>JAWWEU010000158.1:30949356-30970076 GCA_035583155.1 Acropternis orthonyx | reverse complement strand
GACGAGCTGATGTCAGATGGGATGAAATACCTCACTGGTCACTTAAGTCAGCTGATACTTGTCCCTAACCACATGACTCACAGAATTGGGGCCTAGCTAAAACTAAAACCTTAATCTGAGTTTTTTGGGATTTATCAAACCCATCACACTTTCAGACAAATAATTGCAGATATCCAAGTGCCCAGCTCTGGAAACTCAACAAGCAGTAAGAACAAGGTCATGTTTAACAATGTTTCCTGCCAAACTTGGTGAACAGTTCTCCTAGGTCCCTTCTGAGGAATGGTCTGTTTCAGAAAGAGACCAGTCTAGTCTAGATATTTACCTGTAGAATTCCTCTCGTTCTCGTTCATCCAGTTCTGTGATGATGTAAGAAAGTGTACGTTCAATCCTGGGAATGATCACTAAAAACATAAATAAGGAAGTTGTTGAACTGCTGTTCTATTAGCCAGGAAGTTATATAATGTAGTGCACAGATGTTGTTTGAAGTCAATCTAGTAATTCTTTTGGCTAGGGGAAATTTATGTCTTTCATGGAAGATCATACTATTTCCTGATGGACAAGTACACAAGATTGTTTTCTTTAGTAATTTCAGGACTCTGAACATATTCTCACACAGTAGGTTCTCTTAGAGATGCAATGGAATCAGGAAGCACTGATCCCTGATTGTTAGTAAGGTCCCTTTTTCCTATGAAGTGGTTAAAAGAAAACCTGCAAGAGGTGGGCAAAATTTGAATTAAAACTATGTTCTTCCATCACATCCTTTCAGAAACTTCTGTTCAGTATAGCAGTTTTACTTGCAGAATTATGTCAGTTTAAAAAGTCCATCATGAAAACAAATATTCCAACATAAGACTATCACAAGGGAAGAGATAAGACATTAAATACAGCTTTAATGCCCAACTGGACAAACTATGTGTCAGAATCCCTTTTTGAACGGAGAAAGCTGTTACCAGCACTACCAGTGTTATTTGGAATGCTGCAGAGGAAACCTTTTCTGAGTAAAATTATCAGAGTGCAGTTAAGGCCTGCGTGCTCAGAGGAACCAGTCCATGAGAAACAGTACTGAAAAGGACCATTCTAGAAACATGGACTGAAGTTATTGAGTACGTGCAAAGATGATTAAATTCAAGCTATCAGAAAGGAACTTGAAATAATCAAAGCACCATGGACACTGCAGCAAAAGAAATCCCAGCAATATTCTAATTGTAGTAGTACTTAAGAAATGGCAAGAAGAAAACTTACAAACAAGAAGGTGAAGGATAAAGAATTCACATCAAAGAAAAATACCAGGGTATTGACATAAGGACTGTTCCATCCGAAACCAACAAAAAGTCAACTGCTCTTCACTGGGCACCACTATTACAGTTTTAAAGTGATTTAAAGTTAAATATATTTTAAAGTTAGTTGAAGTTTATTATGCTAGCTATTGGAACATCTTAACACTTAGATGCATCATATCTTTTGCTTCTGGTCAACAGACCTGACCAATTAAATGAAAGTCATTAGCAGAGACTCCAGAATGCCTTTGTGAAATTTTGTCCTACAGGTTCTCAATACAATTTCCTGATTACTTTCTCATATTTGCATATTAATTTATCTGTGTGCTGTAGTCCATTCCACTGGGCTTTTAATTTTTTTTTTCTTGCAATATGGTTCATTGCAATGCTTTCTAGAAAGAGTCCTTGAATGGATTAAAAATTCTACTAAGAAGCCAGAGGTCAAAAGAGTGGCTTCCATGACCCTGTTCCTCATCTTGCATGGAGACAGAAAAATGTTATGCATCCCAAATGGAAAAATACTCACCATGTTCAATTGCATTCACACGTCTGTTTGTTATTTTAATGGCTTCATCCAAAGTAATGAAGGATGTCTGATGGAATGGGATTAAATAATTAATACGTGACACGACAAACTCAGCATTTCCATCAATTCTATACACAAAACCAAATAGTGCTTGAAAGCCAAATACGTCATGTAGATTTTACAGGCTCTCCTTGAGAGAAGCAGCATTTTTTCTACTAATGGCACTAGCACACTGGATACTGCACAGTAGCAGTTACAAATATCAACTCTGCAAAGAAGTAGCATTAAGCTACTATGAGCATTAAGGAATAAGGACTTCTTTGAAGTGGGAATGTAACTGTTTTATGGCTGAAAAAGGTTTGCACCTTTGTACTGGGACTAGATTAAGGTACAATTACTGAGACGTTACTTTCCTTTCAGAAAAGTGCGAAACCAATTATACCCTTCTTTTTTAACTTCCCACCAACCTGTAAGGAAGCCAGTTCCACAAGAAGCTCCACAGCTTTGGCATAGTTCCTCTTCAGCTTTGCCAACTGTTCTCCACCTCTGGCCAAGCCTGTCAGCTCATAGCCTGAAAAAATACTAATTTTGTTACTATTGCTACTATAGTGGTTTTTTTACTAGGTAAAAATTAATACTTTACAGCAGTACAAACAGCTCAGCAAGTGAGAAGCTAAAGGCTTTGCCCATTAACAAATTGTCTTTATAGTGGTTTGTTACTACAGAGCATTGCTGTGCGTGTCATGTCCACAGTAAGACTTAGAACTCTCAAAATCTGGTAATTCAAGACAAGTCTTCTCATCTGAAAACTCATTGATTTAAAAAAGTAAAATCCACTATAGTCCCTAATAATCCCTCCATGTCACAGAACAGGGCCAAGCATCAAAGGAAGTAAGTGCACCCATGCCTACAATGTAAATTGACTTGCCATCAAGACATGACAAGTATTTTTGTATTAGCATGGAATAGCTGTACGTACATGGAAGACAAAAACCACTTGGTTTGTACTTACTGTCCCCTCCTTCCTGGTAGTGCTCAAAAACTGGCAAGGTTACACCTGTCAAGGGTGAACAGAAATGTGTGTAAGAGACATAAACAGAGATTTGTTAAGTACAACTCACTTTTACCCCCATTTGCTTCTTATTTTGTAAGATGATTTTTCAAAATCTTCCTATATAGCTTGGAAAAATTAAATCATGCTGATGCTGACATATAACATGAAACTTCAGAACTGTGTTGAGATCACAGAGATCTAGACCCTTAAAAAATTCAGGGAAGTATTCCAATTTATTCAGTGTTCAGTTTTATTATGTTTCTGTTTGGTAATATATTCCCTTTGCTTAAGGAATATCTTTAAGCATTCAATCATCTTTCTTGTTTTCTTCATAGACAATTACTGATATTTAATTGCCTGAAATTTATTTAATTTTATTACTTGATTTCCTGATCTATTTTTCAGTAAAGATCAATGGCATTTATACTTTGTCCAAAGATCTAGAAATTGGACTGCAGTTTACATACATTCATTTAATTTTATGAGAGGTAAATAACTAAATATAAAAATCATATGCTGTATGTAAAAAACCCCGATGACAAGTGTTCCTACTGTTAGATAAGTAAGAGAAATAAAGAAGAGGAGACAGTGCTTGGATACATTCCTGCATATTTCCAAATCTCCTTCCACAATTCTCTTATGAGCTGAAATACTCATGGCCTGGAAAAGTCACCTGCTACATTGTCTTTTTTAGCTCTGATCTTGACTTGTGCCTTGTTCACATTTTGAATCACAGTGGTACTGTAAGGAAAAAAACACACATATGAATCAGAAAAGCTGAAGTGGTTCATTAAGTCATCATTATATACAAGATGAAGCAGTAATCAAATAGCTGTAAAGACCTGGAAATTGTCAGCTCAGTTCTCTATGCAATTCATTGCACAGACTTTGAAGTTAACACAGAAGTTTTGAAAGAAATAGGTTTCCAGCAATGTTTGGAAATGTAAAAGACACAGTCTGTGAAATGTAACTTTAAAAATGTCTTAGACCAAATATATAAAGCATAGCTAAAACTAGCCAGTTATCTGGAAAATTATTTTAATAACATTGAATTTAATCAAGCCGTGAGACAGTTTTCCCACTTAAAGTGAAGAAATTTCAAGGCTTTAATGCAGACCAAGGCCACAACATTTTGTTCATTTTAGTTTGTATGTATTTTTTCTTTCAGAACATCAGTGAGTTTGTTTACCCACTAACTAGCATATGAATAACCTTGAGCTTGTACAGCAATTAATCTTGAAAAATTCTGAAGTATCTTAAGGTCTTCCAAGAACAGGTCACTGTAGCTAACTCTTCTGCTGAAGTCCAGTTTACTTTACAGGGTGGAATCTGACTCCTGTTTATAGCTAAACACTGTGACCAGTTAGGACAGGAAACAGAACAGCACTATATACAAATGAAAGGGCAGAAAGACTTCCCTTCAGCAGCACACATATTACTAACTGTGTCTGATCACTCAGTTCTTCCACATCAGTTGGTAGTACCATCAGCTGAATCATTAACACTTCCCCAACTTTATTCCACAAGGTCTGTGCACACTTGAATAAATTACACAAACACCCTAGACAGAACTGTAATTTATTAAAATAAAATTAAAAATATCCTGCTGGAGGAAAAATATTTGTTTTCCCTCTGGCATGCAGCCCTCACTAGCCCTAGTGAGACAAGAGCTCAATGAGATAGGAGATTAAAACAACTGGTAAAAGTACCATGTGACTTACTGGGAGAAAAGAACGCACATTACACCTGTTCCTCAAATTCATAAGCAAAACCAAATTAATAAATACTCCAATACTCTACTACAAATTCTCACTTTCCTACATTTTTTTATTCCAAGCTGCAAAAATCAATAGCTTCTCAAATCAAGGACTTATAGGTAAAGTAAATTCTGTTAGTCTTTCCACTTTGTCTAGGTTCCAATGGAGTATATGTTTTCATCATGCAAATTCTCTCTTCTGGAGTGACATCTCCCACCTTTACCTAATGGAATTCAGTTCATTCTGTCCTACCTTGTCCACTGTCTTTTTTTTTTTTTTCATTTTAAAGTGCACTTAAGAATTCTACCTTTTTTTTTCCAAAATAGAAAATAATAATTTGTTGATCACTGTTTCCCATGAGTAGGACACCTACAAGCTTAGCAATACTCACCTGAAATCTCCTGCTGTAAACTTTGCCTCAGCAAGAGAAAAAGCAGCCTCTCTCATGACCTCACCCATCAGCATCTTAGTCTGTTTTAAAAAAAATTTAAAAAATAAACAGGTGGTAAATATAAGGCACATCATTACTCCTTTTCTAGGACAAATAACTAACAGCATAAAGAGAAGAAAACTCAAAGAAACTGAAGGGAGTGAGAAAGTCCTGTATGCATAGCTTACTCTCAAACTCAAAAATTGTAATTCCCAGGTGACTGGCAAAAAAAAGAAATATGTCAGCTGTTTCACTGACCCGGTGTAGAATTCACAGAAACTCCGAAAGACTTGCCTGTATTAATAATCATAAAATTCTATTACATGGGGGTTAAATCACAACAATAAAGTGGCTCAGTAGGAAAACACTCTTCACATTGTATGGAACACCATGAGACAGTTGAAGTAGTTTTTCAACATACAGATAATATGCAGCTTTGTGAAGCTGCAGTCTCCTCCTACTCCATTTTTTCCCAATTTTTACAGATTTGAAGCCCTTGTAGCTAAAAAACATGCTATTGAGAAACAACAGCCTGTCTGTATTAGGCAGTCTGTAGGAAGCAATGATACAGAGTGCCAAAAGCTTGTTTACAGCATAGCAACAAAGCACTGCAGCTAACCATGGATATGGCAGCAGCTGCAGCCAAAAGGGTACAACTAAAACCCATCTGGCATGGTGGAACAGAACAGGACATATTAGGCTCTACTGTGTGTCTTAGATTTGTTATCCAGGTTGCAGAGGAAGGAGTGGGACTCTGTTACCTCCTAAAGGAACAAGTTCTATCTGGACAAAACTTCTGCTTGCTAGTGTACCTAGTCATGCAGGAAACATTGTAGATCTGCAGTATGCTCTTAAACTGGATAAAGTAACAAAAATGGGGCTACAGACCACTCCTAACCTATTTGGGAGCATCAAAGGCCCCGTAATGTAGAAGAGATGACAGGGAACTTGGGACACAAAAGAAAGCAGAACCTAAGATTGTCTGGAAAGAGGTGAAGAATATTAACTCTTCCAAAATGTCTGTATCACTGCAGCCAGAAAAACATAATTCTGCTCGTGTGTCCTCAGTAGACTCATTTACAAAGAACAGGCTATCCACAAAGCTGTCCTATGTTCCACCCTTCCTAATGAAGTTAGCAGCACAAGAATGCACAACTGACCGAACAGACAGATTGCAAATAAAGTAAGCCAAAGGAAGATTCTAATTTACCTACCTCAATAATTTTCTTGAGGATTTGCCTGAATCGAAGTGTCAAAGCATCAGACTTTTTTTTCAAGAGGTTACGACCTGTTTGGGCTCCTTTTAAACGAGCCTTCATGATGGTCTGAGCCCTGTTAAACAGAGGAATAAATAAAAATGCCCTGCATCATCTGAAGGGATTAGGAAAAAATTTATGTAGTTTTCTGCCATGGATGTGACTGAAATTATGAAGCAACCAGAAACATCATTGCAGTAGAACAGGATGGCCACTTCAGGACAGAATTTTATATTCCTATTTAAAATCAAGGGATTTCATTATATTTATCTCCATCATAAATGAGATCTACAAGGTTATTATCTGCAAGGTCAAAGATCATGGAACCATTCTTCAGTGCTTCCATAACAGGAAATAAAATTTCTAATTTTTCTTGATGATTTACAAGTACCAGAAACCAAACTACCCCAAAACCCCACTGTTAGTGTAACACTGGTATTGCTTTTAAGCTCTTTTACTGCTATGTCACCTTCTCAAAATCAGACAACATAGCAAATTCTGCATGTGACCATAACTGTTGATGCTGTGTTCTGATTTTACAGAGCAAGAAGATACAGCATGTCTACGTTCTGGTTTGAAGAAGGTCAGAAGGCACAGTAATTCCTTATTATGCTGCATAGGAGATTTACAAGTTATTTAAGAGAATCAAAGGCAGCAGCAATTGAAGAGGTATATTAGTTAGCTGTAGCTTTGTATATCCTTTTCTACCAGCAGCACACTTAGAGATTTCTTGTATGAAATTACGCACTGAAGAAGGATGCAAACCTTGCTTCCCTCTCTGCTGGAGAGTATATTTTAATTTGAAGAATCTTTTTTGATTTAACTAGACTGGCGAGAGCTATACTACAAAAAGAAGGGGCTGTGCTAACTTAAGCTACCACTTTGCACATGCAGCCGCTGTGCACAAAGGACAGCACTCAAGTCAAGTCTTTATACACGTCCTCTCTGACTCTGGAAAAAGTAAGTATAACTCAGATTCTATCTACACAGTGGAATCCATTACTGTCCACATCTACTAGCATGTGATGAGGATAGCTCTATTAACATCTACCAAATACTTTGAAAACCACAAATACTTTATGAATGTTTGTGATTAAAAAGAAAAAAATCAGAGTAAAAAAGCAACTTTACTTTCCCAACAAGCAGGTGTCTGTCACCACCTTGAACTAACTTGTTCCTTCTGTTCACTACCTGCCAGAGACTGGCTGCCCTTCTAGTCTGAGCAAGATTTCACAGGCTGAGAGTGCACTAAACAAAGTCTTGTTTACTCTCAAGGAGACTGAGCAGTTTCTGGAACTGATGATATCCAGCACAGAAGAGGCTCATACCAGCAAGTCCCTTGATAAAGATTTAAAAAAACCCCAAACCAACAGAAAAAGCAAACTTCCTGAAATTCTATTCTGTCAGTTAAGAAAATTAATTGCTGCAGACACAGGCCATCTTTATTTTACCATTCTAACTTACATTCCTTCAGAAACACAAGACACATTATTGGTCTATTACAATGCTTGTAAATATTAAGCCTTTGTACATGACCGCCCTCCTGCCACAGTGATATATCAGCCCACAAAACCAGATACCTTTTAAAAGTGATTGAAGTGCCCCCTCTTGGACTTGTAAACTGAATGAAAAGAGCAGGGGTGAGACCAGATGACTTAGTGCATGCAGTAATTCATTTCTGTGTATGCAGTAGTTCATTTCAGAACTAAGTTTCAAATCAGAACCTTTACCATATAATGTATTAATCTTTCCATACAAACTATTACTTTACACGTCCTGAGCTCACATATGGGAGAATAATTACTCTTTTACATTTGAGAGTTTTGTCCTGCAAGGCATGTTTTTATAAAGACTACATACAGGCATCAACCCACTTTTATGCAAGATTTGAAACAGCGTTTCACCCTAAAGCAAAGTCTTTCTGTACTGGAGGGTTCTGAAGAGAAATTCAACAGCATTATTAAAACAGCAATTTTATTCAATTTTTTAGGTTTGTTCCAATGTTGGCAGCTTTGTAAGCCTTGTCACGAGACATATGATCTAATGACAAATCGTCTGCTGTCAGGATCTGGGAAATTACCTGACTGTCCACTGCAGTTTGAGCATTTTGCTTCCTTCTTCTCGTTTAACGCTTTATGGCCAACCTCTTGCACAGCAGTATCGTCTGTTGCAAAGTTAAGGGAAGGTATGGCTGGATTTGTCCATTTTCCCCTCACCCTACATTTTACAACATGTTCTTTTTTAAGTCAGCTCTGCGTAACTGCGTGACTTTAAATACCTGGCCCGGCGTGTCTGTGCCGGACCCTGACGGCCCTCTGAGGGCTGATCGGGGCCCGCAAACAGCCCCCGCGGGAGAGAGCGGCGGGCGGGCACGGCACCGCGGAGCCCCGGGAGCCCCGCTTCGCCCGGGCCCCGCTCTGCCCCGGGAGCCCCGCTCTGCCCCGGGAGCCCCGCTCTGTCCCGGCACGGCCCCGGCACGGCCCCGGCCCGCCCCGGCTACGGTCCGGCGGGCACTCACATGCGCGACGGGAAGATCTCGATGCGGTCCTTGCCCGACATGGCGGCGGCGGGGCCCGAGGGGGCCCGCTCCGGCTGTCACCGCTGTCGCCGCTGTCGCCGCTGGGCCCGGTTCCGCTGTCGCCGCCCCTGTCACGTGACGCGGCCCCGCCCCCGCGGGCAGCAGACCCGTACGGGAGCGCGCCGCCCGCTGTCACGTGGCCGCGGGGCCGCGGAGGGGGCGGCGCCATTGGCCGGTCCCGGCTCCCCGCACCGCCCTTCCGGCTCGGCGCCTGCGCAGTGCGGCGGCGGTGTCAGCGCGCACGCGGGGCAGCGGCGGGGCCGGAGCGGGGCCGCCCTCAGACACCGCACGGACACGGGTACGGCCGGCAGGCACCGCACGGACACGGGTACGGCCGGCAGGCACCGCACGGACACGGGTACGGCACGGACACGGGTACCGCACGCGTACGGGTACCGCACAGTCGGCGGGCCCCGTTTCCGCTGAGGCTGTGCGGCCGCCAGGGCCGAAGCCGCGGCCGAGGCGTGCCCGACCTGTGGGAAGGATGGTTTCCGGCGCGGTGCTGTTCGCAGGGAACCTTCCACAGCAGGCCGGAATAGAAGCCGTGTGACTGTGCAGGGAAGCGTGGAAGGCGGCGAGTACAGGGCGGTGTTTGTCCCCCCTCGCTCGGGCTTGTTGCTCTGCGGCGTGGCTTCCTCGTGTATCCCATAAGTACCTGTGGGACTAAACAGAACTGCGCTGCGTGGACGAGAAAAGCGAACTGTAAAGTTTTTATTTGTAACCTTGGGAGTTCCGTGTTCACATTATATTAAGTTTATGCAAAGCCTTTAGAGGACTTTTTATAATCTTTTGGTAGTCAGTATTTCCCCTTTCTGAAAGCTAAGAATGGAAATAAGGGTGAGCAGTATTGTACGTAGCATTTGGCATTACCAGCATTTAGGACTGCTGTAAACATCAGGACTAAAACTTCAAAATGGTGACTACAACAAACCTGAAGGAGTGATGCATTTGACTGTGTCAGAGGCTCCCACTGCTGTAGAAAATTTTCTGTGCAAAACTTCAAGGCATAGACTAAAGAAATTGAATTAACCTCATTAGAAGTTTAAAAGCATGTGGATTCATTATCAGAAAAGTGTAGCAGTTTAAGCATTCCTTATTACCACTACTTGGTTATGAAGCCTTTTTTGAACTTATAATGAAGGAATCCTGTTTTTTTTCATGTAGTTTTGGGGGGGTTTTTTTCTTTCCTGCTGACTAGCAGTCTTTTGAGGTGTGTTTTTCTTTCCTTTTTAGTACCTCATTCAGGCCAGGCTAGTTCTGTTGTGATTAATGCCTTTGCTTTCTTTGCTGTCAGTTGGCCTCTGGAGCAGGTCTTACAGGATTATCCCAAACATCTTGTGCTGAGTTTAGAAAGTCATCTTCTGGAGTCTGCCCCTCCTCAGTACTACAAAAACTTCCCTCCACCTCTTATTTTCTTAGCCTCACATGCTGTCTTACTACGTGCACACAAAAACCTTTGTGAGCTCTGTAGACTTCTTCTCCCCCATGTCCTCCTGCTCTTACAAGCCAATTGAAAATGTTACACAACCTCATGGATTTAGATGAGTACAAGTGCCACCTTTCCACCACTTGAAGCCTCTCCAGTGTGCTGTGTATAGGCAGTACGACAGTTGAAGTAGATAACCAAGTCTGAGTAGCAAGCTTTTTCTGCTTTAGTGCAAAAACAGCTCCTTAGCAAATGGTTGTGGTAATACTATTTAAAATACTAGTTAGTTTATTATGTAATTTCTATTAAAACCTAAGCGCAAGCATTATCCTAATTTGCAATCTTTTGTGTCAATGTTGTTCTCTATCCTTGTCAGTCCTCGCAGATTCATTGCCATGTTTGTAGGAGAAGGCAGTGGTGTACTGTGAAATGAAACTTTGGGTTTTGTGCTTGAATTCCAGGATGCCGGGACTAAGCTGTAGATTCTACCAACATAAATTTCCAGAGGTGGAGGATGTAGTGATGGTAAATGTTCGGTCCATTGCTGAAATGGGAGCCTACGTCAGCCTGCTGGAATACAACAACATCGAAGGCATGATCCTTCTCAGCGAGCTGTCCAGGAGGCGTATCCGTTCCATTAACAAACTCATCCGCATCGGCAGGAATGAATGTGTCGTGGTCATCAGAGTGGACAAAGAAAAAGGTATTTGGGGATATTGTGAGCTACATTGAGGCTGAATTCACACAGAGAAATGCAGATAAACTAACTGGTTTATCTTAGTTATTTTAGTTATCGTAGTTATTACTAGGTATTTGTGGGTTTTGCCAAGGCTACCTTTTTTAGAGCACTTAGGCAAAATAGACAATCATGGTGCTGTCTGAAGCCTATAATCATTCTCTTCTTCTGTGTTCTTTGGGAATTGGGTTAATGAAAGTAAATGACATCAGTAAAGATTCGCTCAAGTGGGTCCTTGCCAGCTCAGTCAGCAAACCATAATGAAGTGCTTTTGATATCTCATAAGTCTTAACTGAAGAGAAGGATCATTTGCTGTAGGGAGAATGATCCAGATGCTAAGCATTTAGTGCTCACAGTCTGTCCTGTTCATTAACAAGTCTCAAACCATGTCAATAAAATAGATGACAAGTATGTAATCATTGTGCCACATGACCTCTGTAGGGTGCAAGTTGAGATTGTACAGGCAACTTTGTCTCTTCCTGTTTTTCAAACATCTGAATCTTTGAAGGCTTTTTAAATATATTTTCTGTTTAGAACATGTTGAATTTTGATAATACTGTTGCATGCAATCTCTAAAATCTATATCCAGGTATAAAGAAATAATAAACGCTAAGCACATCTCCTGGAAATGTTACTCTTTGTATGATGTGTCTCAAGTAGTATGCTTTTCTAGAATACTTCCGCAACTGCAGTTAACTCAGATGAAGTAATGAATGACAGGATAAGGAAAAGCAGAGAGGAAAAGAAAGACAAGAATAAACTTATTTCAGATAGCTCTGAAGTGAAATAAGTTTTCCAGCATTTGTCAAGAATATTCCTTTCACAAATTAATTTTGTTCTTACACTAACAGAGAAACACATCTGGAACTCATCTAGTGGTCTTTTATTGAATCTATTGGGAAACCTGTAGTTCGTGAGAAGTAGGTGGAGGTCCTTTCAACTTTAGAAGAAGTAGTTCAAAAGAAATTTTTGCATGGGCATTTCTCCCAAAAGGGTGTCCAAGAAGTTTCAGGCCAAGCCTATTTTATCAGGGAACCGTTCAGAGCTAAACTGATGGTGTGCCAGCCTTAAGTGAAATTGTGTTGAGCACTACAAAAATATGCATTACACTTGCTTCCTTGTATGCTGGTATGTTTTTATTCCCAAACTGTGTACAGCAGCATACAAATGCATCACAGATTGCCGAGATATTATGAAAATTTAATCAAAGTTTGCAGAGAAAACACTAAGGCAGTAATTTAAAAGAACACTGTACAAAATATTTGCTATTCTAAGTATTTACAGGTGAAAGAATAATTTTATATCCTAATTTGGATCGCAGTTAGTTTAAATCCATTAAGTTTTGGTCTTGTTGCTTTCTGTAGCAACATACAGGGATAGCGTAGGCAAGGGGCAAATCTTGAGACCCGAATGTTTGTTCTTTAAGAGTTTCTCTTGAAGCAGTCAGACTTAGTTTGCACAATGGCTGACACTTTCCAAATCATCTTCCCCAATAGGTTATATTGACTTGTCAAAAAGAAGAGTGTCTCCAGAGGAGGCAATCAAATGTGAAGACAAATTCACAAAATCAAAGACTGTAAGTTGTCTATTTTCAGGCACTATGTATTTCCAGCTTTTTTCTTGAACAACCAAAATGCACAGATATAAGATAATATGAAAATAAAGTATTTTCATGTATTAGGCATACTCTGATTCTCATTTACCTGTGCAAGGATATATAAGCAGTTCTCTGGCAAGCTGCTTCTTACGTAATGAATAGATCAAGAAAGATGTCACTTGAAAATTTATGATGCAAAGAGGTGCATTTAAATTATTATATTTAAACTCAAAAGTATCTGCTGGTTTAGCACACTGTGGGCAACTATTTATTGAACAGGCATGCATGTAGTTTCAGTCTCTGTGTGGTCTTAACACCTCTGAGTAGAAATTTGTGTCTGCTTTCAGTATTTGTTTTGGGTTTTGTAACACTCCTGTGTTCCAGGTTTACAGCATCCTTCGCCATGTTGCTGAAGTCTTGGAGTACACTAAGGATGAGCAACTTGAGAGTCTCTTCCAGAGAACTGCCTGGGTATTTGATGACAAGTACAAAAGACCGGGATATGGTGCTTATGATGCATTCAAGCACGCAGTCTCGTAAGAACATCTTCTATACCTCTAGAGGCTTATTTCAAATTGCAGAGCACTGTTTCCTGAAATAGATTCATCATCATGTTCTTTTGGGTTGTTTTGTTTGGGTTTCTTTCCCAGAGTCAGTATTGAGAATATACTGGTCAAGTAAACCTAGTCAATTTTTATATCAGCCTTCCAGTAGTCTATTGTAGGTTTCTCTCTCTCATTGCTTTTTTCAAATTCCTGATACTCTTGAGAAAGAAGGCTCAGAGGTGACTTGTTTTTAATCCATCTTTGAGTCTGCCACTCAGTGTATATCAGGTTTTTAAAGCAGCAATTGAATTTGATATGGAGAAATACCAAGGCATTGGTGAATAATGTTTTAAGTATAAAAGAAACATGACTGCAAACATTGGAGAGATTTTTATTGTTATAGATGAGCCTGTGACATTTCTAACAGGAAAAAGCACTGATCTTGGTTTGTCTGTCAGAATTTGCCTGTTTTTAGTCCCAAGCAGATTTTATCAGAAATATCTAGCTCTGTGTCTGAAAATATTTTTACTCAGGGCTGATTGTCAGTCTTCCACTGCACAGGCAGCTTATTTCTTTTTAAATGCAACAAGCTGGCTTGTTACTTCTCTACTTCCAAACGTAAATATTGGGATCATGAACTTGGAAATGGAATTATTAACAGAAAGAGATGGAAATTGTGATGCTAAGGAAATACGCACTGAGATAGATTGCTTTTATGTTTTCAGTAGAGTCTGATATTGTCATCTGCTTTCAGAATTAAAGTATTTGGTTTCCCTCTAAAGAATCCATTGTGAAATTATCAATCCAAAACTAGATTTCTCAATAAACATTTTCAGTTTTACTCTTTTATGCCACATAAACCAGTGAATGATCAATTGGAGTTGAACACTAGATGGCAGTAATAAAAATTTCAGAAGTTGCATTGACTTCAGGAAGGCTCTTACTAGTATTTTTTATAAGCTTAAAACCATCCCTGTGTTTTGGGGGAAGAGACAGCTTGTGTCCTCAGACTGAACATGTTTTGTGTCATATAATAATGGTTATTCACTGATGAGAGCTAATTTAATGGTAAAGGGCAAATCTGGGCACATTGCTGTAAAAGGAATTCCAGGTAACTCTTTCCTGATAAATATTTAGTTAAACACCTGTATAACAGAAGAAAATAAAACCAACCCTATAGTTACACTGGCTGTTGTAGCTTCGCTTTTACTCAGGAAAGTTCCTAAGCACAGGCATTTTGTTGTTGATTTGCTCTTCAGTTTGAAGCACAAACTTCTGCAACTGTTCATTCTCAAAACATCTTTCCATCAATAATGCCTTAAGATTTCTGACAGTGGACTGCAACCTCTATTTGTTCATGTTGTGCTCCTGCATAAACCTATAACAACGGAGCAGAAAAATGTGGATATTGTTCCTTCCTGTTCTTGCTGAAGTGCTGTTTGAGATTTAGCATTCCCTTTAAGAATTTGACTTGCTATTCCTTTATTTGGACTAAGGAATAGTATTTTGGGGTTCCACACATCATGATACCTGTGGCAAAAATTGGAAAATATATTTATCTTCTGATCAGTAAAAATAAAACATTGGAACATTGGAGACCTATTTGTTGAAAGCCTACCAAATGCTCATGAAAGTAACTCCAAGATTTAACAGGTTAGTTTGTAAGTAAAGCAGAATTTGTATGTCCCGTAAATCACTTCTGCCATACAGGCTAATATTTTGATGTGTAAAACCTGTCATATTTCTGAGTTCCATTTGCTTGTTTGGTCCTTCTACTATCTCTATTAGTATACAGAAACATGAAGAATGATGTTGTATTGGCAGCAGAGACCAACTTCCAGTACTGCCTCTGGTTTTCAAGCTGTTTTGTTTCCTCTTTGCCTGTTGGTAGTATTGTAGGTGATCTGTATTTTTTTTCAGAAAACTGCAGCTTTTGTCTCTGCAGAACAGGAACAGGTTTGTTTTTTGGTTATGTTCTCTGTTTCAGATATATTTGGGATAAATTTAGTACAGCAATAGAAAATTGATGCCATTTCTTCAAGCAAGAGCTGCTAACTTATATTGGTAAACAGCAGCGGAGTTTGCTTCTGTCATGTCTGAATTTTAAACTATTAGCTTGCAATTTAAAAAGCCTTTAGCTTTCTTTAGCCAAGAATGTAGCCAGCAGATAAATCTCTGTCTGTGATCTAGTTACTGTTAAAAGGAGTACAGAATAACATGGAATGAGTACAGGTTACTTTGTAGAATGACAGAAGTCTTGTGTTTGAATGAAAGACTGAAATAATTCAAAATGCCCCAGTTCATCATGGATTCACTTTCAGGCGATACAGGTTTATCTTCATATTGGAGGAAACATAAATATCAAGTATCAATAGATACTTGTCTCATTCTGTGCAACATATGCAAATGGAGCTGGCCAGAAGTCATTCCTCTGCTTTAAAAAAACCTCAAAAATCATTCAGACAATTCCTTCCAGGAACACATTGAGTAAACTACTTACCTGCTTTGTTTGCCAGTACAAAATATTTTGAAAATAGATGTGTTTATTTTCTCCCAGTGTTTCAAAGGGCTCTTAAGAAACTTCCCTGTTTTCCTAGCCTAGTAGATATCTAGGATTATTCATAAGAATATAGAAATAATACCAGAAGTTAATATTGTGTCCTATTCCGCTTGAGTATAACTTCTGTAACATTGCTTTGCTCGGCTCAGAGACCCTGCAATCCTGGATAGCCTGGATCTGACAGAGGAGGAGAGGCGTGTATTGATTGACAACATTAACAGACGTCTGACACCACAAGCAGTCAAAATCCGAGCTGGTGAGTTCTTCCCAGATGCTCATTGAATGCATTTTGACACTAAAGTCAAGATGGTGTATCATGTTGCAAACTATAAATTCAGTTAAAACTAGTGGTTCATAATGCTGATACTTGAGTGGAACTGTTCAGACTTAAGACACCTTAATCAAGGATTCCTTTCAAAATGTCTAAGTGGGTTCTATCCTGAAGTGCAAGGTGGTTTGACTTATTTTTCCTCCCTAAATGAATTCCTTGGGACACAAAGTGGTTGTCATGGTATATAATGCAGTGTGTCATACTGCATTGGCATACAATGAATTTAAATATTTTATAGTTATTACTGCATCTACAATATTCTTTTTCAGGATGATTGATCTCTGTCAGCACAGCTACAGCATATATTAGCCACTTGTCCATGGACATATGAAAATATAATTTCTAGTTGCTTGATTGCAAACTATTCAGCAGGATATATCAGCTCAAGCCTAGCACATCTCTAATGTATTCATAAAGCATATGAGCTAGTTTGTCTCTTATTAACTCAGTGTGGGCAGAAAAAGTACATGACTGCATTATTTAGGAAGACATACTTCACAACTGGAAATCTGGCTGTACAGATAACTAAACAGCCTAAAGGTACACTTGCTACTAAACAGATAGTCCGTGTAGCAGTCACATTTTTAACCAGATTGAGAAATTACCTCTACTCTGCAGGGATATGTTGAAGAGCATTAACACTTATTTATTACTGTGGAGAGAAAAGATAAGCCTTATTTCACATGACACTGAAGTCAAGAAGAGAGTACAAAAAGTAAGGTCATGAAAAATTCTCTATTACTTTAGACTGCCAGGACTTAACTTCAAAAAAGTAAGTAGGATTTGACTCCCACGAAGAATGAAATTGCTGACAGGAATAGCACTTCATTAGTTTTGAAAATAGTTACTTGATGGGCATGTGCTCTTACTTCCCTTGTGTTGCCTATTTTGTTCTGATAGTCTAAGTCGTTAATTTTGTCACCAGGACAAGTATGGAAATTTACCACTGGCTTCCGTTCTCATCCCAAGGCTGACTGGAAAGCACCTCTGTAAACTTGTTTCTGATAGCTGAGAATTAGCAGGTTGTTGCGAGTGACCTGGAAGTCAGACCAGCTTCTTTGTAGCTTAGCCTTATACCATTGCTGCATAGGTAAAGAAATCTTCATCTTTACACTGATCAGGGTATTACAGATACAGATTTACAAACAAAGAGCTATGGCTAACTATCGTTTTAACTCTATGTTAATATAACTTACCTCATAAAAAGAAATTATAATGCTTCTTAAGAGATACCTCTCTGCCTGTGTTGTAATTGCTGAGAGAATTCCATAAATCCGTGGAAGTGCTCCTTTTCAAGTTTCACTTTTCCTGATCTTTCGTTTTCTCTGGTATTTATTGCTTTTATATCTTCCTTTCTCCATGTGAAATACGTAATTATTCCTGTTGAATTTATTTGATGTGAATGTGGGTGTATAATTTTGTGTCTTGGCTTTTCAAAGCACAGTGTAAAATGTTGTATGACTGAAGATTTTATGAAGACTTTTGCCTCAACTTATGAGTCAGGCAAGTGTAATACCTTCCTCAGATTTGGGAGCTACTGAGGCTCTCATTGTGGATAAACATTGGTTGCTAAAAAGATTTAAATTTTAGAAGCTTTTAAGATTTTACAGCTTTTAGTAACCTCAAAGTTTATTATTTGTTTTTCTCTGTCCTAGATATTGAGGTGGCCTGTTATGGTTATGAAGGCATAGATGCAGTAAAAGAAGCTTTGAGAGCAGGCTTGAACTGTTCCACAGAGAACATGCCCATTAAAGTAAGTGTCACTCTTAGTGGAATCAAAAGCAAAGTTTTCTGATGCCCTCAGGTACCAGTAGCATGCAGTGGCACTTGTCAGAATCACCTAGCAGAGGCTGGGAAGCCACGTGCCTGCTTTCCAATTCTTCTCTAGCAGGTCTGTAACACACTTCCTTTCACCTGTGCACTGACAGGTGCTCCTGTGACTGTGCAGTGGCTTTCAAAGTTCAGGAAGCTGTTCAATTTTTTCAAGTCTAGTATTGGCACACTGCATACCTCCTGTTCCTTTAGGCAGCCTTAAGTAGGGAGCAATAAATTTTATTTGCAGGTAGAAGGAAAGGAAGGTTTGCTCCACTTATGTTTGACTGTTGGTAGAATAGGTACTGTACTCCGTCCTAGTTTTATTTCCCCAACATTTTTAGGATATTAAATGTATGACTGAGTAAGTGTTTTTAAAAAAGCTTGAAAGTACTCCCTTCTTCGAAAATTATTTCTTATATTAGTTTCATGTTACAAAAGAAAATGTTTATTTTTTTAGTCATCATAAGAAAAATACAGGTTATAACACTTTAAATTGTTTTGTCTAAATAGACATATCATCTTTGGCTTTGTTACTGAGTTTGCTTTTTTCCCCCAATCCCTGCAATGTGATAGATTAATCTGATAGCCCCTCCTCGTTATGTGATGACTACTACAACACTGGAGAGAACTGAAGGACTGTCTGTTCTGAATCAAGCCATGGCTGTAATTAAAGAAAAAATTGAGGAGAAGAGAGGAGTCTTTAATGTGCAGATGGAGGTAGGAACAAATTACATTCTGAATTATAATTTTTTTTCCTTGCAGTATTCCTAAAGTAGAACCAGATCAGTAGTGCTACAAGAAATTTTAGCAAAAAAGTATTAAAAAAAACCAAACCTGAACTTCCATGTCTGTAAATAAATGGCCAAAAATTCTAATTTTTCTGGGTTTTATTGTGTGACTTCAGGATGTAGTTTATCTCTTGCTCTTTATATAGAACCAAACTCTACAAATATGTGTGATGTTTCTTTATGACTGTTTACCTTGTGTTCTGGTTTGATTTTTTTCAGCCTAAGGTGGTTACTGACACAGATGAGACTGAGCTTGCGAGGCAGTTGGAAAGATTGGAGAGGGAAAATGCTGAAGTGGATGGGGATGATGATGCTGAGGAAATGGAAGCTAAAACTGAAGACTAAATGTTCTGGGATACTTAGAAGAGAGAGAATATAAAAAATTAGAAACCCTGTTGCAGATACTCTGGACTAAATATTTTCCAGTATTGAAAAGTTCAAATGCAAATACTTGAAGTGTTTTACTGTTTTAAAAAGACCAAAATGTAAAAAGGCTCTTCTAAATTACATTTGATGCAACAACTTAACGCAAATTGAATCCTTTGAAAGGGAGGTTCCTAATCAAATTCAAGGCACAGATCTGGCCAGAAGGAATTTGTAGCCCCATGCTTAACACTTGCATACATAAAAATTACGAATTGGTGATTACAGCTCAGTGCATCTCTTAATGATCATTCCGGGGAGCAGCACAACCAAGTTCTATACAGAATGTATTTGAGCAAATACTCAATAAATGTCTGGGCTGTGTAACTCCAAGGTTTTGGGAATTTTTCTGCTCTTTTGTCACATGGCTTAGAGTGGTATGAATATAAAAGCTGGAACAGTATGATCAATGGGTGACTCCCCTTTAAGGTATTTCTTTTGTTTGCTTTAAACCAAGCCAAGAAAGAGTGGAACAAAATGTTTGTCTTGCAAGTTTGTTGATGCAGACTTGTTTAAATGAGCATTTCCTTTGTTTATCATCTGCATTTAGGGACTGAGAACTTGAAAACTTTGAAAATAGCTTGTTACCATTCCAATAAACATAGCTGATAAAAGAAAAATTATGTATACTTGCACTTTGCTCCTGTAGGTGACTATCACAGGAACCTTAATGAATTTACTGATACTTGAGAATGAGCAGCACTGTCTTGTGAGCTCACTGCTGCATGACCATCAGTTCTGCCTACTCTAAATCCCATTTATCCTGGACTGAGCTATTCACTCTAGAAACAACCTGTTTATCATCTCTGGCAAAAAGAAACAAGATGTGCTTTCTAAATTGGAATTTAAAAAATATATCCTGTTTTCCTTGTCAGTGGTAATTGAGGTGGAAGAGTTTGGCTTGTGTAAGTAATCTTTCTAAACTGCTAAATTTTTAAATGTGTTCATATCTTTTTTTACTTATTTTTATTGTCATGTCCTGTATTTCCCATCTCCTTTTTTTCTTAATTTGTGCTGCTAGAGGAAAAATGCACGAATAATTAGGTTTTAACCTTAAATAAGAATTCTTAATACTGCCACAGTACAAACGGTATAATTGCTCTGTGGTATTGCCACAAAAGGCATTCCCAAAGGGCATACATATTGCAATCTATGCTGGAGTGTCAGAGAAGTTCACATGTACCCAACTCTTAATAGTAATGCAAAGCCAAAAAGGTTAAATAGCTTTCAGTCTTTGCAGAATGTTGGAAAATACTTGAATGTGCCATTACAGAAGAAGTAACAAATATTATTTTAATGAGTATTTTCTCAAATTGTCTTTTCAGCAGCTGTGTGTGACAGCCTTGTGATAATGTAAGTTTCCTGTTTGAACAGCTCTTGCAAACTCTGCCCATTTGCTAAAATAGTGATTTGACTTCCATTAAAAACACAGTAGGTGGGTACTCAGACTAAATAACAAGGTATTTTAAAACTCTGTCACCATGTGATCTGCATGCCAAAATAATGCTGTACAGTCATCGTGGCTAGGCTTCGCGAACGAAGATTTTGGGAAGGGCTCTACCCACGCTTGCTGCAAGCACGCTGATGGCTAAAAAGGCCAATGTGAGATAGGCAAGTCCGG
>JAWWEU010000158.1:30930354-30949256 GCA_035583155.1 Acropternis orthonyx | reverse complement strand
AGTGGAAAGTCTCCAAAGGCGGTGTTGGTGAGTCACCTTTTTTTCTGCGTTGTCTTTTTTCTTCAACACTGCTCCTGTGTGTGCTCTCAAAGGAAGCAGCAGCATTATGAATGGTGTGTCTCCATGCCTCCTGATTGGAGGCCAGAATGCTATAAAGTAAAGCACTGGAAAATGAGCCACGTGTCCTCCAACGAAGAAAGGAGTGCTATGAAGGGATTACAGTTGTTATAATCTTCAAGAACTGTTTTGGTGTGTCAATAGGTGAGCATTGTTTCTGTCGGTAACAGGCAAAAGTTTGCTAAATCTGTTCAGTGACTTTCAGAGCCTTTCCAATTACCGCTGGAGCACTCTGGTGGGCACAGTTCTGGGTCAGTTTTGAGTGCCTGAAAAAAATGACCAAGAGGGTGAGGACAACAACAAAGCTGGTTCACATAAATGCATTTCAATCACTTGCTATCCTGGCAGATAAAATCAGGCTCTCCTGATTTGCTCTCCCGAGCAAATTTTAACCAAGAAGCTTAAATAAAAGACACAAGACAACCTGATGGATCCTGCTCATGCGTTGCAGAAGTGTGAAGGAGGAGGTGTAAGCATTTTGGAGGCCTTTCAGCAAGCGTGCATAAGGGAGTGCTGGGGTTCAGCACGATCCATCACTTGAGGATCATCATCATTGCTGAGATGGTACCTTTTATCTCAGCCAGTCTCTTCTATTTGTGGAACTGCCTGTGCTTACCAAGTGCTTAAGATAAGGGTCTGGGTTTTGTGTGAATGTCTTTGTTGAGTTGCTAAAGCTGGTAGCACATCCCTGCTGCTCTTTAGCTGCTGTGCTGTTGACTCAATTGTAATCACAAGGCCAACATCTCCACTTGCACTCACGTAGTCAATGGACTAGTCAATCGAAGAGTACAGGTATAACCTGTCCATAGGGCTTGACTTGATGCTTTCATTGTAAGGATCTCAGCTTGACTTTCATACCCCAAATTATTTTTGTAAGATTGACAGCTTGGGAAGAGCTTTATTTATATATATCCAAAGGACTCATTAAAACAAAAAAACCCCTGAACAGGGGTACTGGCTCAGGTCAGGCACACAGTCCAGTAACACCCAACCCTTTGTCCTGTTTCTGGTGAGGGGAAATAGTGGCTGCTTCAGAAGGGGTGCTCTGCTTGCTTGTGGCTGTTGTGCTTTGGTTTTTAATACAGTGACAATTCCTTGCTGTTTTCTCTCTGATTTTGGCCATTGGGTTTTTTCTCTAGATGCAGTGGAGCTGGCATGTTGTTCGTCATAGTGGAATCTGAACTCTAGGGTTTAATTTCTGATAGGTTCTTTTGTTTCAGAGCCTAGACAATTAACTTTCCAAACAGTCCACCTTTCTACAGGTAATTTTAAAAGTGCTGTTACATCAGAATTCTTTTGAATGCTTGTTGTCTTTCACTTTTATCTAGAAATGTTTCATCATTCTTTGTTTTCATGTGGTTTGTTTTCTTCATGTTTCATCCCTTATCCAACTAAGGAACTAAATAATTAATGGAGTCTACACTTGAGGGCAAAGTCCTGGCACCTTAAGAGACTGGTTTGAAAAAGTTGGTGTATGCAATGGCCCATGTGCCACGATGCTGGACACTGAGCATTGCACAGCATGGGGCGAGGGCTTCCTTTGGGCAGGTTCTCTTAATCAGCTGTTTGTGGCTTCCTGAAGGACTGAGTGGGAGGAATCAGCGATGTCTCCCAGGTCAGCAAGGTGAAAAGGCACAGCCTGCACTCAGAGCTGCCTGCTCCTGCCCTCCCCTAGAACCCTGAGTAACACATCCTGTGGTCTTGAAGCTGGCTCTTCCTGGCCCTCCTGATGCATGTTCTATAGCATAAAGTATTTTGGGATCACTTTGAATGGAAGAAAATGTCAAACACTCAGCTGCTCTTTTTGTTATAATAGAACACTGACGTGCAAAACACTCTAAAATTAATCTGAGGACATGGGTACTCCTCCCTTCAATGAGTTTTAAGTCCCCCAGAAGACTTGACATAGAGCTTCCTACGTTTATACAAATCGAATGAAGCACATTCTTTTCCACCAGAGGAGTTCAATGCCAGAACTTGCCTCCCCAGCCGGTGTGTGAATACAGCAGCCCAGATCTACTGACTCATCTTACACTATATGACCCTGCAAGA
The DNA here is from genome assembly GCA_035583155.1 of Acropternis orthonyx. Taxonomy (NCBI): domain Eukaryota; kingdom Metazoa; phylum Chordata; class Aves; order Passeriformes; family Rhinocryptidae; genus Acropternis; species Acropternis orthonyx. The sequence continues at coordinate 30,947,087 of JAWWEU010000158.1, read as the reverse complement.
TCTGTGTTTGCCCAGCCTCAGGGAGCAATATAGGGGCAGTTTTTCAGCCTTGAATAACTACCGAAGGAGATGGGAGGAAAGGGTGTGTGTATGATAAATATGCAAACTATTGAAGAAATACTTGGAGGTATTGAAGGAAGTGAAGACTCTAGATGAGAAAAAGTAGTTGATACAAACCCTATTGTTTAATGACCAGCTAAAGCAAAGTTTGCTTCACCATTCACCACCAGTTTGACAATAGAATTCTTTGTTGCTAATCTTAATTTTGCCAGGATCCATCTGCAGGGTGGTTGTGGGTGGTCTGCACGCTGAAGAAGAAGAGCTTGTCAGATCTTTGGCAAGGACTGGTTATGGAGCAATTCTGAGATCACTGAGCAAGAGCCCCCTGCAAGCTCCTACATGCCCTCTCTAGTATGAAATAGCACCATGTAATAAATTGCCTGCAGTAACAAGTTGAACAATGTGAAGTCAAACCTCAAATACCAAACAGTGGAACACTGTATTCCTGGAGCTAGTTATATAAAGGAATATATAAGTCCATGAAATGCATGCAGCAGTGATGTCTCTTGTGTACCTAGGCTCAAGTTTTCTTCTTTTTTTCCTCCAGTTTAATTCTGATGTACAGAACATTGTGAGCTGAAAGTTATCTTCTTTATGTTTTCTGCTGACAGCATTGGGTTTTTTTCCAGGATTCTGCTTCTGGATACAACTTTTATGTACACACATATGTCTGTATACACACAGAGATGGAGATTATTTTTTCAATTAAAAGAAATACATTCAGTTAATTCCTGCTTTATTTTGTGGCAAAAGAATATTGAAAAAATAATTACAAAAATATCCATTGGTAACTTTTAAAATACTACATACCAGCAGCCAAAAATACTCTTGTAAGTGTGCCATTAAGTTTACTGTACTTATTTTAGGTGGACCGAAGAACAAACATACTGGGATACGACTTACGCAACCAGTTTCCTCATGGCTGACTGCTTTTCCCAAGAGGCAAAGGGTGTACAGTAGGAGCTATGTAGGTAACTTCCATATGGGCCACCCTGCTTTTGAAATCTCAGCCAGCATGTTTTCTTTTTATACAGAATCATTTTTTTCTGACTTCAAGTAGTGTTCAGTCACCCACTGTAATCTCAAAATCTCTGCAGGACTGTTCTCTGGGTTGTCTCCACTACAGTTTCAATTCATCTATGTCTTGCTATTCCTATACCATAAAGATAGAGAAATTATTTGTTTGTTCCTTTTCCTTGGTACATGAAAGTGTGCCCTGTAATATTTGAGTCACTTTGTCTTACTGACCTTTGGTCTCTTTACATAGCAACGAGTGCTTTTGTTTATTTGTTATATTCTACCTTATACTTCTTATCACAGCCATAGCTCTGCCCACACATCTCACCTTAATTTTAGTACAAGTCAGGGAATGCTGACAGTACAGCAAAGGCTATTATTTCTGAACAGCAGCACTATCTGAAATACTAATACCGGTTTATTTCATCAGGACAAAAGACAAAGTCTTCAAAAATACAATAAACATCTAAGCTTGTATGCAGACATACAAACACTCTTTCAGAGGTGTTCAGGAAGTACAAGAGGTCACTGCACAGTGTTCATGAATCAGGCTGCTTTGCTAAAAGCCCATTTATGTACAGATTTGGGATATTAGGTTGAGAGTCTTAGTTTATATGCCCAAAGGTCACTGAAAGTAGAGTGGGCTTTAACGTGCTTTGGGGCTTCTTTGGTAACAAATTTCTAGCAGAAGTTAAAGTAATCATAATATTCTATGTAATCATAATATTCTATATGTTATATATTGTGCAGATCTCTAGAGCTCCTGTGAGATGTGTTTGTTAGATGGGGAACTTTAGGCAGGTTGATTAGTCTGAAGTTTTGAGGGATGCTGTTTTATAATTCTACTTCTCCCTCCCATGCAGTACCTGATTTGTCATCACGTAGCTTCTTATATTGGCCAGCTCACTCTGCGGTGTTCTTTTTCTCCACTAAGTTCTGTGAAATTCTTTCAAGTCCTTTTTAGATATCCCTTTGTTTTACTTCCCTGAGGGCAGATAATGTATGAGCTAGCTCACTTCTTAACTAATGTCTCACAGGTAGGGAGGGAGAAAAAAAAAAAAAAACAGGAAAGGGAGAGTGCGTCACATTGGAGGAGGAGGGAAGCAAAGAAAAATGAGCTTTCTTTAAACAAATCATGTGCAGAGGGACAGGCTGCCAGGGCTCGGGCAATTCCCGGTGGCGGCTCCGCTCCCTTCCCTGCTGGCCACGATGCAGGAAGAAGCTGGAGTGCTGAAGGAGGGCTTCCTTGTCAAACGGGTGAGTGCTGCGGCTCCCCTTCGTGCGGTTCTGCTCCCGTGTGGAACAACCCCTGACCAGGGACTGGACCGAGCCAGGGCTCATGGCAAGGCAGCCCTGTGGGTGCTGGGTTTGTGGGGCTCCTGCCTTCTGGGAAATGAGCTCCTCCGGGTTTGTGCAGATGCCTGCCAGGGGAGCTTGCATGAACTGCAGGTGTTCGCTGCCCACCCTCAGGTTTCCTGTGCTGGCATTTACCTAGAGGAAAGTGAATTAGCTACCAGCATTGCTGAGGTGTTGGAAAGCCAGTATGTCTGCACCTCGCACACACCCCTGCAGAGCGCACATACACGGCGGCAGGGAAGCGGCCAAGGGAGGACTGAGAGAGGGGAGACCTTCTGACAGTCTCTTAAGATAGCTTGTGCCTTCTTTAGTGATCCAGCTGAGCAAGGTTTCCTATTTCATGGGAGAGAATGGAGAACATATTATCCTTTTTTTGGAAGGAGATCAGAGTAATGCAAATGTAAAAATGCATTTGAAATAACTTCTTTCTTCCATAACCTCAAGCCAAAATGTGGCAAAGAGAGCTGAAAGATGGTGTCACAGATTGTAGCCTTCCCAGTGCTTGTCCCTGTAGGATCGAGTCAGTCATAGCTGGGACACAAGAATGCAATTTATCAAGTGGCGTAAACTGCTCTTAGTACCAAGACCCTGTCTCAGTGATTAATATGGTCCTTGATTTCATGTAAAAAATGTGATTCAGAGGTTTGTTCAAAGCTTTGCCACGCCTTGGGAAATGCTTTTCTACCTTACGTGGCAGTGTTTCTGGTCCTAACGTGAAGGTAATCCTGGTCAGTAGCTCTCCTGGCAGGGCTCCCAGCCACTCCCTGGCCCCACATGAAAGCCATGCTCTGTGTGGGGAAGGGCCTATTCCCCTTCCTCTCCTTAAGAAAGGGCAGAGCAGTCCCAGCTCTTGGTCTCCTCTCTGAGATGGTTGTATTTTTCGGCTCTTAAATAACTACTGAATTCAAGATGGGAAGCCAAGGCACTAAGTGCATGAGAGGAATAGGTTATCACAGCACACTGAGCTGTGACTGCCAGCAGTCTGTGTAACACCACTGAGATACACAGTTTGATAGGACAGAGACCACAAAGAAGGTGACTAAAGGAAACTGAGGGAGAAAGGAACCAGGTATCCAGAGAGAAAAAAAGGAAGGGGTGGGATCAGGTAAAGAAAACAGCTTTCGTAAGAAGGGAGAAGAAGCAAGATGATCTAAGTGCATTGTAAATTACTGAATTATGTATCTTAATGGATTAAAAATAGAAAATAAATGTGTGGAAGTCAGATAAAAGTAAAGGAAAAAAAAGTAAGGCAACCTCCTGAAAAAGAGAATTCTCCAAGAAGGAAAGAAAGGAACCATAGCAAAGAACATGCAGGAAAAACGTCTAAGGGACTTTATAACAGGTGAAAAAAAACACTGAAGAATGCAAAGGGAAGGAGAGAGCAAACCCAAGTTAGATAAATTGCATTTAGTATAGACTAGAAGACATTGGATCTAAAGTGCCCTGGATTTTAGAGACTCATTACATCATCTTTACTTGGAAATTGCTGAGTTTCCCCTTTATTCACAGAGAATTAATGAGCTTTGACTCCTGCCACAACTGGACCTTACATGTTCCTTTCTTCTAGCCATGCCCACCCTCTCCCAGGTGTCACAGCTTCCTGTACCCTGTGCTCTGCCTGCTGGCTGTAATGCTCCATTGCCTGTAGCAACACAAGTCAGCTTCTCACACGGCAAAGCTGGACCTGACACCATCCGACAGGACTGAACATGCCAGTGCCAGCCCTCGCTGGCTTTGCTGTCCTTTAGCCAGACTAAAGAGAGCTGGGGGCTGTTTACAGAGGGCAAATAGGTTTTGTCTGTATTCTAGTATAGCCCAGGAGGCATTCAACAGCAGCCTTCATTCAGCCCTTTGTCATTAAAAAACGTATCTCTGTTGTAGAAAACAATAGCACAGGGAGTGGTTTAGCCCAGAAGATCAGAGACAGGGAGGATAGAAATGAACTACTCATTAGTAGTAAGAGGAGAGGTAAGGAAAAGCTAATTCATCAAGCAAAGCATTTGCAAAACCACTTGGCCTCTAGAACCACATGAAAATTTAGAAAAAAAAGGACAGCACCCAGGGTCACGGTAAAAGAGCAATTGGTTGTCAAGACCCCTCACACATTTCATATTTAGCCCTGTTCCTGCCTGTGCTGTCAGCAGACAGGTGTGCACCTAAATGACAGCAATTTGAGATAATTCATGTGAGTTTTTGCAAGAAACAATTCTTTCCAGCAAGAAGTTTTCCTTGTTGAAGAAAGAGCAAAGCACCGTTCTATTGCTCTGTGAGTTTATAGTGATGAAGCTGTTCTATTTTGTTACTAAAAACATGTATTTCAGGGAGAACAGGACTCATGATGACTTTTTGTGTTTCTTTTCATGCAGTTTCCTGTTACTTTATGGTATTTTTGCACAAAACCAAAAAGAAGTGGGAAAAAAAAGAAAATAGGGTCATTTCTCAATGCTTGTGTTAAAGTTTGCGTATTTCTTCCCCTCTAGGGGCACATTGTTCGCAACTGGAAAGTGAGATGGTTTGTTCTGCTTCAGGATAAGCTGCTGTATTACAAAATTGAAGGAGGCAAGAAGGAGCCTTCTCCAAAGGGCAGGATTCTTTTGGATGGCTGCACTATTACTTGTCCATGCCTGGAATATGAGAACAGACCGGTATGACAGAAAATATGTATCTCTTCTCAATGTCACTCACTTTCTAACTTCTCCCTAGTCTTTTCCTCTCCTCCTAACTTCTTTGATTACTGCAGCCATACCACTGGGGTGCTTCCTGAATTGGGCCCAGCCAAAAGCAAGCTACCATTAGCAATGAAACCAGGACAAGCAATAAACTCCCTTTTTGTGTCTTTGCTCTTCCCTGAGCCCAAATGTGTCACAGTCATTAAAAATAAACCCCAAAAATCACTACTCTCATGCACATGATTGAAAAAATGCAAATGCATCAACCCAACAATTTGTAGAGAGGACATGAACAATTCAGTAAAAGCTGAGGATGCGAAAAAAGAGGAACATTATCTATGGTAGTTGCCTTAAAACATGTCTGTATCCATGGCAGCCAGATCAGACTCCCTTTTCCTTCACCAGTGGGACATTGCTGCTGTAGAATGTTTCCAACAAGGGGGCTCTGGAATGGAAAGTACCTCCTGTGCTTCTCTTCTCACCCTGGGCAGCAGCAATACAGACTTCCTCTGCACAGGGCCAGAACGGAAATGACTCTGGAAGTTGCTGACTATTTCAGGACTTCTTATGGCAGAAACAGCCTAGTGAGAGTTTGTAATTGTTGAGACCTGGATGTGAAAAGCTCCACAGTCAGCAGCACACTCCAGTAATCCAGTATCTCTGTGGTCTGCTCTCTTAAGTACCACGAGCTCCATGCATGTGAACCATTCTTGGAATTGAAAACCCAGGGATCTGAGAGGGAGAGAAGCAAAAAACCACAAAATAACTCAAAAAACACCCCAGAGTTCTGCTCACCATCCTTCTAAACAAGAATTGCACCAAACTGCTGAGGTGGGATCAGACTTATGCAAGAGTAAGGAAAGAGCTAAATGATGTTATTGCTTTGCACTTCTTTCTCCACAGCTACTCATCAAACTAAAGACAAAAACCAATACAGACTATTTCCTTGAATGTTGCTCCAGGGAGGAGCGTGACTCCTGGGCTTTGGACATCACTGGAGCTATTCATGCTGGTCACCCAGTACAGATACAAGAACTTCACAGAATGAAGAACTCTTTCAAACTCCTAGATAATATCAGCCTCCAGTAAGTGTATGCAGTTTCTTCTTCTTCTATTGCTGTAGTTTGCAAAGCACCTCAGCTGATGGATGGGGAGGGTCAAAGGAAGCTCCTCTCTGCACCCGTCCACTCCCATGTGGCCAGGAACCTCTAAACTGCCCGCCCTGCTCTAGGTTTGCACATACTTTTGCCATCATCTTTTGGGAGCATGTGGATTCTGCACTGGCACCTCACTGCTAGCCAGATGAAAATGTTCTCACTGGGGAGATGTGTTGCCTGAGAAGATGAATTATCAGGGAAAGACTGGGTGGTGACATTGTTCGTGCCATGTTGGTGAGTTTTCAAAGCAGGTAGTTGGAATCCAGACTAGGATTTCTAGGGTGCATCATGTTAAACAAGAGGAAACAGAGAACTGATTAAGAAACAGAAAAACTACATTAATTTTATTGGTCTTGAGCATGTAAATCAAGGCTGACTATAGATCAGTTTGAAGTGCTTTAGATTGAAAGATACTTTGTCAGGCATCTTGTTTTGTGCTGCTGTTGGGAGAATGAAGTGCTTCTAGAACATACTTAAGGCAAATCTTCTGGGGGAGTATCTGGAATGCTCCCCATCTTTACGTGGGTAATCATGAGGACACCCCGTGCGCTGACAGACACATGTGGCGATTTCTGCCTGTCTTTCTCATCTCCTAATGTGCTGTGCTCTCGTTTGCAGCGACATAGTGGAGAGAATGTATGACAGCAGTACTGGGATTAAGCTGACCCGCAACCTGGATCAAGGCAACAGATACAAAGAGACCTTCACAGGTACACCTACTGCAGGCCAATAGCCACCTCACATCTGATGTGCCACATTGCAGAGGCAAGGGAGCTACTGCCCTGCCTTCATAATGGGATCAGTTGTGGCCCAGTGGAAAGCAGCAGTGCAGCCAACATCTTGCTCTCTGGCTCTTTGGATATATGGAAGCACACATAGGACACCACACAAGGTCAACCTTGCACTTCATTGACAGCCTTTGTGCTGGTGTCAAAATGTTTCAGCAAGTGAAAACCCATGTGGCAGGAGATCATCTGCCTTGCCTCAGAAGAGCACACTGCCTTGGTATGAGAGCTACCTTTCTTTCTGCAGGTTCTTCCTTGGTGGACTGGCTCATCTCCAACAGCTTTGCTGTGTCACGATTCGAGGCTGTCACCTTGGCATCCATGCTGATGGATGAGAACTTCACCAGGCCTGTGGGAACCCGCAGCACCGAGGCCATGCGCTTCAGCGACCCCTCGGAGAAATTCCTGGATGACTCCACTGCTCTGTACATGTTTGTGAGTGATGCAGCTGCCAACAGAGGCAGCTCCTCTGCCCCTTGTCACACGCTTGATCTGGGGCAGTGGTGAAGGGCACACACAGAGCTTGCACCAAAGGGCAGAATATGCAGGCTGAGAAAGTAAATGCAGAAGGAGCAGCTCTAGGCTTTTGGTAGTACTAACACTGGCACTCTTGCTGGAGGCAAATACCTACATGGATATGGAGGGATCTACAAATTACATAATTAGGCATTAAAAGGGGTGTGTCCCTGGAGTGCAGTGCTGTGTCTGCATGTACTGGAGGCCGTGCTGCAGTTCTGCTGCAGCTCAGGGCCACGGTGCGTGTACAGAGTGTGTACAGCTTTACAGCTGCTTGTGAATCTTGGTCCTACAAGGCTTAGCAGCAGAGCTATGGAGTAGAATTTACTCAGGAAATATGAGCTAAAAACAGCTCAAGGAAAATAAAACAGAAAATAATAAAATGCAGAATTTTGTACTTAAAAGTGTGTTTAGATTAAAAAGAAAAATGAAACCATCTTTACCCTATTTGCAGGCTGAGAACGGTAAGAAAAATACCAGTTCCAAGGAAGAAGTACAATTCAACATCTCTGAATTAAGTGGCACAATTGTGAAGCAAGGATTCTTGGTGAAACAGGTAAGCACAGTCTTTGAACCTGCACTGGGAAACAGGAAAAATGACAGCTCCCAAGGCTTCTTAGAAAATAAATGTGATTTATACAAGCATGGCTGAAGAGTTGTGGCCAGCAGAACTAACTTGCCTGTTAGTACTACTATTAGAGGTGAAGAGGATCTAGTTATAAAGAATTGAGCTATGGAACTTGCTGCTCAGGCTGGATTAATTGGATATACTGTGTATATTGAGTGTATACTGAAAATTACAAAATAATATCAAAAGCAAAAGTCCCACACAAACTCCATTATCTTAACTGGAGGTGTTATATTCACTTCCAAGCAGATCTGCTGTTTCTCTGGTTTAACCTAACCCATCTGGGTAGTGTGAGCAGTGATGATGCTTTGCTGGCCACAGACAACTTTCAAAGCTGAGTAGCTTGACTTTTGTATGAAGTGGACATTGTATGAAGTGACCTGTGGGCAGTCACTCATGTACACATGGGTGCTCTGATGGTGGTGAGATCTGGCTTTTTTGGGCACAATTATTTGGGGCACAATTACCCTTTGGCAGTAATTGTTTAAAGGATCCAACCCTTGCTATGAACAAGAGGAGGGGCAATCATGCTGTTTCAAAGCATAACACAGCCACCTGCAAATGGAACCCTGCCTGCACTGTATGGCCATATTCCTACTCTGGAGCTTTGTACCCAGAGCTCCTATTTCAATGTTGTGCAAACTGGATCACCAGATGCTTCCCGACCCTCCCTCCTCCAGCTGCCAGGGTGCCACGAGGGTTGGTGGGGCACTGGGGGTTCCCCACAGGCTGGCAGGACAGCCCTTCCATCACCAGGGGACATGAGAGCTGTTCAGGAGCCTCTTCCCATGGTCAGCAGCAGCAAAGGGCAGCCCTGGGCTGGCTCTGAGCCCCAGCACCAAACCTCCAAGGGAGGAGGTGCTTGCAGTGCTGTCCTGGGCTGTCAGCAGCTGAGAGGGCTCAGGTGAAAGAGTGAAGAGCTGCAAAAGGACGTGACATAATCCTCTCAGAGCATACACAGCATGAATTTTTAATCTGACCCCTATTTAATATTAAAAGCAGGAATTGGCCGTTTCAGGAGGTAGTAACTTTAATTCTTCCATTTTTCAGGGGCACAAGAGGAAAAACTGGAAGGTGAGGAGATTTGTTTTGAGAGCTGATCCTGCTTTTTTGCACTACTATGACCCCACTAAGGTATGTGAGTGGGAAGTTACCACCCAAAGAAATCCTCTTACAGACCTAAACACATCCTGTATTTTTCCCAGTGAGATTCCTTCACCTTAGCAGTGTTATTGATAAAACTATACACAAGTTTTAAATGTGATTGCCTACCCTTGTGCTTCTAACTGATCTCCACCATGCCCAGCTACATCAGGGAAACATTTAAGACTGAAACAGTACAGTAATGCATTTAATTATATGTTCTAATTGACTGCTTTTGTGACATGAATGTTTTGTACCTGGAAACACTGGCATTACATCCCCAACTTCATAAAAATAGTGTATGTCCTCTGGGAAATTACTCTAATGATGGCATTTTCCAGCTAAGCCTTGTTTCCCTTTTCTTTACAGGAAGAAAACAAGCCAGTAGGTGGATTCTCCCTTCGTGGCTGTCTTGTCTCAGCTCTGGAGGACAACGGAGTCCCAGCAGGTAAGCATGAGCCTCTAAACTTTCATACATGCATATTTATGCCACAGCGATAGAGTCTTTGGGTGTGGGTTTGTGTGTATCACTGTTTGTATGCACAAGTGGGCTGGCCCTGCATTTCCCTTTGCAAGCAAGGGAAGAGGCACGCCACAAATCCCTGTGCTGCTGGGTTGTCCACACTAAAGGGGACTTTTTTAGCATTTTTTTCCACATATCTTGGATGTTCCCCTTTTTATGGACTTTTCTTAGTCATATGACCTCTGAGACAGTCCTAAGACACTGGTTAATATTCCAGAGTTAACAGAGGAAACACCTTCTTGTTGGGTGTTGTTTAACTCAAAGTTTTGAAGCATCCTCTGATGCCATCCCTTTTATGTATGTCTTCTGTACTTACGCTATTACCTCCTCCTTTTTGATCTGCTAGGACCCAAATGTAGGTGAGACATAAACACAGCAATACAAAAAGCAGTTCTGATAGAACATATGCTTAGCTTAGGCATTTGTCTAAAACCTTGGCCTTGCAGATAAGTGTTTCTGCTGTTAAAGCAATTTATTTTATGACAGGAAGCACAATGTGTGGATCCAAATACTGAATATCTTTCAAAGAGCAGGTCTGAAAAAGCTATGGTCTGGGGTAGGGGGACACGACAGACAATAGAATTCCTTGCTAAGAGGAACCCAAATACGGGCAGGAGCAAATCTATCTACTGTACAAACTGGTAGGGAGTTCATCCCCCCAGTGTATAACTTGTGTAATAGTCTCTAAGGAGAGACTACTTTATATGTGTTGCATAGTGCACAAGAGTTCATACAATCTATGGCAGGAATGTCTGTACTGTATTTTCATATAATCACAGAGTCATCAAATGGTTTGGGTTGGAAGGGAACCCCAAACATCATCTAGTTCCAACCCCTCTGCCGTGGACAAGGTCACCTTCCTCTAGACCAGATTGCTCAAAGCCCTATCCAAAATACTTCCAGGGATTTTGCAGAAGGGAAATCCCAGACACAAGAGATTCGGAGGTCTTATCCATAATAAAAAGGAAGGATTTGATTCCCTAATTCACTAAATTCAAATTCTTCCCTATGAAGCTTCATATCTGCCAGAAAACTTTCTCTGTGCACTTTCCTGATCTGTCTTTATTTTTTCCTCTCCATAGGAGTGAAGGGCAATGTGCAAGGCAATCTCTTCAAAATCATCACCAAAAATGACATTCATTATTATATCCAGGCCAGCTCCAAGGCAGAGCGAGTGCAGTGGATTGAGGCAATCAAACCACTGACATGAGTAGTGTGGACTCCATGCCAAATGACAAATCGCATTTGTGACCAAGTTTCCTGCTCTCATTGTCTGGGAGTATTGTTTTCCCCTTGATAGTCTATTTCTGTTATTTGAATTACCATAACACATAGCAATTCCTGGCAGACCAGCATCCTAGGTGCCTTAAAGTTGTGTAGATCCAGAGTAATTCTCCACCAAGAATTTACCATCTAACCAAGTGACAAAAGACAATAGGTGGATACAGACAAATGGGGCTTCACAAAGAAATGATGAGATACAATATTCCAAGATGGAAGAAAAGAATCTTTTGTACAAGTATTCAGTTTATATCTGACAGATTCAGGTTGTGCTTTATCTTAAAGCAGAAATGTCTTGCTCCTTTCCCCTTTATAAAGGGGGCTCATAACTAGTTAAGTCTGAAATATCGAAGTCATGAAAGGTGCTGGTGTCTGAGGCTGCCTTTCTTGGTATACTGCATGAATCTTGTGCTAAGCTGCAATCCAGCTGCCAGGATAATCAGATTGCGAAGCTAACAAAGGGTCTGTCTGTCCATCCATCTGCTTTACTATTTGGTTCTCTGTTACACTGGAAAAGACCAAAGGAACTTCCTCTCCACTATACAGATTTTTCTTGTGCTCATAATGTACCACAGCAGTACAGGATCCTGGGTATCAAACCAGACCAGTGGCAGTTCCAGACTATTGCTGGTGCTGAATATATTGGAAGAAATCACTCAGCCATAAAAGCAAGACTTTTGCTTATCACAGTAAGTCCATTTATGTTGGAGAACCACTTGGACTGAGAATTATGGCAGCAGATATGACTATTGCTTTTTCTATCCTAAGTCATTATTTTTTCTATTAATTGTCTACTCAACTTGTCTTTGATTTCATTAAGTATAAAAAAACTCCCAAAGCCAAAAAACAGTGCATTTGAATATCCTGTGCTCTTTAGAGAGATGATTTTTCTCAGAGGGCAGTTTGAGTATATGAAAATTAATTGTTTCATTCGCTGTAATTTTAGATTTGTAAATAAACTGAAACATCTGAGGGTGAAATGGAATGTGGAAAATTATTAAAACACCTAAACAGCCTGCTAATATACTATTTTCATAAAACTCCTTGTTTTATCTAAGTGCCCATATCTGACAGCCAGACTCTTCAGAGCCTTCAAAAGCCCTCTGAAGGCACCATACTATAAATCTTCCCTGAAGTCACAGAGGAATTTGATAGCCCTCTGTCCACAGATCTATCTCTGTGCAGAATTTTTGTTCTCCAAGTTGTGTACTGAAAAAAAGTCTCATTGCCAAAGGCAGCATATGATATATGCTTATGTATTTATTAGAATAGCCATGTATTTAGGACTTTCTTCAAAAGTTACAGCACTGAAATAACAGCACAACACTTACACGTGTTCAAACATTTAGCAGAGCTTATTTAAAGAAGTTTGCCAGCAAAGATGCAGTTTTAATTAGATACAAGAATGGGCAATAGCTACAGATATGATTTCCTAGGGCTGGTCCAGAGAAGACTGTGAAATCCACAGCTGTTGAAACCTTTCAATTCAAGAAAAGCTACCTGAAAGAGGCAGGGGTGTTGTTAAGGCATTTATCACTCTGTACTGGGAAGCACAGATGGCTTTGCACTGATTGAGCAGAGCTTTCAGGAAAAGCAATTCCCTCCTGAGAACATGAGCCTTGCTGGGGCCCATCAGGCTCCCTTATCAACTTACAGGAAAACCTTATGCTTCTCTTTTCTCAGTCCCATTACCTGCATAATGCCCAGTTCTAGTCACAAGGCTAACAGAGAGCACAGAGGACTGAGCTTGGCCACCTGGCATGCCCAGGGGGTTAAAGGAACCATAAGGACGTGAGATACTGCACAGCATCATAAACCTTGCAGTTTAGGAGGCCAAAAGTGTATCTCAGCAAAGGCTCTCAGATTTATCCAGACTAGCCATAGCTCTGCAATTGTTGATTGTGTATGAGGGGAAAAAAAGTGTGTATCTCAAACACATCAGAAAACTAAAAATATACAGTTCTAACTCCCCAGAATCAGCCAGGGGGGGAAAGATAAAGCATTTCTCAGACAAAAGGAAGTACATTTTGCTCTGTCCCCTGGTGATATTGTGGTCTTCTTTTTTCAAGCCACTTTGGTAAGCTTGATGTCCCCTGAGATCTTCAAAGCTTTCACCAAGTTCAGAGGCTGAATGCGGTGAGTGAAGTCACAGAGCTGCCGTCCGTCAAGCAGGACTCGTATTTGCTGGTGTTCACATAAGATCTCCATCTGCAATGGAAAGGGACAGGGGAGGGTGTTAGAGGTCAGCAGCAGGGTTGATTTCACCAACATGGACTTAGAATCAAATGAAGTGGGGATAGTGAAGCACAAAGTCTACCAATTCTTCTGAAATCCCCTAATAAAAAACCTACTCTCTGCAGAGATGGGACTGCAAAGCTCCATGTCAGAGACTACTCTCACTAAGATTAGAGAAAGGAATGCATCTCTCCCATCAGGGCTTGAACTGCTGCTGCCTGTGCCATACTAGACTAGTTAACCTGCCAATGCCAGTAGTTAGCTATGAGTGTGGTAACATACATAGCCTTCAGCCTTTTTCATAGTACCCTAAAAATTACCTTGAACGTGTCACCTGCTGTGAATGGAAAGTAGGGAATAGTCTTCTCTTCTCTTCCCCATTTCCCAGCAATTCGTGCATTTCGAGTGATGGATTTCTCACTGAAGTTAACTGTAAATAACAGCCCAACATCTTTGTTTGCATCCACTGGATCACAGAGCAGAGTCACTGAGAAGCTGAAAAAAGCCAATTAAATGACTAGAACTTTCAGAAATGTGAAAGGGCATGGTGAACATGACAGATGCATATAAATACTAGAGACAACTGCTGATTTCATCTCAGACTGACACATAGGACTTCTACAGGCTTAAAAGCGGAGAAAGGGATGAGACTTGGCTGGTCTTTGTTTCTACCCCCAGTTTCCAGTAGGATGCTAGTGATTTTTGATGTTGATTTTCCTCTCTCTTGACTGAAATCAAACTTTTCGACATGTATTCATTCGTGTCCTACAAGAGGTTATGGCAAACTCTTCCCCAGTGGAACCAGTGGGGCTGATAGCTGTAGATGCAATAAAGTGTAATGGTAAGCATAGTTGCTGCTATCCAGATAAAAGACAGGAATGAACCTGTACCTCCAGTGCCAAAAGCACTGGTTTTAAAATGGTGTTGATTCCAAGCCACAGCAGACAACCAAGGTGCAGGCTAAGAATTGCACCTCTTCCTGGAGGAGAAATGCCACTTGTGTGCTTCCTTTCAGCTCATATTAGATAAGGGCAAGGAGTGGAAAATCCTGTCAGGGCAGTCAGAAAGGCTGAACAGTGAACTCCTCCTCGACCTTTTAAACTTAGTCTAAGTGCAGGAAAACTAAACAAAGCCATAAATTCCTCCAAAGAGCACAGACCTCCAAGAAAGCTTCTGAATTTAGAAGACAGGTAGGAGCGTGTATGATGGAGTGAAGCTCCCACCAGTCCCTTCACCTACCTCTTGGGGTTGGAGTGTACCATCCCTATGACAGTGAGTTTCATGGCTGGTCTCAGGCCACCTTTAATTTCACCAACATACTGCTCCACCTGCAGGGAACAGTGAAAACGGCTGCAGTGGGTGATGCTGCGGGTAAACCAGCTTTAACGATAGAACTTGGGTTTATTTTTGCACGTACACACGAACTCAAAAATATTTCCGTCCTGGAGACTTCCTTCCACTGCCGGTATAAATTGTGTCTGCTCTGGCAGCTGAGGCGAGCGAGAGGGCTGCTGCCCGACAGTGTGGGGGGCTAACTGGGCAGCAGCAGAGCAGACACCAGCCTGGCAGCTGCTCCTTGACCATGTCCTCACAGGGGATCCCAGTCGTCCTGTTGCGACAGTGACTTCGAAAAGTCACACTCTTTCAAATAGCTTCTTGGTGGGTCTACATTTGTCCTGTTCACAGAGACCTGTAGTTGCAAACTCCACCCAAAGATCTGAGCTACATTTACTTTTTCCCAGTAATTCTCTAACAGCTCTGATGGTCAGCGGAGGAACTAATACATAATACAGGGTCTACGTGGAAATATTAGAGAGAGCTTGGAAACAAGTGATAGGGACATTTTGAGACTTCAGTTTCAGAAATGGCTTTAAAATGTAATTATCAGAATACTACACAGCAGCGTGTAATCACTCCCTGTGCAGTTTCACTTAGAAAGAAGCTGCTGTAAAACACTGAACATTATTAGCACCTTGTGTAACACTGATAACGTTCCAAGGCAATGCACAACAGACTCTGTTTTAGATAAAAAGAGCTTTATCATTCCAGTGTTCTAAGGTAAAAAATTCAGACAGTTTTGCCAGAAGACCTGCACAACATATGCACACAAATTCAAGATAAAAAGTCTTGCCTACACCTCATTTCCTAATTTCAATATAGTAGTTGTATCTTCTGCGAAGATGACCTTATACAATTTATTTTCCCACCTTGATATTTAGATCCAGCTACCTTTACAGCTTCACAGATATATTAATAAACCTTAAACTCCTAACAAGGTCAATATTGGAAAAAAATTAATTAAAAAGTACCTTCAAAAATGGCGGTAGCACTCCTGATTGTTAATAATGTACATTTACCTTTGCAGAAGTAGGCAGATGACTCCAGCAGATATGTATTGAACTTTGTAAAGAAAAGAAAAGCACCGAGCACCTGACATGTCTTACGTAAGGAATCAGCTTCTCAAGAAAGAAATCTGACTGTAGGGAGATACTTTAAACTGGATAAAGCAATTAGAGTGGGTAAGAAGCAAAAAGATCCCAGGATAAAAGAAGCCCGTGCTCATAGAGGTCCCACGTCCCACTACGGCTCCTTACTTGCCTAGAGAAGAGACGATACAAAATAATACCCCAAACTGAACGTACAGGTTGAGAAATCGTTTGCGCAGAGCTGCACCAGAGTAAGCACCACCATTAAGGGCACAGGGTATCTGAACTGAATTGACCGGAGGACAACCACACAGTCCCAGCAGCTATAACCCATCCGGCGTGGCCGGTGAGAGTTCAGAGGCACGCCTGTCCGCGCACCGCTGATCTGCTGAGGTGGGCTGGCAGTACAGGTGAAACGGTACAAACTCCCGCAGCATCTCAGGCGGCTCAGTGGTGGCCCCACAGCTCCCTTACCCTGTTTTCCACTCAGGAGCCCCGCGGCCCCGCTCGGTCACTCACCCGGGCACACTCCGTCATCCCCGCGCTGCCTCCGCGCCCGCGCCCCGAGGGGACTCGGTTTGTGTCTCGGTACGGAAGCAAACAAAGAGCCCGGAATAAAGGGAGGATGTTGGGGTGTTATCTCTGCCCAGCAGGGCTGGACACCACCCAGAGTGGCAGTTGAGTCACGGCCCCGCCGGGGCTCCCCGGCACCCGCACAGCCCATGGGGCTCCGCAGTGTGCGGTGTCCGTGGCGCACTGCACCGGTGTGCCCCGTGCATGCACACCCCAGGGCATGTGCTTACTGACACCGCCCTCGTCTTCTCTCAAAGGCGGAAAAATAGATACGTATACAACTTGCAGCCCTATAAACACCTATATATATATATATATATATATATATATATATATATATATATATATATATGTATAAACACTA
>JAWWEU010000158.1:30903551-30930189 GCA_035583155.1 Acropternis orthonyx | reverse complement strand
GATTTCAGGTGTTTCCACAAGGGCATATATATATATATATATATATATATATATATATATATATATATATATATATGGGTATACACCCTATATATAGGCCTGTAGATGGGTGTATACACTGTAGGTGTACACACCTGTATATAGACGTGGGTGTGTTTATATATATATGTATATATATACCTATGTGTGTATATATATATGCATGTATATATATTTACCACAGTGAGGTATATGAACAGGGTTATACAGCTACACAGGGGGTAAATGTGCGCACACACGGGTGGGTATAACCCTGTATGTGCACCCCCCTCTCTCTCTGGGCGCGTATAGTTGCACATCTATCTACCTCTATATATCCATATACACCCGCGCACACAGGTGTACCCCCCGGGCGGGAGCCAATCACAGCCCCGCGCGGCCCGGGCGCGGGGCGGGGCCGGCGCGCGGGGCGGCTTCGGGCGCCCCAAAGAAAGATGGCGGAGCGCTTACGCTCCGCCGCGCTCGGCCAATGGGCGGGCGCCGTGCCCGCGTGCCGCCGGCGGCGCGCCCAGCTGAGGCGGTGCCCAAGATGGCGGGGGCCGGGACCCGGGCACGGTTCGGGGTCGGGCCGTAGAGCCCAGCGCCGCCGGGCGGCCGCGCCCTGCTCCGCCAGGGAACGCGGCACCGCCCCCGTCACCCCGCCCCGCGGCACCCCCGCGGCCCGGGAAGATGCATCCTTTCGGGAACGAAGAAGCGGTGTCTCTGGAGCGGCTCTTTGGGCTGTTCTGCGAGTGCGTGCGGCGCGGGCGGTGGGAGTTGGCGCAGGCCTGTGTGCCCCAGCTGGGCCGGGGGCACGGCGATGGCCCCGCCAGGGTGGAGGCGGTTCTGCGGGCCCTGGCCGCCTGTCCCGCGGCGCTGAGGTAAGGAAGGCGCTGCTCTGGCTCTGCAGACTGGGGTGTGCAGCGAGGAGGCTGCCTTAGTGCCGGCGGTGGGGAGCCGGGGAGCGCCGGGGAAGGAGCGCTTACTTCAGTGCTGAGGTGCCTCGGATGTGTCTAGAGGTGCTGCTGTCTGAATGGTGACACACTATCACTCGCCAGGAGCTTCGCAGGCTGCCCAGCCCACTGGAACGACAGGCCGTGCTCACTTACGTGGCTGACACGGTGATTGATACAAGCTTAAAACTACCTGTATGCAATTCTGAACTGATTTTGTTAGATTTTCCTGAAGGAGAAAGAACATGGCCTGAAACAACATTCCTTTCACACTGAGCTTCGGTGAATTTAGAAATGGAGCCACAGAGACCAACACTGTAGTTATTTAAAATCTTGTTTTCAGCTCTTGAAAAACCTCAGTTTCTAAAAACGCAAACTCCAAAAAATTCATATTATGCTGTTGATCTCTTACTTTTCTCACACTGAGTTTTGAAATTGCATTAGTTTTACTCAATCCTAGTTACTGCTTTTCAGGTAGGTGCATATGTAGGGTGACTTTCTGGCACTTCAGGGAACATTCATATTCCTCCTGTCTAATCAGATGATCATAGCTCTTCACATTAAAGTTCATGTAACAGCTTAGAAAAGGTTCTGAGAAACAGTTCGCACTGACGGCAGTTAAAGGAGTCTGGAGGAAGGTGTGCACGTGGTTACATGAATATTGCTAGCAGCCATATGAGAGATAAGCTTTTTCAGTCCTTTTATCTCTGATAGCTAAGTTACTACATCTAGAGGCTTTAGTTAGTAGTGCTGAGATTTTTAAAGGACAGTAAACTATCTTGTGGTTTTTCTTTTTCCTAGTCCCTTTGGCAGTACTGAATATGTTCCCTAACTGTGTAGACTTTGGGGTGCTTATATAAGTACTGGAGCACGTGAAAAGCTGATAAAAATTAGAGGAATTCTTTGTTTAATTAGTACATTACTTCACTTTTCGTTTGGACATAGAGCTGCACTTGGGCTTCTGTGACCTAAAACTTAGTTTCATTTTTTCAGGTAGAACTGGACAGAACAGGAAATAACAGTGTTTGGCTAGTGGTTGGATTTCAAAGAAATCTGCTGAAGTGTTGAAAGAGGGTCGTACAGATTGAACTTTAGACAGAAATTAATTTCATTGTTCTGAAGAGCTATGCCAGTAGCATTTGGCTGATCTAAAAGCAGTTATTTGCACAGCAAAAATCACTGAGCTAATGTGCAAGCAGCACCAATATTCTGGTTCCTCTTCCTCCTTTTCTGTCTGATTTGGTTTTGGCTATTTAGTCATCTTTTTTTTTATCTTAGACAAAGAAATACAAAAATCAAAATGATCTCTGACAGTGTTTTCCTGGATGATGCAAACCACATTGTATAATCCAGTGTATGTGCTTCTTGCTTTTGTAGATGGGCACAGAATTCTAGTCCATGGAGAACTGCCTGGCTTTGGCTTCTGGTGCTGGAAAAATGGCTTGCCAGGAATCAGGTACAGAAACGTCTAGCTGACTTGTAAATGCAGTTTATAGCTGTGACTTCCAAGTGCAAAATGTCTGACCAGTTGCTTAATTAAGTTGTAAACTTTTGCACATTTCATGGAATTAAGTTCTCAGGGTATCTGGAGACATTCATTGCTTTTATGTTTAAAAAATTTGTCAAGAAACAACTCTTAATCTTCACACTGGAGAGAAAAATTGGTGGTTTTTTTCAAGATATCAAAATTCAGCTTTTTAGCTTTGAGCATTCCTATAAATGAAAAGCATGAGTATATCAACTTCTGCATTTGTGTAGCACATTTCTTACATTAAAAATGAAATAGCCATCAGACAGTTCCTTATGAGCTTTAGATTGTGAGGGATGTGCATACTTTTCTTTTTAAATTCATTTGTCCTTGTCACTACTTAGACTTGCGCTTTTTCTTTATATTCTGAGGAATTGATGGATTTGTAATTCTTGACAAAGTGATACATGTCCCTGTTTCCAAATGTATGGATAAATAAAATCAACTACTGCGAGAGCAGAACCTAATTTACCTTAATTGAGAATTAAGTATCTTCAGAGAGTTATTTCAGTCTGCCTCAAGATGTTAATAGCTAAGATAGGTTTAAATGTAAATAACAGTTTTATTGACTAACATCTTTCTCATGCTCATATATGGTTTCAGAAAACTGTTCCAGTTGTTCTTCGGAGAGAGACTGAATTTTTAGTGTTCTTGGAAGAACTGCAGAAGGATGTCTCTGAGGAAGTCCTAAAGGTGAGCTACTTCTGTGCCCTATTTCTTCTTGTTAGTTATGCAGAATGTCCAACTTCATCAGGTTGTGGGGTCGAAGTTAATGCTTCCTGCTAACTTGACTGCTTGAGAGGTTAATGTGTTATTAGTGTTCTAGGCAACTGAAAGAGACTGTAACTCAGATCCCTTTCTGAAGTTAATCCAATGTGCCTGCAAATGATTTCTTTGGCTAGAGTGGAGGCTGTTGGCAGGCAAGGAACAGGTTTTTCTACTTGGTATTTCTAACACAGGGCAGTCCTGACTGCAGCTACTTGCCAGAGTCTTGCATCTATAGACATGTAATAATCGTAAACCTAAACCCAATGTGAGCTAAAATAAACTATAGTCAGAAAGCACATTTTAAAAGTATGTCTGTTTTCTTTTTCTTTCTCCTGAGATCTTAGTTTTCAACTCCTATGCACCCCTTTGCCCCTCCTTGAAGTTTTTGGATGCTCTACTGTTATTACTGATGTTGTTTGGTAATTGGTGTGATGTGTGCTCTGAGGTCCAGGACCCATTTTTCCATTATTAATTAATACATGCAGACTGTTTTATTGAGAAATGCATGGAAATATGCAAAGATGGATTAATATCAAAAACAAATATAGAGCAGAAAGTCAGGAAAGTTACTAATGGTGGAACTGCTGTAATCTGGTGTTAGTTACAACAGATTTAGACCTGACATGGTGTGTGAAATGTCATAAGATGCTTCTGGTTCTATAGATTCTAACTCTTTAAATATTTTTTTTTGGTTTTCCTTTTTTTAAGAGGGAATTGAAAACTTACTATATTCAGAGGCTATTTGCAGCTTTTTAATATGAATAAGGAAAAGGTGTTCAATATTTCTCTAAGGATACACAGTTAGCAATTACAGGATGAAAACAAGCAAGGTGAACTTGAATGTTGATAAAATAAATCTGCTTGAAGACTGTTAATGAGTAATGAAGTCTGTGCATATTGCCATCTAACTTCCAAGGTCATGAATGATTCCACCATTGTCCACACTGTCTGTCAGTGTTGCACAGAAACATGAGATTCAGCAACCTCTTTGCCACAATTACTGTGAGAGGTGTGTTGGTAGGTAGAGCTATGTTTTGATCCAGGAAATTTAAAAAAAGGATGTTGTGGACTTCTCGTTTTTTTATGAATACCAACCACCTCTCCCCTGAAGTGCCACATGTACTGCTTAAGTGCTATTCAACTGGCTTGTTCCTCACCTTCCCACCCCTCACTGGGAGAGCAAATTGGGATTTGTTTTGTTTGTGCTTGTTTTCCCCTTCCTAGTTTGGGAATTGTAGGTTTGCTTCTGTTAGGAAGAAAGCCTACTGCTGCTTAAGAAAGAAGTCTGTGAAATGGCTTCTGAATCTGTTGCCCAGTTTTAACCAAGTTTGAAAAATTGATGAAGATGATGAAGTTGGTAGATAGATGGTATGAATCTGGAAAAGTAGGGCTAAAAGAAAAACAAAAAGAGAACACTAATCATCATACTCTTAGTGGCTTATAAAGTCACATCAGTATATTGATAAGAGGTAGAATATGGCTGTGTTTCAGCCACCCCATAGGGACTGCCTATGAACTATGGTATCTTGCTTGTACATGGTCCTTGTAATGTATTTGTGTATTATAGGATTCTTTATTTTTTGTTATATAGTCAGGCATATCCACTCTTACAGGAAGGATACTGGATAAGGCGGACCATTATTAATGGATTTCCTAGGTAGTATGGTGTTTCCAAGTTGACTTATCTGTTTGCTTTCAAGTTTCTCCTATTTTTTTAAATAATTCATTTCATATATTACTGGAACCTAAAAGGCTTACACTTTTATTATTTCCTTACCAGGAACTGTTTGAAGCATTTGAGTGCACCCAGAACAAGCACATCACAGACAGCAAAAGAAGAGATGACTGTTCTCACAAATTCAGTTTGGATGTTGTTTCAGCTCTCCGGAAGCTTTTGCTGCGGGCTCCCCAGAGGGCAAAAGCCCTGCTGGAGTTCTTCCAGGAGGAACAAGGCACACACAGCTCCTCACTCCAGCAATGTCGCTCTCTTCAAAACATCTTTGTCGAATTTCTTTGTGACTCCCTGAAATCTCTGCAGAGGCTCCAGTGCAGTTCTGAGATTTCAGCGGAACTGGATCAAAGAGAACTAGTAGATGCAATTTATGCTGCTCTCAGTATAGTGACTTTTGATATGGAGCATCAGGCAGATGAAGTAAGGCACCTATTCAGGGAGCTCTTGGATGTATGCTGGGCTGAGGGAAGCCCACTGAGGGAGGAGAAGCTACTAAGCTGTATGTTGAGGAAACAGAGCCATGGCCTGTTAAGTCTTTATAGCAGTGTTCTCACAGAAAGAACAAGAGAAAAGCTTTTGTTGTCAAAATCAATACGAAAAGGTTTGTTTCACTTTTTGCTTTGTTTTAGTTTCTTGTCTAACCAAACCATTAAGGCATTAAACAGGCAAGTTGTCAAGAGGTCAGGCAGTGTTCTTGCTAAGGTGCGCTAATAAACCACGGAGTCTTGTGAAAGATAATGCTAAAATGATCCTTAAAGCAAGGAATTAGCATAGGAATACCAGTTCTCTCTCTACATTTCTGCAGTCTGTGCTGTCTTCTTTTTTGATCATTTCATTTACCACTCCTATTTGTGCTCTATTTCAATCTGCTCAGCGTTTCTCTTGATGAAGTTCTTGCTTGTATCTAGAAGATTGACACTCCATATGTATATAAAGTTTTATTTGTTCACCTCCAACTCAGAGTCTTCTGTGTTGGAGGATGTTCCATCTTTGGCCAGTAACAGTAATCCCAAAATGTTCAAACCCTTTAATATGGGAAAAGAAAACTTCTGAAAGTGGAAGATGTGGAGTGGGTTGATATCCCAGCTGGAAAGAAGATGCAGTTTGATTACTTCTTCACTTGCCAGAGCCCAGCTGTTGGTTCTGTACTAGCCATAACTTCACAGCCTCTGTCTGGCTCCCTCTGACTGGTACATTTAGTTGTAACTCAGTGATCCTGATGGGTCCCTTCCAAGTCAGCATATTGTCTGAGGATCTGAGCTGAAACTGAATGACAAATGATTCCCACGATCCTGTCAGTAAAGTGACAGGTGAGTGTGCAAGGAGGGAAAAGCAAGAATGCCTACCCTCTTTGCTCGCGGCTCTACACTGAGGTGTCAGTCAGTGGGGTTTGTATCCTCTCTTCTCCCTTTACTCAAAGGGATTGCTGAAGGGAAGTTCAGGCTTGTGTGGCCAAATCTAGCATTTCTGATAATAGCTACAGTTAGTGCTTCCTTGTGGGGGAAGAGACATGGAGATCCACATACCTTTACTCTCACAGGGAGCAGTGCAGGTCTCACTTTGCACTTGTCTGAGAAGTTCCTGTAGACAAGTCCTTACTAAGGCCCTGCAAAGTAGCAGTGTCTCAGAGTACAAGTGAGAATTCATGAAACAGACAGAAAAGATGTGTATGGCTAAACAAAGTCAGGCAGTGTGACCTGCGCTGATGCAAACAACCTGTGTGCTAAGCAGGCTCTTGCTATGTTAATCACTGTCTGGAGAGTTTCCTGGTTTCTGATCTGACCTTTATCAAATTTCTCTGCTTAGCTGCCTTGTTATCCAGTAACAATACCCAAGAGTCTTAGCTGTTAACATGTAACAGCTGGTTAGTGTTTGAGAAAATGTCGAGTGTTTAGTTTAAATCAGCAGTAGCAATTATGATTCTGTCAAAGTTACCCCTCTCTACTGGAAACATCTTGTGGTGTTTTTTAGGTTCATCTGAGCAGTTGGATACAGAGCGAACTGTGATGAGTTTGTTCTCAGATCCCATAGGAGCTCCTTCTTGGAAGACAGCCTATTTCTACTGCTTGAGCAGCAGCAAGCACTTTCTGGAACAGATTCTGGTACAGCTGTAAAATCATTAACAGGGAAACCCAGTGGAGGCTAAAGTCAGTCCCTGTATTGAACATATCTTGGTGATGCACAGAAGCATTTTGTATTCAAATAGTGTTTACCAGGGGTGATGAGTAATAGGAACAAGGAGGTAACTGTTGATAACTCCCCAACTTGCAGCTTTGTGATGAACATAAAACAGTTAGTGACATTTTTTGAAAAGCTCACCTTCACTCAGACTGAAGGTTAAATCTTCAGGATTTAAGAAGTCCTGTGTTCTGCTTATAATTTTGCTGGATATACCATTTGCCTCGTGACTTTGAACTTGTTGCTTTGCTTTTCTGATACTGGTAGCTTTAGGCAGTGAGCCTAGTTTGCATGGTAAAATTAATGTTTTAAAGAGTTTGAAGATCTGATGAAAAATAGTCTGTTATGAATTAATTGATTTGAATATATTTACATAGATCAAAAAAATAGAATACAGGGAGGCGGTCACTGTTAAAAGTGTGAGTTTCTAAGGTTGAACACATTTCCACTTGTAAGTAATGTGCTCATAGAAGTCTCCTACATAAAGCCCTTGACAGAGACATAATCAGTAGGTGGACTGTAAAAATAATGTAGTGTGGAGTGTGAGTTAGCTCTTTAGTAAGCATTTGAAATGATGTTTTGTTCCTTAAGACAGCTTTACTGATGAGTAATGTGATGGAAAATACAAGTTTAGGGAAGTTCCAGAGGCAGAACTTCACTATTTTAGTGAGGCTAATATTGAAATGACTACTTACTTACATAGTCGGCCAGGCGTTATGGGTATCTACATTTTGGACAAATAATACTTCTTCCTTTTGTTTTCTAGGTGACTGCATTAGCTTTACTGAAAAGAGAAGACTACTCGGGCCTTAGCAGTTTGTTGAGGAGAGAATTCAACCCTCTTAGCCGCCTGTTGGTGTTGCTAGGATGGACTCATTGTCAAAGTTTAGAATCAGCAAAAGCATTGCTATGGACTCTACACAAAACTCAGGTGAAAGCAAATGGCAGTATCCCAGTCTGGGTCCAGATAATGCAATTTGTTTGCAAAAGTCAGTAAAACCACAGTTTTCAGTGAGAATGCTGGTCTTTCTCAAAATGGAATTTAGAAAGTTAAGATGTGGCAGTTGTGTGTAGGTAATATTATTGGACACTTGCTTTCTTCTTCTTCCTTGGCTGTGAAGGGAGAATGATTGCACAGGAGACTCTGAAAGTTTCTCTTGCATCAACTCTTCAGCTTTTGCTGTTAGCATGAGAGAGAGAGAAAGCAATGGTTGTTGATTAGTTTTGAAAAGGGCTGGGGTATCTTTTTTTTATGCAATTTCCTCCAGTGAGTCATCCCTGGACAGTGACTAATTCTGGTCACAGCTAGCCTGAGTTCAGCAACAGGGTAGCTTGGAAATCCCCCATACTCATTGTCAAAGTGAAATGATAAAAGACAAGAGCTGTGAGTGAAAGATCCACCTTGTTTGGGGGCAGCCTTCATCTGTGCAGAAGAAGGGTTCT
Organism: Acropternis orthonyx; assembly: GCA_035583155.1. Taxonomy (NCBI): domain Eukaryota; kingdom Metazoa; phylum Chordata; class Aves; order Passeriformes; family Rhinocryptidae; genus Acropternis; species Acropternis orthonyx. The sequence continues at coordinate 30,921,569 of JAWWEU010000158.1, read as the reverse complement.
AGCTCTGAGGGTGTAGTTGCACTTCAGATGATGTCTTGTGGCTGGCAAGGGACTTAGATGGCAGAGATGTGGAGACAAGGAACCTTGTACTGCTGGATCATAGTGCAGATATAGGCTGGTATGACCTTAGGGGAGTTACTGCCTATTCAGCAGCCTCTGCAAAGTGAAACTCCTAGATCTGATTTTAGCAGGCAGTTGTCTGTAGTAGAAAAGCACATGGGAAAGGAGAACAGCTGACTGCTACCCAGTATGTCATCTGTTCTAGTACATGATTAGTTCTGGAGTTTTGTACTTACTAAGAAGTATTAATTTGCATTTTGAAAGCTAATCTTGAAAATGGTTGTAGCCACTTCTCCATGGTCTGTAGATGTGTCTGGAGGAGGCTGACTGACCTCTGTGTTCAGTCAGGATAGCCCTTCTTTGCTGGCTTTGTAATAAAACTGGCAATTTTCTGTATTTGAAAGTTATTACGTGGGTAAAGAAGTCTTACAACTGTCTGACTGGGGGACTTGTAAAGAGCTTCTTTAATTTGTCTTTCCATTTAGGATCTATGCAATGATTCGGTATTGAAAGATTTTTGTGATGGGCTGTGGACTCATGTGGAAGTTCTTGAATGGTGCATGCAGCAAAACAGGTAAAATGATCAGAAAGACTTTTTCCAAACTGTCTTGAAATCTGCCTATTAGTTTATGTATGCAAATAGAAAAGGTGTTATTTTCTTGGCTAATCATCTGACAGTGACTGTATATCATAAGCTCTAGAAATTGCTTCATGGACTGTAGTTATGCTTTTTGTTTTTCTTTTTTAACTGCAGTAGTTTGACTCAATCAGAATTAGAGTGGGAGTTACGGTCTTTAAACTTTGATGAGACCTAAATCTGTGCCACCTCTTTGTTCTCTCTTGCAGTGTTACTGTCTCAGGGAAGGTTCTTTTGCAACACTTGCACAGTCTGGATTGCCACACTGCAGTGTACTCTCTGCATCATCTCACTAATCTTCTGGCACTGAATGAAGATGATGTTATCGAACTGCTTCAAAAAGTTCCTGTTAGAGACCAGCAGATGCAGGGTAAATGTGCAGGGTTGTGAGAACACAGAAAACTCAGGCTCCATTGAGTATGTATGCTCAGTGTTTCTGCCAGGAAAAATCTGTTCTTTTGACCTGCTTCTCTTGTTGGGGAAGATACCACTTATCAGCTGTTCTGGGGAAGAAGTCGAGAGAGTATGTGGAAATCATTTTAGAATTCTTTTAGGGAGTACATTGTCTCCCAAGAAGGAGTTGTGAGATCTGTTTGATCAGGGTCAAATCTCTGAAAGTGCATTTTTCAAGATAGTAACAAGGTTTTGCACATGCTTCTAAAATGTGCTGCTTGCTGTCACTTCTAAACTGTGTAATACTCATAGTTTGAAAAGTAAATGTATGGTTTGGATTTCAGTCACCTGTGCACTTAAATTTAAAATCAAAGGGCAAAACCAGATGAAATTGATATCATCTCACACTACAAAATCCTCCAAAATCTTCAGTTTTGAAAGATACAAAAATTTTTTTTTCTTCTAATACTAAGTGCTACCAACTTGGCTTCAATATTTAAATCAGTAAGACTTATGTACAGGCTGTGTTTACATCAACCCTGCCTCACTTCTCTCATCATCCCCTGTTCCCGTTGGGTGCCTAAAATACCTGAGATTATTAAACACGTTAGTTCACTTAGCAGTGACTCTCCCTGGACAGTCTGGATTGCAGCTGGTGTCTGGGTTCAGCTGCTGCTATTTTAAAGCTGGTTTCTGATAGGGCCTCTTAATAATCATCTGGAAGCTCAGTCTTCTGTGTGTACTGGAACCTAAGAAGCTGCAAGTTTTTGTGCCTTATTCCTTCTATGGAATTTGTACATGTGTAATTTCAACCTGAGTTGTGTGGAGAGCTCTCAGTGATGGATCATGCACAGATTTTTCTAGGTTGCCTAGTGGGAAGCAGTTTTCTCACCTTCGAGGTGTGATGTTGGTTTCCAGTCCTACTTTTACAGGGATTGGTTTTGGTTTAAATTATCATGACAATTGTCTTGAATAGACTTAAAATATGTAATGACTGAGACTCTATATAGATCCTAATTTTCAGTGTCCTGCTTTCTGAAATTGTTTTATTGTTGCTGGTGTTGTTTTGTTGTTTTGGGGTTTTTTTACCATTTCTTATATTTTATTTCTCTTCTTCTTAAATTCTGTCAAAACTTTTCAAAAACAGGAAGAGGCAGTCCCATCATCTGGGAGCTGCATGCCTGGAGCAAAAGAACTCTAGCTGTGGTTTCTCTTCTTTTTTTTGTATCACATTAATTTACGGAACTAATTAATGGAAGATAAGTACTCTTCAACCCTGCGATTATTGCAAAATTCTGATAATTCTATAGGCACAGTCTATTAGAATCTTCTTTAAAATAATCTATTTCAAAACTTGAAGAGAGGAGTCATAAAGTTTTGATTTGTCTGATATGCCAATGTTAAGAGACCTTCTCCCCTCACACCACATTACTTCCCTTTTCTTCCCCCTCTTTCTGATAGACATCTGTCAGCTGCACTACTGTAACCAAAACAGTGGTACTGGTAGACACTTGTGTTCAGGCTGTCGGTAACACTGGTTTTCATCAGTGACACTAACAAAAGAAATGGTGGACAGCAATTTCCTCTTAAGCTTCAAGAGTAAGGTGTTAGAATTTCTGGCATAGGAAAAACAAGTGCTTATCATTAAAGGATATGGGTGCAATGAAAAGGATTGGTTCTGTTGCCAATACTGACAGTCTTGCTGCATCCAAGTCTTTCCACATGTGAGGCAAAAGTGTATTAAACTTACTTTTGATTACTAGTGTGTATCTTGTAGTATCTCCAGGTAGCTATTTCTCTGTCTCAGAGGATTGTATTTATCAAATCTCGGGCTTTACCTGCCTGAAGTCCTCTTAAGGTAGTGGTATTGAGAGCTTTTTGGGTGTCTAGATATTAGTGTAGAGCTGCTGGTGAACTGTAGTGTTTCCATGGCCATGTGGGTTCTGCAGAGAATTCATACTTGGATGTTTCCTCAGTTCTGTCTGTGGTTGCCACCATGGTCGCAGCTGAGAATGGCAGTGATAGGAAATAATTTTTTCCAACTGTTTTTGCTCTCAGTCCTTTTGTCTTGGCTGCTCTGTAGTTTCAGAAGAGTTCAGAATGGTACTTTTTTTTCACAATCATCCTCAAACTTTGTGGAGGACAGTGCTGAAGCACTTTTTAGTGTAGGTAATGCTGTTCAATTCCAGAGTCTGAATGGGGACATTATCAGTACGTTGTGCTTTGTTTAAAAGAGAAAAAAAAACTTGGTTAATGCTTTCCCTGCATGACAATAGGCAGAGGGACAATATACCTCTTGTGTAAGAACACAGGATAGTGGATTCCAAGCACTGTGTGTAGTTGTGTGTGATTGTTGGCATCACTTTGCTTCTTTGTTGTGTTTTCTTGGGTTTTTTAACCTTTGTATAGTAGTTGGATAATTCATAACAGAATATATGACACTACATTTGCTGATGACACCAAGTTGGGAGGGAGTGTCAACCTGCTGGAAGGCAGGAGGGCTTTGCAAAGTGATCTGGATAAACTGGAGAGATGGGCTGATTCCAACAACATGAAGTTCAACAAAGCCAAGTTCTGGGTCCTGCACTTTGGCCACAACAACCGCATGCAGCGCTACAGGCTGGGGACAGAGAAGAAAGGGACCTGAGGGTACTGATTGACAGGAGGCTCAACATGAACCAACAGTGTGCCCAGGTGGCCAAGAAGGCCAATGGTATCCTGGCCTGTATCAAAAATAGTGTGGCCAGCCGGACCAAGGAAGTGATCCTTCCCCTGTACTCGACAGTGGTGAGGCCACACCTGGAATATTGTGTTCAGTTCTGGGCCACTCAGTTCAGGAAAGATATTGAGGTGCTGGAGAGGGTCCAGAGATGAGCAACGAGGCTGGTGAAAGGACTGGAGCATAAGTCCTATGGGGAGAGGCTGAGAGAGCTGGGATTGTTTAGTCTGGAGAAGTGGAGGCTTAGAGGTGACTCCATCACCCTCTATAACTACCTGAAGGGAAGTTATAGCCAGGTGGGAGTTGGTCTCTTCTCCCAGGCAGTCAGCAGTAGAATGAGGGAACACGGGCTTAAGCTCAGCCAGGGGTGGTTCAGGTTGGATATTAGAAAGAAATTCTTTACCAAGAGAGTAATCAGGCATTGCAATGGCCTGCCCAGAGAGGTGGTGGATTCACCTTCCCTGGAAGTTTTTAAACTGAGATTGGACGTGGCACTGAGTGCCATGATCTGTAACAGACGGGAGTTGATGAAGGGTTGGACTCGATGATCTCTGAGGTCTTTGCCAACCCAATCGATTCTATGATTCTACATTGTGAGACTGGGTGAAGGGGATGATGATGTGACTCTTGCGTTATTTGCCATTCTGCTGTTCTGTTGTACTAAGAAGGCGTCATGTCTCTGGCATGTGATACCTTTCCTCTGAAAAAGGGAGAAGTGGGTGCAGTACTTCTCTAAGTCGCCTTTGGCATAAATGTGTGAAGGAGACTGTGGGACTGTACTTTTTCTTGAATTAATTGCAAATTGTATTTGATATACATGGCCAGCCATTGTGGGTAGGATCAACTGCAGTATCTGTTTGCTAGTACAAATTGGTAGAGATGGTGCTACTCTATTCTCACTATGGTCATAGCCAGTCTTCTCTGTCTCCCTACTTATCTACTGTGCACTAGAACACAAAATTATAAGATGCTGAAATGACCAAGGCTTATCCCTCTGTCATAAATGAAGCAGTACAGCTTAACCACATATATCGAATGAGACTCATTGTGAGCAGATTGTGGTAATTCTGTATTATAGCTAGATCCTGTTACACAAATTCACAGTTTTTGTTTTTTGGGTTTTTTTTTTTTTTTAGAAGAGGAACCAGACCTGACTTTTCTGTGTCCATGTGTTGTGGATTGGGTCCTTTGGGGTTTTTTTCCAAAAGTAACAGTGAGATCAAAGATGAGATGGAAGTGACACTGGGCAATAAAAGCTGGATAAATACTGCTGTGCAGGAACTGTAGGAGAAAATTAACTTTTCTTGTCTGCCTCCTAGCCCCTCACCACCCTGATTTCCCTCCACAGCAGCAACACTCCCTAACACCCTGAGCCAGCAACGCAATGTGGCGCTCTTCCGAGCGTTCTGTGCCATGAAGTATGCTATCTATGCTCTCTGTGTGAACTCACATAAGCATTCCAAGTGCAAGAGTTGCGTACGCGGCCTTTGTGGTGATATCCCTGAGGATGCAGCTTCCAGGGAACCAGCAGGTGATTGGCCTCCTTTCTCGGGTTCAGTAGCTTGTGCTTCTCCAGTTGCTGGGCTCTGAATTATCACTTAGTATTGGGATAATGCTGCACCCTGTGTACATATGGGGTTTCTATTCAGTGGGCTATGGATGCTTTGCAAGCAAGTATAATGGCATTTCTTTGAGGTGCTGTTATATTTACTAATAATAGATATGAATAAGCTACCTGCCTTGTTTTAAAACATTTAAGGTAATTGTACGAAACATACAGTGCAAAACGAAAGTGATATTAGATATAGGATGGTAGTGGCAGGGATGCTTTTATAAGAGCCTATGATTTCCCAGAGCTGAAACTGATTCAGTGGCTAAAGTGGGTGTAATTTGAGTTTGCACATCATTAAACAAAGTGGTAATTGGCATTACTCAAAGGGAGGAGGCATGCTACCTTTTTAAAGGTAAAATGTTGGACATATATTTACTTGGTTTGTGGAGGAATGATTGGGTTTGAGCCACTGGGACAGTTCCCTTTCCTAGGATTTTCTTTAAAGGCACAGGTGGGAGGAAGGAACCCCTGAGAAATGTAGTAAATGTTCCTTTTTTTTTATTTTTTTAATTATACAGATTGCTCTTCAGTATTTCCTCAGTACATTGCGAAGTGTCAGCAGTTCTTAAGGAGTGTTCCCGCTCCTCTGCGCCTGGAGGTTTTGGAGAATATTTTCTCCTTGCTTTTTGTTTCCTACAGTGACCTCTATACTGAGACTCTTCTACCTGAGGACTATGCAGAGGATGAAGACCTTGACAAAAAGAGTTCTACTATGAGTGTAGAAGGCAGTGCTACTCGGCGGTCTTCCACCTCAGAAAGTCCACAGCACCTAATAGAGGCTGAAAAGAAGTTAGAGGGGCATCTGCTGGCTGAGCAGGCAGTTCACACAGATTCCCAAGATCTTTGTGGCTCAATGTTAGGTGGCAAAAGCTGTGAAACCTCTAAACTGAACTACTTGGATCTGAAACACTTCACTAGTGATGTTACTGGATTTTTAGTGGATGATGTGGCCATGGATGCCTTCCTCACATTGCTTCTCAACCATCTGGAAGAAATTCAGAGCTCTCTCCCACGGGACTCCAGTAGTGTGCTTCATGAAGAGCTGGAGCTTGTTGAGTGCTTGAATCTTTCTGCAAGCAGAGATGCCTTCGGAAGTCGCATGTTGCAGTTTTCCAAATACCTTTCTGAAGCTCACTGGCGATTCAAGGTGGTGATGAGCAACAGAAGTGCAGGTCGGCCTTCTATATTGCACTTCTTCATATGTCAGCACTGTTCTGTTACAGCTGTCCAGGCAACATTCTCAAGACTAAATTTCCTGAGCATCTTTCTGAGGGAGCATGTTTTGGTAGATATTTGGAGAGTGGAGTGACCTAGTTGAAGATCACTGGGTTCTTGCACCATTCTTCAACAGGGGCAATCTCTATGCCAGTTAGAAAGTTTGGGGTTCCTTTTCCCTCCCCTTTGTGGACACACTGCTTCTGTTTGCCTGTCTTTCTCCTGCCCCTTTGTCACAAGTCACAGTGCAGTGATATGAAGGGGCATGGTGGTGTTGGATCCGGTGCAAGCCAAATAGTCTCAACTCATTCATGGAGAGTATTGATTTAGCCTAGTCGGAAATTTTAGGAGCATGTATCAGAGAAAGTTGTATTATTCTGGGATGATTGTTGGGAGTAACCAGAACAGCACACTCAGGAACCTATTTCCCACCCTTCTCCATATCCTATGACTTGTTAGCCCCGCTACCGTGAGATTTCTTCTTGTATCATGTGTGGCTTATTGTCTATCTCAGACCATTCAAGCTCCATGCCCCAAGAAAGACTAGGCAGTCTAGACCTTGAATGTTGCAAGTTTCCAAACTTGTGTTCAACTGTTTCTGAAGTCTCCCCCCTATAAAGAAGGGGGGTTTTAATGGGACTTAGGTTTGAGTAGGCAGCCTTCAAAGTTCTATTGGACAGGTAGCAGCTTTCTATGGGGTTCTTTGCATCCTGACTTCTGAGAAATTATGACAACTTTGGGTGTATTGGGGAAGTGAGTGAGAGGATGCATGGTGCTTTGCTGCCCAGCTGGGCTTAAACGACGACATTGGGGAGCATCTTTCAGGGAAAAGTGTCTGGCTTCTTTTGGCACGGAGTATCTCTTGGATTTTCTGTATCTGGCACCCCTATTACTTTCTCACTTCCAGAATTGTTGACTGGGTCAGGGTTCATACTATCCTGCATTACTTAAGAACCCCATTGTTCCAGCAAAACAAGTCAAACTCACTCTTTTACTATTGTAATTCCTATTATTTTTGCTTTGTTTCTAGCTCCTTATGTACCTCACGATAGCTATTTTTCTGTATAGTCAGAATCATTTAGGTTGGAAAAGACCCATAGTACTCATGAAAGATGTGTAGAAGGTATAGTATGTTCCAAGCAACACTGGATGTGAATGGGACTAATACAGTATTTAGTATCAAAATTACATCAAGGTGCTGGTTTAAACTTTACTACAGAAGAGCTCTTAGCTGAAATCAGTTGTGTTTCCTTTGGAGATTTGCCATCAGAGTTCTACCTATGTAGATGTGCTGCTAGATTCTTCAAGGCAGACAAATAACAACTGATGACCTGTTCAGCTATTTGGTAATGTTTTTGCTTAAATCTTTCACAGAACATCAGCTTGCAGCCTCCAGGAGATACTGCTCTTTAGTCAGGTGCTCCAGCCTTAAGAAACGGAGTAGATCTCGAAGGTACAAGGCAGGTGGGTTGAAAAAGTAACTTGGAGAAGACATCTCTGAAATGTGCATAATTTTGTTGAGCTCATAGCTGAATGCAATTAGATTTAATGGCCTAGGAGTAGAGAATTAGATTTATTTCCCTTCATTTTCTAACTGATTTGAAGTGTCCTTGTCCAGTTCCACTTGGATTGAGGTTGTTTTCCTGAAGCTCAGCTGTTTAAATAACTTCTTCCATACATAGTCTGATTTGGGGCAGGAGAGGACTTCAACTACAGTACCCATTTTTCCCTTTCTCCACTATATCCAATGACTGTTTGGTATATTTTCTTTCACAGTATTATCTAGGATGTGAATTTGTAGGAATTTGTGGTGTAAAGTGACAGCCTCAGGAAGACGTTGTGTTCCTCACCTTTTTTCTATTTAGCCTTTAAAAGACATGTCTGGTTTTGGAGTGGCATGTTCCAAAATAAGAAGCTCTAACATATCTGTCAGTGATGGGCCACCCCAGCATAGTCTCTTGCCCAGCATTTTCTTCAAATCAGGTTTTGCATTTATTGTAGACATCATTGGTGGCTCATTTGCGAGATACTCTTGAAGGTCTCTTGAGGTTGCCTGATCTGTTATTTGCAGTAAGTTTTAATTACCTTTTCTAGAAAAAGTGCATTTAATTTACTGGTTTTGATTTGTTTCTATTTCAGATGGGAATGAGGGAACTTCCAGTCTATCATTAGAAGGTACGAGTAGCGAGCTAAGCACCAGTACCTCAGGTATTACAAAGAAAAGTAGTATTTCTTTGTCTTGTCAATGTGCATGATGAAGTATTTGTTTGAGTAGTTATTGTGAATTACTGCTCTGTGCAGGACAGAATGACAACTTTTCACTTCTCAGAGCCCCCATTTTTGGCTGATTTTTTTCTAGTTAGAATAGCGTATGTGTCTTCTTCTGGAATAAAAAGACCTATATTTTTTTTGCTATCTTTGGCTTACAGGAAACAGTATGCAGTGTAGTGATGTGCAAACCATCAAAAAAGCTAGTGGACTGGTAGTCATGTAACCTAAAACATGCTTAGGCATGCTGCATTGATTTAGTAGGTTCAATACTTTAGACTTTTTTTATCCAGGTGGAACCAGTGCCCTAGCACTGCATGCTTATTGTGTAGCTGCTGAATAGTGTTACGTTGGGATGAGATCTGAACTGGAAGTTCTGATGAAACAGTGAAATGTTATGAGAATTTTTAACAAGATATTTATGTTTTCTTTACCCTAAAACTTGCTTGCAACTCTGCTCCTATGTTTTTGTGTTAAATATATGAAGTGCTGTTATCTGACAGCTGTTTCCTGGTGAAATCTGTTTTTCTTAATAGTATACTTATTAATTCTCTCCTGCAGAGGGAAGTACCAGCAGTGTATCTGGCTCGAGTGATTTGGAAAGCAGGGCTAGACCACATCAGCAGAATCCACTCATTCCTATGATGCTTTCCCCTCCAGAATCACTGTTGGTTTCTTGTGTTTTGAGAGGAAACTTCCTAGAAGCCCATCAGGTAAATCAGTTGCATATATTTTGATTTTTGAATTAAATTTCTGCTTCTTCTGCATTTAGCAAGCAGAGGGCTGAAACATGTATATTCCAAGTGAAAGAATCACTTCAGAAGTAGAACCAAGTAAAAAGAACGAAGATACTGCAAACCAACATCCCAAGGATTCAGATGGTCTTTTGCCTTGTTATGCAAAAACACTTTCTCTAAACCTGGGTTCTCAAAGTATGCAAATGTTTGATGAGAGCTAGCCGAGCATAGTGTTTCAGCTGAATGAAGAACACAAAAAGCTTGTGTGAAGTCTAATGAGGAGGCAGCATCTGAACTGCTTTCTTTAATCAGTGATTCAAAACCATGACGCTGCCACTTGTAAGCTTGGCAGAAACATGCAAATGTATTCCTTACCCAAAGCAGTGCCAAAGTGGCGAATACATTTGTTTGAAGGAGGTGTGTTTTGAGGGTACATTCATGGTATTGAAAACAGACAGAAAGACTTGAAATTGACAGACTATACATTTGTCTTTGCTCCATGACAGCTGTGCACAACTTTTTCTATGTGGCTTTTGGGCTGATGCTCTAAAAAAACATCTTGAAGTGCATCAATGATTGGATCTTCTGCAAAAAGTAGTGACCTAAGTTTCAGATAGTCATACCAGAGCAGTTAATATCTTTTAAGCATTGTATTGACATCAGGTGGCTCCTCAACCCATTAGTTCTTTCTGATGCCAAGCATGCCACTTCATCTTTTTACTACTTAGAGGGCCAGAAAAGCATTTTATTTTGCTTTTTTGCCTTAATTTTCAGTATTGCTGATGATAAAGAATTTAAGCTTGGTTTGTGTTCTGTCGTTTTGATAATAGGAACTTGCACAGCTCTGCCTACCTAGTCTGTGTTTAAATTTCTAGAAGGTATTCCTTGCTGAATAAGAACTTGTTTAAAGTAGTTTACTGAAAGGTGTGGTTAATGGAAATTAATTCAATCCTAGCCCTGCAGCACGTAATAGCTGAGCTTTATATAATAATTGAAGAATATCTCCAAGGTCCTTTTTTTCAAGTACTTAATATTCTCTAGAAAAAAACCCCACCATTTCAGGCTGTTATGTCTGTGGGGACATTTTGACCTTTGGAAACTTCTTTGACATGCTCTGTAGTTTCATCTATTCTTATTTTTGAAAGGTGGCTTTGATGTTTAATCTGGATACTTCCCCTTGCTATGGTGAATTGGTTTTCATGGAGCGCTACCAAGAGGCGGTACGAGAAATGGCAAGAGTGGAGCACAACATTGAGAATCAAGTGTCAGATGGCACTGGAGGCATCAGGAAATCTGGCAGTGGCCGTTCAACTCTGCAAGCTATTGGGAATGCAGCAGCAGCTGGTAAGGACACGGCTTTTTGAGCTCTTCTCATAAAAGGTGAGGGAGAAGTGGAAAACAGGAGAAGGCAATTTGAATACTATCAAAATGAGCGCAGTGTTTGTTCAGAAGAGTATGTGTTGCTTCTTTTAGTCAAAAGGAGACTAAGGATGCTGAAACTTGCTGCTGATGCCGAATCAGTTGTATCTATTCTATGGTAATTGGTCCATGAAGCAGGCCACCTATGCAATTATTTTCTGTAAGGATTAAAAAATAGTTACTCATGACAGGATCTGAGGAAATTGTGCTGTGTAATTAGTGATTGTGTGTTTTGACAACACATGTAGGTATGGTATTTTATTCCATCTCGGATGTTACTGATAAATTGCTTGCAACTTCTGGAAGTCTTGCCCCTACTCTCCAAGAAAACTTCTGGATCAGGAACATCCAGCTGGAGCATACTGATCCTCTGCGTGAAGTCCTTGAGGACCTTAGTCCTTCAGCAATGGCAGCTTTTGACTTAGCCTGCACTCAGTGCCGTCTTTGGAAGACATGCAAACAGCTTTTGGAGACAGCAGAAAGAAGACTGTACAACAGCCTTGAAACTCAGGGTGGGCTTTTGATTTTTGTGTTTATCAACATGGGTCTGGGAAGAGAAGGTGTGTCTCTGTGCTGTGTTCTTTGTGCTAACCACCTGAGTTTTAATTAAATCTCATTTTGTACTTTCATGTTAGCTTCTCCTTTTTCTACTCCTAACTTTAACTTTTCTGCCTCTGCACAATGACTGTTCTAGGTCACCGACCTGACTTTGTTTTACTGCACTCTGAAGGTGTAAAAGGTTTCCCAGCAGTTCTCCAGCAAATAAGTAAAATTCTCAACTATTCCTGTACATCACAAGGTCAGTCCAAGCCAGGTAGTGTGCTTTGCTGATAAGGCTTTCTGTTGAAATGTGCTTAAATCAATTTTTTGCCTTCTGTTGCAATGGAAATTCGAACGTTCCATCTTTCAGCTTAGCATTTAAAACAAAAAAGGGGAGGGAAACGACCCAGGCTCAATTCTGAGAGGAAAACCACCCAGGCTCAATTCTGAATAAACCGAAATTATTTGAATTTGTTTTATCATAATACAGTTTTGGTTCTGTGGGCCTTTTTCTGTGCAAAAAATACTGTCTTTGTTATAGTTGCTGTTTCGTTCTCCCTCTTTGTAGAGTTCTCAGATGAGAAAATGGGGAGTCATTTTCGATGCAGTATTGTAGACCTTCTGCAGGCTTGCTACCCTGCCTTGACTGAAGAAAGTATTACTAATGAAATTGTTTTATCGCAACATCTGGATCAAATCCTAAAAGCACTGACATGTGTTGAACGTTCTGTGGGTGAGTTATTTTTGTGATCATGTAGACTGATATATGGCTCTAAATTTTTGCTTTGGCATTCCAGACAGCAGTAAATCTTGTAGTAATGCTCTTTGACATATGCCTGAATATATATTTTAAAAATCATAAATGCAAAGTGTAAAATTTATCTGTGAGCTCAAAGAACTGGATGTTGTGGATCACAAGGACTGGTCAACACTTGTGTTTTAAAATAAGTGTTAGCAACACAGAACTGGGTGTATTTTGTGTCTGCCTTAATACATTTCTAACATGTCAGGGGCATGGTTACCAATTTAGATGAACTATAGATTTATTCTACTGTGAAAACTTCCCTTCCTTTCAATTAAATTGTGATGCCTATACTGAGGTCTATAATTATGGAGAGGAAATTGGGTTAAAGCAATCTTCTCTTTTTCTCCCCATCCCCCCAACCTTCCTTCTTCTTGGCCTTTAATCCTTGAATCTTGGATGTATGTCTGTTCTCTTCAACCAGACTCTAAAGGAAGTCTTCTTGGCACCTTGGTGGAGCAGGGCTCTCTCAAACCTACAGAGCTGGAGAAGCACCTGGTTTGGAATCAAACACAGCTCCTGCTGAGAACTCTGGACCAGCATGCCCAAACCATGCCAGAGAGCAACACGCAGACAAATTTTGTGAAGGCCTTCCTTGACTACATCACTACACTGGCTGCTGTTGCATTACAAAGCCTGAATGCAGAGCTAGGTAAGGGGTTTCTATGGAGCAGTCTGAGCCTAGGTACAGATACCCAGACTGTGTAGTCTGGCCTGATTCTGGAAAGTAGTTGTGCAAAAAATGGTTCTTTGCCAAGCATGCCTACCTGTGCATAGTCAGATCTTTTGATTTCAACTGATTATTATGTTTTTTAAATTTTGTTTCTTAACACCTAGGCCACCCACAGCTCAGATAAAAATAGCTGATGGCAATAGGAAAATGAGAACAGATTCTGCACTCCATTTAAACAAAACAAACAAACCCAGATGTCCAAAAATTCTTAGCACTACCCCATAAGGTGAGATTGATTTTTGCATCTGGTAGATCAACACGCTGTACACTTTACAGCTCCCTCAGAGGCAGCAAGTGCCCTTCTGCTCCACAGGGATAAGCAAAGAATGTGTAAAGGCCGTGCAGAGGTAACCAGACAGAATTTTTTCATAGCATCAGCAGGTGATAGTGGCCCATGAAAAGGAATGCACTGTCAGCACATAGAGCTGTCAGAAGAACAGAACAATTCACTGTGCTAGGAGAAAAAATGCTTGTCTGTTTTTTAAAGTTGACACTAATTGAGCTGCACTACTATAAAATACCACAGTACTGATTTCAGATAGGATAAGAAAAAAGGGCAAAGATCCATTTACAGACATGTTAGTTCAGCTCAGGTCGCTGCCATGCCAACTGTAACTTCTACCTGGACATGATTCAGTCCTCACTGACCAGCTGCCAAAGCCAAAAATTGCACAATATTTAAGGGGTGGATGAGTTTTGGGGAAATTTTATTGTACTGGAAGATGATAAGGTAACTTACGAGGATATGTTCAGAGTTAATTGACGTAACTTGGTAGTGGATACTAATGCTTTTCAGCAATGTTGGCCAGGATTTCACTCCTTTTGTAAAAGTAACTGTACATCTGTGAGTTCCCTCTGCCTTTGCTAACTGACTTGAATAGAGCATGGCCTCACTAATCTACATCCGGAGACGTCTCAGAAACTAATTCTTCACATTTTCTACCTCTCACCACAAATACATATTTTGGTGAAAGTTTGAAGTAGAGTTGCTAAACTGTTTGAATCCAGATCTGGCTTAAAGGCCAAAGAATCTCCACTCTGCCTGTTTTGATAATAGGTCTAGTAAAATGTGAGTCAGTGATGCCACATTTCAGAGGCATATCATAAATACAAATGCCTTGCAATTTACTCAATTTTACCACTTTAATGTGAATTTAGACTGCTGTGAGTTTAATTAAAGAGGTTTCAGACTGAGGCTTTTAAAGTCTATGCTTCTAAAATAAGAGTTGGTCCATGTATTCGGCTAATGTGTTTGTATTATAATAAATATTCTGATTTTTTTTTTTTTTAAAAGATGTATCTGCAGAAGTAAAAGTGGCAAACCCTTTCATACTGTTACAGCAGAGTCCATCTCAGCTGCTTTCCCAGCTTGTTTTTGAGAGGCAAGTTCATCCTGACAGGTTGGTGCTTTTCAGATTATATATTTCTGTAGGTTATTTTGGTGTTACTGACTTTTTACCTCAGACCTGATTAAGTTCTTCTGGCTACTTGTCACAGATAGTACAAGTACAGCCTGCTGCATCCCACCAGCTGATCACTTGATGCTGCTGGGATTGGTGTGCATGGAGAAGCTTAGTCAGTGGCTTTTCCACCAACCTGAAGATTTTTGATAGGGAAAACAGTGACTCCATATTTTTAACAATTACTGTCTGTTGTGAAGTGAGAGTCCATTTATGTGGATTTTTTTTTTAACTGAATGTGTGACAGTTCAGAGGAGTGCACTTGCAGCTTAGCAATGTAATAAAATGAAATAGACTAATAGGGCTTATTAAGAATACTGGGCATAACCCTTGCCCTGGTTTGCATTGGTAGAAGTTAAGGTTTGAGGAGTAAGTTCCTTTTCTGTAAAGGAATGGCAGCATAAGCTTTGAGTTATCTATGTTGTGCTCTATGCATTTTTTTCACACTGAGTGAAAATACAATATGTAATCTTTCCCTGTATGTGCTTGCAAAGAATATTAGGAGTCTTGGGTTCTCAAAGCATTTGGAAGATTTATGAAAATATGTAATTATAAAGTACGTATTACATGTGCTGGGTAAGATGGTTCTGTTTTCAATCCTACAGACTTTCTTCACTCTTGGCTAAAGAAGAGTTGGACTTGAATGTACAGCAAGTTATTGTTAACTGTTGCTGTGAGCCTCTGTCCTTGTGCAGTGCAAGACAGAATAGCCAGGCAAAGTCTCTTCTGACAAACATCAGCAACTTGGCACACCAGTGTGCCTACCAGCACCTGCCAGATGTTGAACTACCTGTTCACAATTCTGCAGCAACCTCTGAGGATATATCCACTCAGGCCCCATCCTCTCCAAATGACTTGAGCCAGCACAAACTGACTGCTTCCTCCCTGGACTTCCTAAAGTCTCAGTCTAAGCTAATGGCCACAGTGGCATGTCTAAGTGCATCTAATGTACAGAAAATTCACAAGTCAGGTTTGTCTTGGATGGAGTTTCGGGGCAAACGGGAGGTGCCCTTAGGTTTGGATCAGATTTCCAAGGAGTGTGAGGCATTGCTGAAGGAGTTTCCAATATTGGAACGATTTTTTCTTGCTATGATCAAGCCACTTCAGAATCAAGAGGAAGGTAGCAGTTTGGCTACTGTACTGTCTGGCAAGATGTACATATCTCTGGTTCTCCTAGGATTACATTCCACTACAGCTGTTAAAGTGTTAATGGAAGTCTTTGAACAAGCTCTTGCTGCAAAGGATTGGGACAGGGCTCTGAAGGTCTTGGATCTGTACAGTCAGGATGTGGAGGAAGAGGTCCATGTGAAGGATGCTGTGCTGAGCTGTGCAGCTGCTGAAGGTAAGAAGGATTAAGTCAGGGGTTTTTTTCCTTCATCTTTTTTCTTTGTAATGAAGAATGCAGCCTGGATCAGGAGGTAGAAAGTAAAGTAGTGGTCCTCAGACAAATCCAGAGATGGAAATAGATCCTTTTCCTTCCTTCATCCTTCATCATGAATTTTCTTTCTCTGATGGTGTACTATCTGTTTTGCAAATGTGCAAATCCTGACTAATTTAGTACAAGAGAACTGGAATGCATCTGTGGTCCTATTTTTATGTGAAGAGCTGAATACGTTAGGAGACAGTAATCACTGTACTGTTAATGGAACATCTCTCACAGCAGTGTCATTGTCATGCATGGGGTGATGTGTCCTGTGAAAGGAGGTGTTTTTTGGAGTCTGAATAGTAAATATCTGATGGTACCTTTGGTTGCTTCCCAAGAATCTGATGCTTGGGCTCACTCTTACATAGATTTTTCAGTGCTGTACTGTTTTGGTGATGTGATCCAGCAAGGTCAAGGATTTTTTTTAATTTTATTTTCCAAATTATAGAAACTGATTTTCAAACTAGCGTTTTGTTTCCTCCACAGGTAAGGATGGTTGGCAATACTTGTTCCAGGTAAAAAATGCAATGTTGAGAAGTAGGCTGGCCCTGCGCTGTCTGGACAAATGGCCCCTTGATGCCTGTTTGGAAATCCTGGCTTATTGCATTTCTGACCAAGATGTAACCAATGAACTGAAAGCCAGTCTGCAGAGCAGGAAGAAAGAACTTCAGGTTTATCAAAAGGTACAAAGTCATTCTTCAAGTAACCAATGAGATTAAATAGGCAGCAGGGAGTAAATATGCTTGCCCTCTGAAAAGTTTCAGCCCTTTATTTGCTTTTGATCATAATAGCTTTTCAAGTCTTTCATCCAAAACAGTTAATCTTAGGTACTGTTGCCTCCAATTAACACTCAATTTCTGTCCTTCATAACTTTCCCACTCTCCTATTAGGTCTGCAAACATGATTGGATATAAACATTTGTGTGAGTCTGCTTATTTCGCAAAGTATTTTTGTTCCTGTTCTTTACAAATGCTACAGCCTCTGGAAGTTTTCCATGGCAATTCATCATTTTATAAGTTTGAGAAATGCAGACAGTGTACAAGACTAGTGGTCCAATGAACAAGTTTGTATTGCAGTCAGTTCTTCTAACTGCAGGGTAGTGCAGATACCTCAACCCAGGTTGAGTCAGACAGGCTGGCTGGGAGTTCAACATGGACTGGGAAGCCAAACAGAGCAAAAAATGGAGTCATCCTTGCTGAGCTCTCTCCAGGGTTTCTACTGACAGCTCAGTTGTCTCTCTGTTAGTGCCAACAAAGTCTGCAGTACTTTTACATCCATAATGATTGCCACCTAATCTTTCAGAAACCTTCCCTTATAAATGTGTGTTCTGGTTTAAGGGTAAACCAGCAGGAGAAATGAACCCAACTCAAGAGAGATTACAAGTCAGAGTTAAAATTTACAAAGATTACAATAAATACAATGATACAGAGAAAAACTGGTTTTAACCCACAAAAACATATATATAACCCAGCACCTGGGACATGAACAGAACAATGTTCATCAGCCCCTGTGCTGAGCGCCACGTGGTCCCTCTGAGTACAAAGCAAAAGGAAAGGAAAACCTGTTGGTGAGGATGATGGTCAGTCTTGTTGAGAGTGGCAGTTGGAGTCCTGTTGAGGTTCTGATCCTCCTCTGGATCCAGTGAGTGGTACCAGAAGTCCCAAAATCTGAAGATTGTATATGCTCAGGTTCAAGTGGGAATGCCCAGTACCTCCCCCAGAGCAGGGGGTTTCACAATGGGTGATTTAAGTCTGTGAGCAATAGGATATTTTTGGAATCTTTGAGGATCTAGGTCATTACAGCTGCCTAGTATTACCCAGTAGCAGACATGACCCCTCAGGCTGGATGTGAAGGTGCTGATGCCTCCCTGGAGGGGAGTTATCACAGCTGAGTCATTGGTGTGAAGACAGAAACACTCCTCTGTCTCACAGGGGTTTTTAACACCCAGCTTGTAGTCTGAGGGGTGAGGTGTGCCCTGGGCAGCTGCTGCAAATGATCCA
>JAWWEU010000158.1:30878266-30903451 GCA_035583155.1 Acropternis orthonyx | reverse complement strand
TCTCACAGGGGTTTTTAACACCCAGCTTGTAGTCTGAGGGGTGAGGTGTGCCCTGGGCAGCTGCTGCAAATGATCCATTATTAACAGTTCATCAGAAATGACACAGAGGGCGTAGAATACACAGTTTTGGTTATACCCACACAGTGATAAACTGGCCCTGGCCCCTGTAACTAGGACAATGTGCTTTGTAGACTCATCACTCTGAGAAAATTGCATTGTCTTTTTTTTGAGTGCAAGGGCATGGCATCATCCCTGAAAAGGCCTGAAGGTAAATGTTGGGGTTTGACTTTTTCTTTTAGTGAAGCAGCTCTTGATGTGATCAATTCAGCTGTTTTCATGGGGTCTTGATTGCTGCAGATTAAGCTTTTAAAATTTGTGCTACTTAATATTAACTTTTTCAGATTCTGAATGTGCAAAATGAACCACTATGGAATGACTGGCAGGATCTGAAAAAAGCCTGCAGTGATGACCCCCAGACCGTGATGAATATCATTCTGAAAGCTAAGGTTAGGCATCATTATGTGAATTTTGTTGAATTAGAATGCATTAAACTTTGAGTAGATAAATCCATTGAAATAGCATCTTAAGACACACATCAGTGGAGATTATCTTGGAAGGAAGGATTTCTTACTCAGTTCTGTGCTTACAGCATAACTTAAGAATGATTGACTACATGTAGATCATGACATTAAACACAGATCTATATTTGTTACTGAGATATGACCTGTTCTTTTCTTTTACAATTTTGAAGATTTAAAAATAGCATTACTTTGGGCATAATACAGACTAGATTATTAAGTAAATACTAACACTGTAAATCTGGCTGGTTTTAAAAGCATGTCTCTAAAAAACCAACTTGCATACCGTGAGGTGAGAAAGTATTTTCAATGCAGGCCAAGACTGAAAAAATTTGCTATCATCTTCTCCCCCTTATCAATATTAATTATTTACTTTTTTCCTGTGGGAGAGGAGTCCAAGCTATTATTTCTTGGTGTTGATGGGAACTTTGGGAGAAAGAGCTGCTTCAGGAAGGGCATTTTTTTTCATTTTTTTTTGCCCTTTTTTTTTTTTTTTTTTTTTTAATTCTTTAGGATTATGAGTTGTGTGAGGAATGGGGACATTTGTATCCTGTCCCAAGAGAAGACTTGATCAACCTTCGCCGTGAGCACCTTCTCCACTTACTGGAGATGGGAGAGATGGAAAAAGCATTGCAGGTAATGCAGTGCTTTTTCCAAGACTTTCTCATCCTCACATCCGCAGGTCAAATAAGTTGACAACTCTTTTTGCTGCCTTCTCTGTGTGTTTTCATGGTTTTTTTGGTTCCACTCTTAAGAGATGCTGTTTGCTTAGATATGCTTTCAGGATCCTGGCTTTCCACTGTTCTGCTTAAGTGAAAGTCGAGCTTGGCAATCTAGTTCTTGGAACTTACAGCATTACTGTCTGTCACTTACATGGAAATACAAGGTTCCTTTTATTTCAAAAATAATAGTGAAGTGTGTCTGTGCTGCATAAGTAGAAGAATCAGAAGTGAAACTAATAACATGAATTGGTCACTTGTGCTTCAGTGCCCAAATTGGTGAGGTGTGAAAGTTTTTTGATTTAATAATCATGAAGCTGTCACAACAGAGAGTGTAAAATAAAGTGGAGGCTCTCTCAGGCTACATAGCTTTGAAAATACTCTCAAAGCAAAGTGAAGATTTCTGATCCCTACACCTTCTGTTCTATTCCTTACTTTTTTGCTTACTGTAATTTTAAAAGTATTTTGGTTAATAAATGGAAAAAATAGGCAGTGAGTAGTCTATAAATGGATTATTTAAATCATCCTTATATATATAAGACACTTGTGCCAATTAATTGGCTTGCTGGAACACTGTAGGGTAATAGTCTGTCACAGACTGCCTTAGTAAAGCTGCCTTCCAGGAATGTTGAAGGGTTTCACATTATTTTGTTTGGTTTTATAGCTTTTACAAAGAATTGAAGACCCTGGTATTTGCCTTGCCATCAGCGAACAGTCCCTTGACCAGCATCCGAACTTGGCAGCCTCTCACTTCTTGGCTGATTACCTCACAGCTCACTTCTACTCGAGTCTGACAACAGCACGCCGCAATGAGATCCAGGCGCTCTGCATAGGATCTAAGGTGAGGAAAACTGCGCTGAGGGACTAATGGCAATAGAGAATTGTATAAGTAATTTTATAGTGCATTATTTTTCCATAATATAAAATGTCTGTAGGTATTACCAGAGCATTCTCACCATATCAGGTCTAAGGTCCTGAATCTCAGGATCCAAAGGAAAGTTAGAGATGGCTTAAAACTTCTCTTCCCTTCTCCATCTTTGCAGTTCCATATTATGAGGTGATTCTAACTCCCAGTACGAACAGAGCAGTCTTGTGTTTGAGCTGTAGGGAGTGGAGGAAACAGACAGGCTAAAAGAGGGTAGGGTGGAATAAAATAAAATTGTGGTGTTCATCTGAACAGTTGCTATCTTTGTCCTAGGTGAAGGAGAAAGTATCCTCAGCTCACTCTCTGTGTCAGTAACAGCAGGTGTCCTACATATGCCCACCTCTAAAATGGTCTTTAACACTTCATGTTTCTCCCATGTGCCTTCCAGAGGTAGACAGTATCACTCCTTTTTCTGGATGGCCATTGTCTTTTTATGTTCTGTGCTCATTCTGGGAATAGATGCATTAATCAGTAAATTACCTTGATTGAATGCTTTACATGTAAACAAAATGCAGTGCTTTTGGTACTGTCTGTTTTGGTGTAGGGCCATAAATAGCAGCTTGCTCCTGTGTGTGCCACAACAGCATTCTGCTGGGCTTCCTGTTTCCTTGCTTGCTCCTGTGTGTGCCACAACAGCATTCTGCTGGGCTTCCTGTTTCCTTACTTGCTCCTTTGGAAGATGTGATTTAGTTTGAAGTGTGTCCATATTAGCTGTCCGTCTAGAGGAGAATTGCTCTTATTTTCTCTCTTAACATTTCCTCAAATGATGGAAGGATAAGGATTGTGCTAATATGCTTTTTATAAGTTTATTTTAGTAAGAGAATGTGCTGTACTCTGCTGCGACATACTTGTCACAGGGTCGCAAAAGGTTTTCCACTCTTCAATACCTCTGAAATGAGGCAGTGTTTTATAGAATGGCAAGTGGAAACTAAGTAATTTCTGCAAATCCACTCAGTAATTCTATAACAGAAGTAGAAATAAGTCTGAGAAGTCCCACCTCCTTTTCTTTTTTGCCTCTGGCTGTTATTCCATTCTCTGTATAAAGTTCTGTGCTTGTCTTTTGTCTTTAATCTCACAGAAACACAGATTTGAAGGTGTATAATTTTGTCATACACTTTTTTCTTGTGTCTCAGGTGCTGCTGACTCTGCCTGAACCCTCCCGTGTTAACTACTTCCACCTCTCTTCAAGGCCACTGCTCATGCTGGAACAGCTACTCATGAATATGAAGGTGGACTGGGTAGCTGTCGCTGTACAGACACTGCACCAGCTCTTAGCTGGGCAGGAAATTGGTTTTACTGTAGAAGACATTAACAATTTGCTTTCCAAGTATGCAGAAAAAGCTCTCAACTTCCCTTTCACATTAAAAGAGAAGAGATCAGGTGACTGTTTATCAGAATGTTGTTTTTCATTTTGGAAAGAAGGGCCAATATGCCTCCACAATCACTTCAGCAATTGTGCCACAACATTTTCAGATGCGTGGCTCCAGTCTCCCTCTAGCAGAGAACATGTTCTTAAAGTCTTTGCCTTTCTTGTAAATAGATGTTTTCAAGGACAAACAGCTTCAAAAATTTCCTGGACTTTTCCTCTGTTGCCCCTTCTTGGAGTTGCTTTTCTTGTGTAATACTGATCAATTTTATTTTGTTCCTGTTTAACACGAAGTTATTGATGACTTAAGCAGTTCTAACGCCTGCAGACAATTGCAACTTCCCTCAAGTAGAATGGGGACTTATGTAGTATTTTCTCCTACCACTGTCCTATTCGTACAGAAGACTTTGAAACTTGTAGTTCTGTTTAACATTCTCAATATGGTTCTCATTTCTGGGTTGCCAATCCCTTTTCATCCAGGTTGACTTTGGTTCTCCTGCATTTGACTCCTATTAGAGGTTTAGAATTGGAACAGCAGAGGGTGCTGCAGATTCAGTCCTGTGCTTATTTGTCACTGTATTAAAAATGATCCATATCTATTTATACCTACAGATATGGTACCAGCTTGTATTATGCCAGTTTCCAAAGGTTGACTTCATTTTTGTTGATTTAAAGATGCAGCTCTTTCTAACATAAAGGCATCAGACTTATCTATATCTTCCTGCCAAATGACCTATAACTTTGAAAGTACTTTCGTTCCACTGCAGTGTGAAGCATTTAATATTTGCCATGAGCGTCTAGTGTCAACCAATTGTTTTCACATCTGATACCTACACTCTGCCGCATTATTCCTGTACCTATCAGTATTCCATTGCTTTGATAAGGATCCCTTTCTTTGTGTTTTAGGTCATTGAAATTTATATAGTTTTGCATTAATTGCTGTGGATTAATTTTCATGAAAACAGTAATTTGTAATTACATGGGTAGTCTTGTTTTGTGCTGACATTCTTATGTATTCCTGTTAATGGATTCTTCTAATCGTGAAAACAGACACGTATTGGCCAGTATTTTCCTCTGATTTTCTTTTCCTTTCTTCCCTTTGTCCTAGATTCTCTGATACATATCCAAGAAAGTC
Organism: Acropternis orthonyx; assembly: GCA_035583155.1. NCBI lineage: Eukaryota > Metazoa > Chordata > Aves > Passeriformes > Rhinocryptidae > Acropternis > Acropternis orthonyx. The sequence continues at coordinate 30,898,728 of JAWWEU010000158.1, read as the reverse complement.
TCAATCAGGTATCAGAGTGTGAAGCATTGTCTAAATCGGGATCATCAGAACTATCTCCTGTCAGTTTTACTGGTAAGGTAAAGACCTTGGTGCCTGTCATGGTTTAACCTCAGCAGCAGCTAAGTACCACACAGCTGCTTGCTCACTGCCCCCACCAGCCCCCTCACAGGTGGGACATGGAGGAAAATTGGAAAAGGGTATAAATCTGTGGGTTGAGATAAGGACAGTTTAATAATTGAAATTAAGGAAAATAACAGTAACAATAATGATGATGATGAAAAGGCATATAAGAAATAGATGATTCTCAGCAAGTGATGGGCCTGAATTAGAACTGCACAGTGATATCCTCATCTGCCATTTGGGGTGTCTAAACTATTTCCTGGTTCTGTATCCTGAACCAAAGACTCTTCTTGCTTACATGAAGTAACAGTGTCTTGGACTGGGCTGTGTAGCTCTTCAGTTTTTTTCATAATTGTCAGCCACTACAAAAATTGAATGCATCGTCCTTTAATCCAGTATCTACTTAGAGGAACATGAATTAGCTTTAGTGGAATGGAGATTTTTGTTCTTTTTTGGTTTAGTATTCATGTATACAGAAACTGGCTTGCAGGGCTGCCATGACATGTTGAACTTTTTAATCAGCCTGTGATGTAACTGACTCACATCATACAAACTAAAAGCCTATCTAATACTGTAAAATTGATTCAATAAGTATTTAATTGTCAAGGTCAAAGATCCCAAAGGCCAAAGGCTTAAACTTTTGCCTCTCTGAACTGATTTCTCCACAGTAGATTGAGAAGACCTGAATAGGGAGGGATATGCTGTTGCTAGCCATACCACATCTCTCCTGAGATAAAAAGGGAAACTCTCAGTCTTCAGGGATGTCTACACTGGGTATACTTCAGATTCTACTTCATGCCGTATTGTTTTACGGTATCAGATTACCATAGTATTTGCTTCCTCCACTAAGTCTCTGCTTGATGATCAACAGATGTTGACAAGTTGTCTTATACTTCTCTAATTGTTATGGTAAGGGTCTCTTAATAAGTATGTACTCTTGCTTATCAGTATTGAAGTACTGTAAGTTTGCAGTCTCACAGTCTTAGATTAAAGCATGTATATTCCTTACACAATATTACTCTGCCATGCCTAACTGAAAGATATAATGGTAGTCATCCTCAGCCAGAAAGATCTTACAGCCTCAGTAAGTCTGTAGTGTTTTTTGGTACTCAAGACTCCATCAAACAGCTTAAATCCCCTTCCATGTTTTTCTTGGCCTGGCTCATTTTTAGGTATAACCATATCTGCAAGTCCCAGAGACAGAAGTGTTCAGCAGAATTTGTTTCCTCAAGAATTTGTGCCTCCTGAGAAACCGCCACCAAAGCAGCAATGGATCCCTGATGACAGTGAAACAATATGTATGGTTTGCAAAACAGAACGCTTTACTATGGTAAGGCACAAAACCAAAGTGCAGACAATCCTAGAACTGTGACCTTACTATGAACACTTCCTCAGAATCTGTCTCCTAAGAAACACTAACTACTTTAAGCAAGTTTGTCTGCATCACCATAGGCCTGACAAGATTGCCAGTCCTTTAAAATTTAACCATTGGTTACAATTTAGTGTAGTCAATGGGCAACAGTTAGCTCATTGCAGAGTTCTGTGGAATTATAGGGCCTCAAAAAGAGGACAACTGGGACATACCAAAAATGTGTAACAACAGCAGTATTAATATTTCTAAAGGCTGTCTAGTTGACTGTGCTGGCAGGAAATAACACAATCATCATATAATTCAGATTACCAATATAGAAAATAAAATCTTTGCTGTTGGTTATGCTTTTCTAAAACCTATTGTTTTACAGAGTACTTGAGCAACTCCACTGGTGCTCTAAGGGAGAGCATTAATTTTTAATTTTGCAGTATTGTTTTCTCAAAGTATCTGTTGCTTTTGAATTTGGAAATTACTAAGATGGTGTCAGAAGAACAGTCTGCAGCTTTCTGACTTTTCCAAGAGGTGATCTAATTGTGATCAAAATTGGGACAATTTAGATAATGGAAAGCCTGAGACTGCAGCAAACATATTTTAAATACTGACCTTTGGGTTTTGGGTTTTTTTTTTCTTTTCCGTTGCCATACCCCCTTCTAAAAGGAGTTGTAACAGGAGAATCAGTCATTGTGTAGTTCTGAAAAGCCTTATCCTGCATGGTATTTCCTGTCTTCAAATGGGGTAAATTAACTCATGACTTGAGACAGGTAGAGGAGGAGATTTCAGTACATTTTTTGTGGCTCATCCATGACGTTTTTTGCTTAGTTTAACAGGCGCCATCACTGCAGGCGCTGTGGGAGGCTGGTGTGCAGCTCTTGCTCCACCAAGAAAATGGCAGTAGAAGCTTGCAGAGAAAGTCTGTCTCGTGTGTGTGATCAATGCTACGGCTACTGCAACAGAGAAAATCTGCCTGACTTGGGGCAAGACACAAGCACGTGAGTCCTTCCATTCTAGTTCTCCTTGACTGCATGTACACAGCAGGGTATATAAATGGAATGAGAGAGACATAAGCATTTGGATTTATCTGGATAATATAATAATGCCAGCTTTTTAGCCTCCAGCTTTTGGGATTTTCAGGTTTAATAGCTGTAGGAATGTTCCTTTTGCCTCAGTTTACTTTTCACATTGGAAGGAACACCAGAGGGCCAGACAAGTTTTGAAGTCCTTAAGCATAAATTAATGATAAATGTAAGAATTGAATGCTTTGATGCAAAACATAGTCAGCACAAACTGCTACAGTGTGACAAAATTTCTTATGGTATAGTCCGCTCCTGGATTGACATTGCATGTTGACTAGCTCTGCTGAACATATCAGTGTTTTAGTATTTTTCCATGATCCCTTGATGATAACTCCTTGAACCCTTGGGGATTAAAAAGTAAGTTCGTTTTTAGATAGGCTTGGAAACTGCCTTTATTAAAAGGGACAGCTGTGGTGACAGATTTTTCATGATGTAGTTGCTTTTAGCTGAGAATTGGACTGAAATTCATTGTGTGTACGTAGGCCAGCTGGTGAAAAGTGCAGCTGAAAAGAGTTTTACTCTGTGACCTTGAGCAGGCTTGACAGAGTCACAGAGTAAGATTTACTCTTTCCAGCCATGCTTTTAGATGCATTTCCTGCTCTCCTTGCAAGCCTGCAGATAGGTGTATCCACTATGGCAGTATTAGCAGGCTTTCTAGGAAAAGAGCAGTCCACTGCAGATCTGAAGAGGAGCCTGTGAATAAACAAGCAGTCACTTCTTGCTGAACCGGTTTGTGTCAGAACAGTTGATTATTATTGTTATTGTTGTTGTTATTATTATTATTAGGTTGGCAGAGCCTAACAGTGAGCTTGAAGAGCCACCTGTCACGTTTTAATTAATTAATGCCTGGGTTTTTTTATACTCACCATATTTGTATATTAAAACCAAGTACATCTAAAGGACAGAGACCACCTGGATGCCAAAGACTTCATTTTAGCTCTTACATATCCTGATACTGGGCAGTTCTTGTTCTCAGTGTCTGCTTTTTTATGATGCGTGCAACTGTAGTAGTGTTCCTACAGCAGGTCATAACAGCCAGTTACTTAGTGCAGTGGAAATACAGCAATGAAGAGGTGGGATCCTAGATTTCCAGATTCTTAGATTAGGGGCCGGGCAGTGGGTTGGATAGGACAGGCAGGTATAGATGTTAGATTTTTAAGCAACAGCGTTCTAAAAAGGCTAGCCATATTGGTGTTTTTTAAAACTATGTTTCACCCAGTGTGTTGAAGTAGGCATGACAGTTCTTTTCATTTTATTACAGCAGAAGAGAAGATCAGGACCAAGTAGAAGGTAATGAATGGAGTAATGTTAAACCGCAATTTTTTTCAAGTGCCTCATTAACAGTTAGAAACTGGAGATTGATACACCTAGAAATATCTCGTTGCAGCTGAAGGGTGATGAAAACTTCAGTTACATAATATCACTGACGATTTTTGCACGTACATGCTGAAATTGAGCATTATTGAATGTGTTGGATGGGTGTAAAAGAAAGAAACTGAAACCCAGCAATATGTACTTTGTGTTCTAGAAACAGTCAGTGAGAGGCTGTGGTATGAGTAGGAGTGAATTATCCCACTATAGAGCTGTGCTGAGTCGTCCTGTTTTTACAAACCATGACACTACAGTTCTGAATACCACTGCAGTGCTGTGGTATTTTATACCCTGTGCTGGTGGAGGTAGCACAGGATGAGGTCCCTCTCATGGGTCTGATTGTGTCCTGAGTTCCATCTGCTCTGCTCGTTGTGTCAAGATAGTAATTTCTCTTTGGTGCCTCAATTTCCACATCTAATATCCTATAGCTTCAGGAATAATAACAAAATTTAATTGAGTTTTTCTCTGCCATTTTTCCTCCAAAGGTATTTACTGGTTTTTGCTTATTCTGGTGTTTGAGGTGATTCTGCAAAATTTTCCTGCACTGATGTGGAATTCTGTCAGAACAAGATATAGTTGTTTGAAGTGCCTGTAACAGTAATATGAGACATGGTGCAAAATTTGCATTTGTGTGTGTGCTACAAAGCAAATGAGAATATTTTTCCTTACTTGTTCCTTTTTTAGGTACAATGGGCTGTTTGAGCATTTTATTTCCCTGCTGTTTATGGAAGTTTGCTTTACTCCTACCTTTGTTTCAAGACTGAAACAGCTAAAATGCAGTTTTTGAGCTGCTGCTTCTGGTTGGATCTTTTCCTTAGTATGCAGCATTGCTGCACATCACTGGACCTATATGTTCCATTCAATAAGAGTGAATAAGAACAATGTGGAAATCCTCATATTTAAGAGGGAAAGAGTTCTATTTTGCTTTTCTAATTTACCTGATGAGATTGTTAAGAAGGCTTATCAAATGTTTTCAAGCCTGTTTTATGTTTGTTAATCCAGTTTCCAGTTCAATTTAGAAATGAAGTGGAGGGAATGTTTGGTTTTGGTTTGGTTGGGGTTTTTTTTATTCACCCTACAGTTTTGGAGTTACTCAACAATCTAAAATGAGAGGTGAAACCTAGATCAGTACATTTTGAGACTTCTTTTTTTTTTTCTGGAGTAAGTTGATCAGGAGAAAGAGTAACAAATTGGCATTATTCTCCATTTCTTAGCATTGTGAGATTAACCACTGTTTTTTTGGAACCATGATCACAAATTTGATCATCAGAGGACTTTGTGCATTCTCAGCTACACTGAGTTGACAGTCAGTATTTCATTTGTAGCTGTTCTGGGTTGCAACTTTTCTTAATCTGGAGGAAAGAAAAGGACTTTTCACAGAAGTTAAATTTCTTCATTCATTTGGTCCAAACTCCAGTTTTCTGCAATACGGTTTTATATGAAAATCTAGCATTACAAATTAGGTCGTCATCTCATAGTCTTTCAGTTTAAAGTTCTTTGACTATATGTTCAAGTAACCTGAATTCTAAAAAGAAGATATAAGCAGTTAAGTCAATTTAGCCTTTCTTTTACAACTGGTTTTCCAGTTTCCCTTTTGAGTCAAAACCCACAGCTCTCATATTTCCAGTTGCCTCCTCAAAAATATTTAATGAGTTACCTGAGGGGAGGCTAAAGAGGGAACATTCCTGTGCTTGATGCCCAGCAGGACAAGAGTTGGATAATGATTTGAGCATATGTTACTGGAACCAGTTTTTCATAACAGTGGTAGTAAGTTTAGGTACAGTTTGGCAGCCTGCTGGGGAATGGAAATATTTCTGTAATCTGTGCTGGAAATGTGATGGTGGCAGGAAGTGACACAATGAGAGGATTATAGATGACTTTTGTAGGAGAGTGTGGGTATACTCTGCATCATGTGTGCGTAGCCAGTTCTCTTGCCTCTTGTACAGTGATTTTTACCTGGTGTTTTCTTTTTTGCTGCAGAAACTTCTAATAGTGAATATTCCGCAGTGGTGCGAACACCCAAGGCAACGGAGCTTGAATGGATTTTTTCCCTGAATGAAGAGGAGAATGAAATTGTACGCAGTGAATTTTATTATGAACAGGTGAGAAAGGGAGTCCAGTATAAGCAATTCCCTGGAGAACTACCTCAATACCTATATTTGTCTGTCTTTCCTCAAATTGTCAGGCTCCCAGCTCTTCCTTGTGTATTGCCATCCTTAGCCTGCACAGTGACAGCATAGTGTGTGGCCACCAACTGATAGAACACTGCTGCAAGCTGTCCCAAGGGCTCACTAATCCTGAGGTGGATGCTGGTCTCCTTATGGACATTATGAAACAATTGCTCTTCAGTGCCAAAATGATGTTTGTAAAAGCTGGAAGGAGCCAGGACCTAGCTCTCTGTGACAGGTGACTTAATCAGATATTCACTAGGATGTATTGAGGTGCTGTTTTGAACATTACCCTTTTTCACTGGGGAGTGGAGGGTGGGAGGGTTGTTTTGTGGTTTTGTGCGGACATTTTAAACAAGAAGTTCATCATGTAAGAATAATCTAAGAGAGTTAAAGTAGTAGAAATTCAAGTAATATGACTACTTAATAATTGCTGAGGAAATACACTGACTAGGGAGAAATGATTCACAAAGACTAAGGTAAATATTTTACTTCTGATACTGTGTGTCTACTTTCAGTCCAGATATTAATATAGGATTTTAAACCTGTTCTTCCTGAGAATGAACATTTTGCAATTCCTCAAGCTTTGTCCTAAAAGAATTTGAGATGGCAAGTGTAATACATAAATTTCACATGTGCTGTTTTGATTTGGTAAAATATAGCTGGTTTCTGCAATCGGTGTGTTACACTGAATATGGCAAAAAACCCCAGACAGTAACAAGCAGTGTAGATGGGATAGTATGATGGACAGAGAAACCTGCTATACTGGTGTTTAGGAACTACTGTGCTAAGAGTTGTCATTGACATAAAGTTCTTTAATGTATGATAGTAGTCAAACTGTACGTATTTATTTAACCCCTAGCTACATCAGCAAAGTAGATGTGTTGAATATTCTGGTTGCTGCTGCCTACCGTCCTATACCATCTTTGGATCAGATTCTTCTCCCAGCAGCAGTAACAAGATTAAGAAATCAGCTTCTGGAAGCAGAGTACTATCAACTAGCAATAGAGGTAATGTCAGTGTTAATGCCTCTCTACTGGCTTCTGTTTTCCTCCCTCCTGAATTTAGATGGATGTGATGTGTGAAATGGACAATATTTAAAGAGATACAAACTGAGATTAATTTTTTGAACAAGAAAGAAATTATTTTCTGAACACTGGAAAAAATTCCTGAGAAGAAAAAGTCCTGCTGTGGAGCAGGCTGCAGAAGGGAAGGGTGGTGACCGTGCTTCCTGCTACAGTTAGGATTGGAATGGACTAACTGCAAGAAAGTCTTTAAATGGAGGAATTTTGCATCAGTAGAAGGGATGAAACATCCTTTGTGGCAGGACTTTTTCTGAACTTGTATGTTTGATTTTGTCTGTAATCCCACAGCAGACATTAATAAGACACTTTCCCAAGTGTTTATTTGGAAATTAGCAATGTTGGCAAATCTATGCCTCCGAGCTCCTTTGGTTCAGTTTATCACCTTCTGTCTTCCTCCTGCTCCCAGGATTTTTTAATCCTCTGTTTTATGGCATTGCAATTTGTTAATTACAGGATTATGATTCTACAAACAGGATTATTTTTTTTTTTTAAGGGGTAATAAACAGATGACCTATATGAATAAATAGATGACTTATACAAATGAAAATAGTTCATGTTTTAAAGCAGCTCATGTTCTAAAGAAAATCAGGAATGAATTTTATCAGCAATGTTGTATGAAATAAAAAATGTCCTGGTGGTTCATTTAGCATCTTCTGTTGCCTTTTTAAAACCACAAACCTGATGAAATCTGCTCTGTAATAATCATCTGCTTTAGAATAGCAAATGTGAAAATGCCATGTTTTAAAACTGATGAACTGAAATTTCCCGGATAAGCAGTAGTTTAAATTTGTACAATAAAAATTACTTCCACATTTGGAGATCATGGGTGTTTTGGTACCTGGCCTTTTGTGCCAGTAGTTGTTGTTTGTTTTTAGTGGGAAATGTACTCTAGGAAGTGAAAGGTCACAACCACAGACTTGTGATAAGCCAGTTTCCTCTTTTCTGTACAGGGGCTGTGTTGCAATACTAACAAATTATTTTGAATTTAGGTTTCTACAAAATCTGGATTGGATCCAGGTGGAGCATGGCATGCCTGGGGTATGGCTTGCCTTAAAGCTGGAAATTTAAGTTTGGCAAGAGAGAAGTTTAACCGATGTTTAAAGCCACCCATGGATCTAAACCAGCTGAACCATGGCTCAAGGCTTGTCCAGGATGTGATACAGTACCTGGAGGCCACAGTGAAGCCAATACTCATTGCAGTAAGAATCTCCTCTTCTGTCTGCCCTTATGGGCTATGGCAAAGCCAAGTAATGATGTTTCAGTACACATCTTGTAGTAATGCATGTTGCAATATCGGGTGTTAGGTTTTTTTTCCTTTTTAGCCATGATTGCATATTGTAAACTGAATATTGCTGAGAAATTTCTTAGTTGTTTCATAACAGTGAAGTGGTGATTGAGAACCAAATCATGGGATTTTTTAGTAATTTGGGGCATACTTTGTGGAGGGGAAAGAAGCTGTACTGCCTAACGTGTTATTACTACAGTTTAAGGAAGCTAAACTCAATCCCTGCAACTGATTGTGATGCTGCAATGATACTAAAGTTTTCTACTAAAACTCTGATAACTTTGCAGGAATTCAAAAGAGAATTTCGAATGCTGTCCCAGTCTTCTTTTCTCATCAAAACCCACTATTACATGGCTTGGAATTAGCTCTGGAAGTTCTGATTAAGGACTCAAAAATTACTTTTAGGGCTAAGTAACTGCTGAATCATAATGATTAAAGACTACTTCATAGTACATATTTTAAGGGAATAAAAAAGTCTATTTGAAGTAGACTGTTGAAGTAGCTGTTGACAGTGGAATTGTGTTTAAATAAGCCTTCTGCTTGTCCTTGGAAACAGCCATACTGGCTACAGCAACATTCAGCACCTCTGATGATAGCAGGGTTCCAGTCTAGTGTTTATAAAAAACATGACTGGATTCTCACCCCTCTAAAGCAATATCTGTTTTTAAAACAATAACAGAAATGCTTTAGGGCTGAGTGACAAGACCTAACTGAGAAGAAAAGTTTTCTCTTGCTCACCGCCTATCATTGATTCTCTGCATTAATGGCAGGATGATGATTACTTTGCCACACTGAGGGAACTTGAAGCAACCCTGAGAACAAGAAGTCTGTCTCTGGAGATGATGTGTGAGGGGAAGGTTCAACACAACAGCTACTATCAGGAGTGCTTGTTCTATTTACATAGTTACGGCACTAATCTGGCAATAATAGGCTTTTACATGAGGCATGACTGTATGAGAGAAGCACTGCTTCACTTGTTAAATAAGGTGAGTAATTTAATTTGCCATCGTCAGAAGTGCAATTTGAAAAATGGTAATGAGCATCATGCAGCATTTTGGGTGGTTTTCTGCACAGTTTTCTGGGGTCCTGAATGTTGTTACACAAACTATCCAGTGACTGACAATTCAGTGACACAAAAGCCAACTTTGATCTTTATATCTTGTGTTTAACCCCTCTTACATATGGTGTTGAAACAGGAATTTCTAGAGAGGAGAAAACACTGTTTTTCCTTTTTTTTTATTTTATAGAGTTTCTGCATTAACAGCACTTTGGTTTTTTTTCTGAAAAGCTAAAACCTTGGGCCTGTTGTCATACAGTTCAGAGGACATGGAAAATTTCTGTGTTAAATGTGTCCTTTATATCAGTTTAGATTTGCTTTTAGAGAAAAGTTGCATATTTTTGCAATGTTGGTGGCATAATTTCAGTGGTTAAGACCCCTTTCAGTATAAATTATTTATTAATTTTATGATCTCTGTCACATAATACTCCCTTATGTTACATAAGGAAAATAAGCTACAGTGGATTTGCTTCAAGCTACTTTCTGTTTGTGTAGGAATCCCCATCAGAAGTGTTTATTGAAGGGATCTTCATTCCAAGTTATGAAAGTGGAAAACTGCATATGCTGGAGAACTTGCTGGAAACCATTGATCCAGGATTGGAGAGCTGGGGAGTCTACTTGATTGCAGCCTGCAAATATTTGCAGAGAAAGAACTATTACCATATTCTGTATGAGCTTCAACAGTTCATGAAAGTAAGTTGAGGGACATCTCTTCCAGTGAAATGCTGAATACTGCAGACTTTTGGTCATTTACTTCGGTGTAAATATGCGTGTAGGACAAGTATATTTTTGCTACTTTGTGGTCCCGAAAAACAGATAGAAAAGTCTGAGCCTCGCTAAAGCTGACCTGCTACTCATGTATGAATCTGGCACATTGCAGTAGCTTAACTATGCTCTAAAGAAAACAGAGCACTGCCTGCTTTGTGTGACCACTTTAGTACAGCCAACCTTTAGTGGAAGTGGTGTCCTGCGGTCTATCTAAGTCTTCAGTACATTCTTTTTCTAGGATCATGTCCGTGCTGCCATGACCTGCATCAGATTTTTCACTCATGGAGCAAAGTCTTACACCGAACTGGGAGGAAAACAGACATGGCTTCTAAAGATCAAGGACCACCTCAAAGTCTATCTGCAGGAGGTCTCAAGAAGTGCAGGAAGGAGAAAAATGGCATTCACTTTTCGGAAGAAAATGTCTGCTACGGATGTGTCGAGGTATCTATAAACAAGAAGCTAAGTTATAGGAGAGTGGAAATCCAGGCTTTGGGCTCTTTTTTTTTTTTTTCATTGGTTGCTTTTAACATATGCTGGTTGTGCCTGACCCAAATCTGACTTTTATGTAGTTACAAGTATAAGATTCCCATCACTTTTTCCCCCCCAGCAACCCAACACAGGAGATGGGTGATTGTTTCTACTAAAAATATACCTAAATATCAGATTACCTTCCTTTAATTTAACAAACAAAAACCCTCCAGCACGTAGACAATTGTACATCAATACACAGGTTTTTTTCTTTTTGTCTTCCTTTCCGCTCCACAAAGCAAGGAGCTTTGTGGTGCTTCCCTCTCTACTGGGGCTAATGCACAGCATTCAGTTATGTGCAAGTTATAGTTGCCAGGGATAACTGAATCCCTGTATTCAAACATCAAAGTGTAAATTTAGCCAAATCTCTCTTGCACTTGAGGTTTAATATCTTGATTTACTTAGAGGCTTTTATCTTTCATTGTTTTAGGCTGAAGTCTCACTTAAAGCTGGGGTAGGAGTGTGTGTGATGAGATGAAAAAGTGGGTGTGGGTATTTATTTGGGATCCAGATTCTTTCTTTGGCTTACTTCTTTGAAATAATGTGAACAGCTACTCTGCTTCAGCTTGTCATTCATATGAAGTCCACAGATCTGAAAAGTAATCTCATTGCTGCAGACTTGGTGTGCAAAAGGCAAAGTCAAAAAGTAACTAAAAGAATTCTTTATGTCTCCTTGAAATGTGTTGAAGAAATTAATAACTTCATGTAAATAATAACACTTTCCCTATTGCAAATTAAAATCAGAATTTTTTCCCTATCTAGGCACATCAATACAGTGGATCTGCAGATGGAGGTAACAAAATTCCTGCATCAGTGTGAGAGCTCAGGAACATCTCAAATGACAGGTCCCTCCTTGCCCACACTCTTTGGAAATAATAACATGAAAATGGATGTTGCTTGCAAGGTACTTATTGCTATTGTAAACACAGCTTTATTTTTCATTGACAATACTAACTTGATATGCAGGTTGAAACACTTGATGGCTGGAGTAGCCACTTTTATGTTTCATGGGGAGGTTACTTATGCATGCATGCAACCCATCATTTATGAAAAATTCATTATTTTCCTCAAAGTAGCAGAGGACATGTGAGAACTTGGAGCTTCTCTCCTCAAAGTTCAAATTTTCAAAGACAGAAGATCCCAAATACAAATAGTAATATGCCTTTTGACTATACATCCTTGTATGTTTTGAAGCAAGACAAATAATAGTAGTATTTTAACCATTCTTAACTTCAGCTCATCTCCTTCTGTAAGTTGCCTAATGTCCCACAGGGAATCAGTGTGTGACAATAGACTCTGTATTTGCTGTACTTGTTGGGGTGGTGCTGTTTTCTGTTGAAGTAATGCATTGTCTTTTGGCTTCTGAGCAAAGTCTGGATTTGCATTAGTATTATTTAACTGGATGTAATGAAAAAGGAATGTGCATTCCCAGACTTGTCTATGCCTCTCTTTTCAGGTCATATTGGAAGGCAAAAACATTGAGGAAGGGTTTGGGATTGCATTTAGAGTTCTCCAGGTATGGAAAAACTTGATATAACCAGCAATATTATTACAAAGTAACTCCTGCAAGTAGCAATTGTTTAAACAAAAGCCCCTTTTTATTTTTTTCCCCAAAATGTATTTTAAACCCCAAAAAGAAAAAAATCTTGTGAAGAAAAGTCATGTCCATGTATTTAGAGGAAACTTGGTAAGGAAATTAAGATGCTGCTTCAGTAGGGCATTTCCAGATGGGAAATTTTTATTTCCTACAAAGGAATTAAGTACAGCTTTTCCTTTGCTGTGCACCTTGTTCAGAGCTTTAATGCTGGCAAACCACAATCACAGATGTGTGTGGGGAGCTCTGCCATGGTAGTTCTCTGCAGTTCATGACAGCCATGCAAAAGACACAGTGACTACAAGGCCAGGGCTATTCCTGTACTGTTCTCCTAACTTGAGAGAGTAAATTTAATTAAGTGGAAACTCTCTGGAACCTCTCTTTCCTCATATCTGTGTAGAAGTTGAGGTGCTTATCAGTCAGCATAGCTCAGTAGCCTTCAAACTGAAAGTATTTGTGGATGTGGCAGGCCCTGCTCCTTCCTTCAGGTGTGGATGTATGAGGCAGGACATGTGTTTGTAGTAAGATGGAGAACCTTAGAACTTCTCAGCACTTCTCATCAGCAGCAGTCAGTACCCCCCAGTAAACACAGAGCAGTGAGTCCAGCTGCCTAGCATCACTTCTGTTTCCATCCTTTTTTTTGCCTTATTCATGGCAGGATCAGTCTGCAATTTTTATTGTCTCTTCCTTCATATGGGAGCTGTACAATGGTTGGTTGCCTCGTGTTTCCTGGGGTACACAAAGGGTGACTGCTGGTAGGGTGGCTGGAGAAATATAATGGGAACATACTAAGTGAGGGAGAGGTGGGTAGGGACCTAGGAAAGATATTTTGCCAGAAGAAATAACACTGATTTTTTTGCCACCCCTGAAAAGAAGGCAGTAACAGCACTCTAGTTCTTAAGCAAAATTAATTTTTACAAGTCTGGTTATAGCAAACCTTTAAGTCAACCCTGAGTAGTCGTGACTGGAAAACCAGAGGCCCCCAAAGTAGCTTTGGCTTTTTGGAGTATGGTGTGATGTTTTGTCTTTAGAAGAGATTGTCTCAGTTCTATAGACTTGCTGTTAGAAAACCTGCTGAGAACATTAAACTTATTGCTGTGATGTTCCAACTACCTCTAGGACTTCCAGCTGGAGGCTACAGAAGTGTACAGCAAAGTGGCCAAGCAGCTGGTGAAGCAGCAGAAGTACAGTGAGATCCGGCAGCTCCTGAAGTGTGTCAATGAATCTGGAGTGGCAGCAAAAAATGATGGGGATAACATTATCCTGAACTGTCTAAATGAGTTCAAGAACATTCCTGCTGAGGTAATTCCATCCTTCATTGTGTCCCTTTTGAAGTAAACTGGGTATATACAATACAGGGAAATCTGGTGCCTGTGGCTGCTCTTTTAGTGAGTCCTTCCAATCTTCTGGCTCTGTACTGTGTGCATAGTTTAAAGGTGGGAGTGCATGGTTTGCCTTACACAAGGTACTCTGAGAGGAAACAGTGAGTAGCTGTAGCATGCTTCTACCCTGCACTTCTCAAATGAATACCCATGGCAGGGAGGGTACCTTTGCTTCGCAATATCCTGCCAAATGCTGCTGTTTGGAGTGGGAGGTGTTCCCTTCAGTGAAGCTTCTCTGGCTAACACAGAGAACGTATGGAGGCAGAAATCTCCTGCCTCCACTGGAAACAATTTTGTATTTCCCTTTGCCTACCACAGTGTCTTTTCCTTCACAACGAAGGAAGGAGATGCACTCTACTAGTTCTGCTAGTCAGGTTAGGGGATATAATCCACCGCTTGGGTCAGGGTGAGCCACAGGTCCCAACTCCTCTTGGAGTGCAGAGAACCTACAAACATGAGCCATGTCCCTGGGGGACTCCCAGGCTCATAGCATTCTCTAGGGATATGGCACAGGTGTGGCAGGTAGGAGAAGCTGTGGTAAAGGGAAAAACTGGAATTTGTATTTTTTTGTATTTTCTACATCTGCAGCCCTCACAGTTGGGACAGTGCAACCACCTGCTGTGATCTCAGGGGCCCTTCTTGTCCACAGGGCTTTGATCCCTAATGGGCTAAAGGTTTGCACACTATTGTCACTTTAAATGTGAACACCTTTTCCCTTCTTTGCTTACAGGATCTCGATAATCTGATTCAGGATATGGACAGTGATGAAAACAAGGTAAGTACAGTAGAGGGACTCCTTTAGCAAGAGCTGAACAGCCCAGTCTTGATCTACAGCCTGTGGGCATTCTTTGATTTTTTTTCTCATCCTCATGCAAACCAGATTTTTGAAGGCTATTTCCTAGATTGTAGAAATCACAGTGAATTCCTCAAGCCCCTGGTGTTTGTGACTGTAGAGCTGTGACTTGAAGTACCAATTGGTACTATCCCTGTTAGCATCTTGAGAGTCCTCAGCTTTTCCCATAGGTGCATGTAAGTTTCTGGTAATGGCAGACAGCTAGTGGTGACCATTTCATCTTACTGTTTCAGGATTATACTATTTCTGTGGTTAGATAATAAAACTTCTCCAATTCTGGTGTAATTTCTTTTTCTCTTAGAATAGTGAGGCCTAAGCTACTTTGTTTCTTTGCTATCTTTTATAGCAGCCAGCAAGCCACTGGAGAGTCACACATAAATATGTGAACTGTAGATATATATTCATAGATGTGGCTGCGGCTCAGCATTTGTAGATTGTTGTAGATCCTGAGTGGCATAGCTGGGAATAAAATCTTAAGATTTGTGACTGTCCTCTGTCCTGCTACAAATGGGTTTTTAATTGTGCCCTTCTCTAAGACCATCACTGAAAGACAGGAGCTGTTGTAGAACCAGCAATGGAAGAAAATGACAGGGTTAGACTCCTTGCTATGAGGATATGGTAAATTAATGCACCAGATAGGATTCCTGATGCTGTTTTCATGGTCCTGCAATAAAGGAGTTTCTACAAGACACAAACTTAATAAAATACAGCTGCCTATCCACCTTTTTCATTGGGATTTGCTTTTTGCCATGCTCTGTTTGGTAATACAGTACTACTGCCTTGTAATACACACTTCTGAACTGGGTGTTTCTCACGAATCCTTGCTTAGGCTTGTCCAGTTAGTTACGCCAGCTTTGTAACCAAGATCTGATTGCCTGCTCTGCTTCAGATCCAGGCGTATGTGATGTGCCACAAGCTGCGTTCTGCGTATCTGGTGTCGGTGAGGCAGGAGAAGGGCAGGGCGGTGCAGCTGGTCCAGCAAGTGCGACAGCTGGCCGAGAGCAGCGGTGACGACGTTGTGAAGGCCATCTGTGCCCAGTGGCTCTCAGTGCACCAGCCCAGGACAAGAAATCGGCTTCCCCAGGGCACTAGGAAGTAATAAGGAACTGACGTTCACCATCATACAGAAAGGGAGGCTTTCAGAACAGCGTAAAGGTACCTGGTTCAGTACTTTCTTGGTAAAATGGAAGTCTCTTAACTCAAGTTGGTGGCAAATGGATGCTGCTAATGTGCCTTTGGTGAAAGGAAGGGAACTAAATTACAAGTGCCAGTCCTGTATTTTGACACACAGTCACTACCTCAGGGTGATTTTTGGCTCTCTTTCTGCCAGGGGTGGGGAGGGCAGTTTAAAACTGAACAAGCAAGGATTTAGGTGTATGGAAGAGAGCACTTCTCTTTCTGTTTCTGGTTTTGGGTTTTGTTAGTTTTTATTCTTTGGGGGGTTGATATTTTTTGAAAAGCACTGACCTTAATAATATGGGGTTTATTTTTAATCCAGAAAACTTATGTAGAGAGGACAGAAAAATTTTATCAACTCAGAGTAGACTAGAGTATAAATGTTATGATTATGGGTTTCCTGTAAAATTTTTCAAGATTTGAGAGAACTTCTGTTACAAGGACTAAAATTCAGAGATTTTTTTTTTTAAGCCTCTATCCAAGCCATTGCTACTTTTTTTAATCCCCCCCACTAGAACAATGTACCCAGTTTCTTTAGTTTGTGTGGAAAGGTAGGGGCTGATTCTTTATAGCAGGTTTGTATTTACCAGTCACACTGTGTGATGTGTGCCATACATATGGCACTTTAGCCCTTACTAGATGAATGAAGTTACAAAGGGCGTATCCTGTAAAGGAAGTACAAAGGGAAAATAAGCCTTTAAAATATTTGGAAAATCACGTACCTCTTTCTTTGCTATGGCAATACCCAAAAAATTGTTGTGATGCAGCTTTATGACTGAATAGTTGACAGTAAACTTCCAGTTTTTCATCAGGTATAGCGGAGAATAAGGACAGAGCAAGCTGTGACAAAATTCAACAGGTGGTCTTGTATCCCTGTCACACAGAGATTTATTTATTTATTACCAGGATAGTCTGTCCCTGTCAAGTACAATAGAACACCAAACCAGACAGATTGTATAGACTGTATGGACAGGCTTTGCTCTGGAAGTGTCGAATGAATCAGTTTTATGAAAAAAGCAGCAATCTTTATGTAATGGCTGTGTTCAGGGATGCTGAAAAAAGCAGCTGCTTTCCTGCAGCTGTGACTGGGACATGAGAAATTGGCAGAAGTATGTCAGACAGTTCTAGGACCTTCAAAAATAAAACCAGAACAAAACATGGCTTGCCACAACAGTTTGTATTTGTTGTTTACATGTATTTCAGAGCAAGAAGTAGGGAAACTAATTCATTTTTTTGTTAAAAAGTCGTTTACTTAAAGAAACAAAAGGTTTTCTGAGGTGTAATGTAACTGTAAATAGTTTTAGTACATAAAATAATTAAGACTGTCAAGATTTTTGCACTAACCCCAAGCTCACTGTAATGAAAGAACAGACTTCTATGGTGTTCGAAAGGATTTGGTCCACCTTCTTCAAGGTTTCAAGAGCAGTGCCCCACTGACACAAACACCTCTCTTTTTGGAGGTGCTCTGCTCACTAGAGCAGGGCTAGAAATGTCTGAGTGAAGCAGTCAGAAGAGACCACATGAAACTTTCAGAATCCCCCGACCACAGATTTGCATTATCTCTTTAGTGAGCAGTGCTAATGAAAGCTTTTGTTTCCTTGGCCAGACTGACGTAGTTTTCCATCGGCTTACAGCCGTTCAGCTAATCCTAAAACGTGACACTACCTGTGTCTTCAGTCATTTTTAAATCTCTAATTATGGGGAGGAGGTTTTACTGTTTGTGGGTATCCAGATCTGCATTTCTGTAACACCTGCTTTTCTGCTTGAGTTCCTTCAGCTGTATAGAGCACAGAGTGTGGAGTTTGCCATGCAGACCCATCAGTTCCATACCTGCCTTTCTTTCTGACCTCTTTGCACTGTACTTGATGCACTTTATATCGTGTTTGTTGTAATTTGATGTTCTTAACCCGGAATCACAGGGATCTTTCTCCTACCAGCAGAACTGGAATTTTGATCCTGACTAACTGCCTTGTGTCACGAGTAGAGCCAATTATCAAGGGGCTTTGAATTTTTGTCAGCAAAAAGGGATTGAATACTGCCAGTTAAAAAGAACTTCTCTGTTAATGACCAAGGTTTGTTTACAATGATAAAAGAGAATAAAGTATTATGACTGTTAATGTATCTCCTGTTTACTTTTTATCTCAGCATAGCTGGGACTCTCTTTCTAGATCTGCATTTTGCTTTTGGCTAGGCTTAGTGGAGTAATTAGAAGGGGGATAATTGTTCTGTCATGCCAAATCTGTCTGCTACAGTGTCTTCAACATTAGATCAATTGGAATGTCACATCTTTAGAAGTCCTCACAGTAGCTAGGTTCTGCCTCATACGTGTACTCAGTAATCCTCTTTAGAGAGCTTTGCAAGTTAATCTAACTCTCCCTTACAAGCCTCCCTTAGAGACAGCTAAATGAGTTTTAGTTCCCTCATTTTTTACAGATCAGCTGACAAGTATAAATGACTTGCTCAAGGTCAAAGAGTGGCTGTCTCTCAATGGAAATGTGTAGTTAATATGTCTTATGTTAAATCTACTATCAGACTTCTTTGAGAAGAGCTTTGACCTGCAAGGGCAAAAATATTTCACACTAGAGACATTTTCTGCTTTTTCAAAAAGGGTTTCATTTGCTCCTGAAAACCACTTTCAAGATCAGGGAAACACAGGGAGAAAGCAAGCCAAGTCTCCAATGCTAGGTAGCATTCTACTGCTACACTGTAGTCCTGGAATTAGCTTCATAATCGGGATGAAGCATAAAGAGGGAGATAAAAAGGGTAGAGTGAGAGGGAGAAACACAAATGGACTTCAAAATGTTACCTGAAGTGAGTTCTCTACATCAGTAAGGTATGCACAGGGAACAGCAACACCAAGTAAACTAACTCAACATTTCTGAAAGAAGATACAGTCTCCTGTTGTAAAAGGAAGTGGCTTTATTTAGTATTGCTCAGAGGTAGCACAGGACTGATCTGCATAGATAACATCCAGACAGAAAGAATGAAAATTAGCATTTGTTTTCCAAAACTGGCAGTTGGTCACAGTGGCAGGCTGATATGCAAGTCCAAAAACTTCCAGACTTTTTTTCAGAAGCAGAAGATAATCCTATGAGCTGTGGCACTTGGTTTCTGACTGCTTAACTCTTTCAGAAATAATCTCTGATTATACATCACGCTCTAGCAATTTGCACCCAGGTAGCAGTAGAGTTCCAAGGAGCAGTCCCACTGCTGTGTGGACTGACCCAGCTGCCCTGTGGAAGTGCAAGCTTGGGTGGTCCTGCTCAGGCAGGCTGGCAGCCTTGACCAGCCAAGGTCAGTAACTGCTGGGCAGACAAATGCCAGGATTTCTGTGCACCTTACCTTCCTGTGCTGTACTGGCTCCACTAGAACACCAAGGTAGTCCCAACTCCCGCTTCAGCTGTTTAGCTCTAGGCAGTTCGGTGTCATTTAAAGCTAAAAATCTCACCTGAAGTTGTTTAATATTTTTTTAACATGGTCAAGATGTTCTTTACTCATTCTGCTCTCTTTTCTAGGTTCTAAAGTAATTTAAAGTGCAGCTGCGGGGGGTTGCTGTGACAATTTTTACATCATCTTTGCTCAGTGCTTCACAGGAGAGATGATTTTAACAAGCTAACTTGGGCATGCACAGTTCCGGCACTCCTGCAGCTTTTAACCTCCCAGTCACCCACACTGAGACCGAGGTTCTCAAAAGATATGCCAACCCTCAGTTAACTTACTGCAATCAGTGGGCATTTAGAGCCAAGATACCTCAGTGTCTACAGTCCAGCTACTTACAGAGAAAAATGATTCCACTTAAAAACTTTACCTAATGCTTGGCACAGAAAGACCCACACTTGCTTCTGTGTGCTTGAGAGCATCTGTATTGCATTTACTTGCCAGAAAATCTAATATCCTAAAGTACTTTCACTCTGCCAGCTCAAAGAGTAGGAACTGAACATAACCTTAGATCGTAAGTTAGAGTCCTACCTTTTTACTATTGCTGTTAGGGGGGGAAAAAAAGATAAACCAAACTTTAAGGTAATGCTTTTTTACTTCACAATCTAAATCTAAGACTGCAACCTCCCTTTCTATTCTAAAGCCAGAGGACAATAGCCTTGGGCTGTTGCATGAGATACCAGGCAAAGGTTGTTCCCTGCACCAGTGCTCTAATTCTCCAGCTAGGAAGCGGGAGTGATTGCTTACAAATCTCAATCCTTAAGTGTAATATTCCAGAAATTTGAATTAGGTTGTGCCCACAGAGCCATCATT
This sequence comes from Acropternis orthonyx, assembly GCA_035583155.1. NCBI lineage: Eukaryota > Metazoa > Chordata > Aves > Passeriformes > Rhinocryptidae > Acropternis > Acropternis orthonyx. Next base: position 30,878,645 of record JAWWEU010000158.1, on the reverse strand, counting down.
GGGGCGGCTGAAGTATCAGCATTCTACTCTTGTGGTCTCTCAGCAGTGCTCTTCCCCGGAGAAGCACGGCTGGGCTCAGCCAGGTGCACACGAGGTCTGTGCTGCTCAGTCCCACTGGATGCCGAGGAGCTCACAGCTCACGCTCCAGAGCTTCCTTGCTGTCTCATCATCTCGGCCACGTGGAGATACGTATGCTGGCTGGCAATCACTGTAGGAGGAACATTGTTTTATTTTTTTAAGTCAAAGATCTCCATCTGCATTTAGCACTCTGAAATGTCTGCGTTAAGATAAGGAAGTTGTTTTGTATCAGCTGAATTCAAGATCAGTTGAAGAACAGTGGGAGGCTACCTGGCAAATGAGCAAGGGTTGGTGCTAAACC
>JAWWEU010000158.1:30841008-30878166 GCA_035583155.1 Acropternis orthonyx | reverse complement strand
TGTATCAGCTGAATTCAAGATCAGTTGAAGAACAGTGGGAGGCTACCTGGCAAATGAGCAAGGGTTGGTGCTAAACCTCCCAGTGCAACCGACAAGCAAGTCTAGCTCTATCTCTTGCTTCAACTCTTAAAGAAACATCCTTAGTATACATTCTTATAAGTGCTATTAACCCTCACAAAGCTACTTCAGGAGCACCTTTTCTAATAAACACTACAAAAAAGCCATTCAAGCAGCCTTTCATTCGAAACTATTTATCTCATCCTATTCATCCCACTATATATGCCCAAGAAATAATCAAACTGTAATAACCATGTATGGTTATCCCCTTTTCCATTATCCTCTGAACTGTGGCTCCTTTCTTCTCAGCTCCTGCAATCAGACGGCATTCTGTCTGGAATAGAGATCCTGTGTTCTCATCTGTAATGCTAGATGTTGCAATAACTGGGAGTTTCAGAGCACAGGGGAAATGGCATCTTGTAAGGTTTCCATTCAGAGCAGTGTTTTTAGAGCTCTAAGTGCACAGTACTTGATGTTCCTGAAATTACTCTGGTGGACCCTTGTCTGTCTTCTTGTGGCATGCAAATTATTTTCTTAATGTCTATACTTGTGCGTTATATTCTATTGCCTGGAAAGTGAAAAGGGATTTTAGGCTAGTCCAGTGTTAATTGTGAATTACTGTTGCAGCTACTCATTTCCCATGAAGTCCAAAACTCCCTTTTTTTTAAAATGAGTTTAAAATCCACCAGTTTTCTGTGCTCCAACACATAAATGTTACATTTTTATCCCGGTATGGACAGTCATTCTGGGAGGATTAAGACATCTATTTATATATTCAAGTCTGATTAAGATACTACAAACTCCCAAACAAAGATCAAGCAAAGTCATTATAGAAACTAATCTGGTCACAAATCACAAGAGGAAAGCTCAGCAAATATGCAAAGGCTCCAGCAGTATCCATGGAAGGGTGGGCAGGGGAAGATGGAAAAATTTTCACATTCTTTTCCCAAAAAATGAGATTGTTACAGTGCTCTACACCTAATGGGAAGCTAAATTTGTTCAAATGGCAATCTTCCAATCTAGGATGATGGTGATGATTTGGAACTGCTCGGGGCTGTAGTTTTGGTGACGGGAAAAGGCATGACTATGCAAGGTCCTGGACTAAGTCAAAATACACAAGAAATAACATGTTTTGTAGTGGGAGCTGCACAAAGACTGTTTTCAGGACAGAGTGACAAGCATCCCAACAGGAGTCCCTCCCAGTGGGTGGGTCTGTGACACTGGAGAATCAAGTTATTAGTCACATGCCAGACCTGAAGATCTCACCTCCTAGCTCTGTAGCTCCATCAGCCCTCACAGCTCCCTGGGAGCACAGGCTGCTTCTGCTCCAGTAGGGTAAAACTACAAAGAGAACTGAAGTGGTCGTTCCAGGATTGACTCAAGTGACCTCATTAACTAAACAGTTCTACAGAAAAGTGATTTTTCCCAAGTCTCAGATCAGATTAGAGCTCTGAGCATGTGACCGCCATTACTGTACTTTGAGTACATTGATATTCCTGGCACTAAAGGACCTGCTATTTTGTGAAGTGTTGCGCAGGTCAGAGATTTTTTCTAACACAACTGCAGAGCTGGCAGAGGTAATGTGCTAGTATTTGTCACCCTCAGTCTTACCAGACAGTTTCTTACCCAGTCCCTTCTTAATGAAGAATGATAGTAAGTCTCATATTCCCCAGCCAACATGGTAGCCTTCCACAGTGTATCCCTTCATCAGCTTGCACCCACCTGAAATACTGTCCTGTTACAGAGTCTAGCTCCTCAGCTACTGCACAGTAGACACTGGTCTGAGCTCCTTCCCAAGGTGTCTTCAAGAAGAAGGAGAATATCTTCCACAGCCATGTCATTACAAATGAGTGCCGGACCAGCTCAGAATGGACAGAACCAGGATGGAGAGCATTTGCTGTGACTTTAGTGCCTATGGCAAAACAAAGTAGTCCAGGACAAATCTGTATGCATCAAAGTGTCTTTAAAACAAGGGTAATATACTCCTCAATTCTACCTGCAGATACTTTGTAACTTAAAGGAGGAATCCAGACTTGGATACAGAGAGAGTTAAGTGAAGTCCTCTGTAGTTATTGCTTGCTGGATGTGATGGGGATACAATTGACCTCTTAACCAAACCAATGGTGATTTGGTACTGGCTCCAAAGAAAGTAAAGGTCCAAGTCCTATCTGGGCCAAGAACTCCTCTAGTAAACCTACAAAGAGGCCACTGAGCGTCAGTGCACAGGACCTTGGAGCACCCATCATGCAGGTAAATAGCACTTGGCTTTTCCAAGACTCATTTACCAGGGAACAAAGAGAGCTGTGGATACAGTGAGTGTCACGTGTACCTTTCCCATTGTATGCAATTTGACTACAAGCCAACCACTTTATGCCATAAGTATGACAGCCTAAGTGAGCCTTCTCTGAGCTCTCCCTATTAGGCAGTGTGACTGCATGGTGACGATCTCCCCTTGAGCTGGGTCACCTCTCCAGGTTGCTCCTCCAAGCAGAGACCTTTCAGCAACAGCACACCTTTGGATGAGACCATTTGGAGCTGAGCCAAAACTGCAACTGGACTGCACACTAAGTGACTCCCCTTGTGCAGGGATGCCTCTCAAGGTTTGAGATTCCTTACCTAAGACTGAGAGAGCCTTCCTTACCCAGGTGGAGAGACCCTTGCTTGCAACAGATCCTCAGTAAGTGACTGATGGTATGCTGGTTTAATACTGAGGAACTGTTACTATCCATGTAGCTACTCAATAATTATAAACTTTGTAGAAATAATTCTGTTAGACATAAATTGTTGTCCAAGTCTGAGACTAAGACTGGACAATTCTAACTCAGTTTTCCTTTATAAGTTTCTGCCACGTGGTAAGTAATAAGAGTGAACCTTGCCATCGAACTTCAAGTCGTACTTTTATGACATCATGTTAAAACCACTTTTGCTAATACCTTTGATGGTAATTCTTTAAGCATCATAAATCACTCATCTGCAACACTGGAGCATCCCCTGCTCCAGTCCAAACACTGCAGTCACTACATGCCTGCTGTAAAACAAAGTGCTAGAGGGCCCGAGTGCTAAAATAGCAGCAGTGTCCTTCAGGCTTTTGCGATCACCTGCTTCTTTTGATTTACTCAAATAGTAATTTCCTAGGGCAGACACTGCTTCTGTTTTAGTAAAAAATGCTACTTAAGTTTATGAAAAGGACTGAATGACACTGACAGATGTTGTGACTTAAGAGGTGCTGTCTAGTCTTACATTTATTCTACAGGCCACCAACATTTAAGGCAGCTGAGTATGCATTAGCTTTTCTTTTGGAGACTGCAGTTGCAGTTCAGTTATTCAGCTTCTGCCCACATACCACAACTATCTGTGTGGGTGCAGCTAGTTTCTGGCAAGCACCACAGAAAAAGGACATACCTTCAACTGTGCCAAGCTACTAAACTCCTCTGCCCTGTTGTAAAGACAATTAGCGTTATAAGTCTCCTGGTTCCACAGACAGGAGATATTTTCTTCCTGCAAAGAGCTCTCAGTGACACCTGCCTCAAACCATTCTATTTCTGCACAATTTCCAGACCTTTCTTCAATCCACTCTCCCCATCCACAGTGCTCAAAACACCAAGCAGAACAACCCTCCGCTTGCCTGTGGCACTTGCCTTGCAGCCGCCTCGCCAGCTCCCGGGTGAAGAGCACGTTAGCCAGTTTGCTGTGACAGTAGGCGAGGCCACGGTTGTAGCTCTTCTCCCCGTGGAGATCATGGAAGCGGATTCGGCCTCCGTGATGAGCCAGCGAGGACACGTTCACGATGCGGGCCGGGGCAGACTGCTTCAGGCGCTCCAGCAACAGGAAGGTCAGGAGAAAATGACCTAGAGGCGACATGAAAGGTCGTTCTTCTCTGAAGGGTTCCCCTGCTTGCTTATATGTTGGATCTCACTGCTGCCCTCATTTCAAGTCCAGGAAAAAGAAAACCCCCTTCAGTTAAGAGCTGCACTTATTTGGGACCTTCCAAGTTCTGCTCCTCATCTTCAAAAAGCTGGAGCTGTCACATGTTTCAGAATGTCCCATGTAACAAGTACAAATACTTAAACTGGATCCATGAAAAGCAAATACACTGCACTGCACCTCCAGAACTCTACCTCTGGCCTTCCATCCTTCCCCAGGAAGGAAGGATGAGGAAGAGAAAATCTGAAAGCAGGATTTTGCTTTGGCATTTTGCCACAGATATTGCTGTTGGAAGACAATGATCTTTTAGGTCCTTTCCAATCCAAACCATTCTATGATTCTACATTGAGTGCTACCATGATTCCACTGGCCTTACCAAGATGATTGACTCCCAGATGCATCTCAAAGCCATCAGCAGTCTTGGAATAAGGGCATAACATTACCCCAGCATTATTAATGAGAATATGGAGTTCCTTCTCCTCTGCAAGAAACAACAGATGTCCTTAAACAGGGAAACTGAGAATGAAGACAGATAAAAAGGTAGCACAAGTCAGCCAGAAAACCTCTTGCTGTCTGAGTTGCAGCCACATCGCCATAAAAAAAGGGTAAGTCTTCTACCACAAACTAGCTCATGGCCTCTGACCTGCCTCTGCTGTGAACCACAGTACCCAGCATGGTACGAAGATACGCAGGGCAGGGATTTGGTAAAATATTCTCACTGAAAAGAAGGATCTAGAGACTGTACCTCCTAGAAATTTCTCAGCGAACTCCCGGATGGACTTCGTATCAGCCAAGTCCAGCTTTTTCACAATGACTTGCTCGTTCCCTGTCTCAGCTCGGATTTCACTGGCTGCAGCTTCTGCCTTCGCTATGTTTCTGCAAGCAATAATCACCCTGGCACCTGCAAGGATGGGAGGGCAAAACAGCAAGAACAGAAACAGATCACTGGAGCACACTGGACGATCAAGGCTACAAGCAGGCTAACCACACACAGCAATTACAAACAATATATTGTTTCTTCAGGGAACTGGCATCAGTCAGGGGACCAGCTGGAAGGGGCAAAGCATTTCCTAGTTTACTGTGAGCTACTATTCTGCAAAAGGATGCTTTCACACCAAAAAACCACACATCTGAAGTGCCTCTGTCCAGGTTCTCCCAGGCCAGGCGCATGTACCATGACACTGGTATGATAGGGCTATATCTGCGCCTGTCATGGGAACATCAAGCCAGGGGCACCTAAAGGTACTTGGATACCAACGTAATTTCTAAACGGATTGTGAACAGGTAGTTTAATCTTCTTACCAGTTACCCAAAAAACCAAATTAGCTTGAAACATGAATAACTAAAGAACACAGCAGTGGACCTACAGCATTTCCCAGCTTCATACAAGGAGAACCCAGTGATACTAGGAACGTCCCCAGTTCTCTCAAACCGGTTGCAATACGGAGCATTTCCATGTACCCAGGACACATTTTTGGAGTTCATGCAATGAAACTAGTTGAGGAACGGGAGACTTGCACCGCAGTGGTTACAGCGTCTGAAGGAGCAACACCTGGGCTCATCTGCAGTAACTCTGGAATCCAATTCACTTCAATAAAGCATAAAACACTTCTCTCTTCGGTTCAGAAAAGGGACTGCTGACACACAGGCACGGCCACCCCAGCCGCACAGGGATGCCTGCTGATGAGGGCTGTGACTTGCCTCTCCGTGCGAGGTCTCTCGCAGTCTCCTTTCCGATGCCTGTGTTGGCTCCTGTGATTACCACCACCTTTCCCTCCAGCTTTGCCGTCGACTTACACCGTCCTCCGGCGACATACCTCCTGCAAGAGGGGAGGGCGCCGGTCACCTCAGCCTCCCTAGGGGGCTCGGGCCGGGCCCTCAGCACGGGGGCTCCCCGGAGCGGCGCCCCCCGCGCCGTGCCGAGCCAGCCCCGCCCCGCCCGTGCGGCAGTGGGGCCACGGCTCCCATTGGCTGCGGCCGCGCGCCCCGCGCCCGCTGACCAATGGGCTGGGCCGCCGCGCCGCGGGCAGAGCGCGGGCCCCGCCCGAGCCGGTACCGGGGCAGAGCCCGGGGGGCGGGAGCCGCGCCCAGAGCCCGGCCCGGGGCCGCCGCAGCTCCGGCCCTGGCGCGGCAGCGGCGCCGGGGAAGCCTCCGTGAGCCCCGAGCCCCGCGCGCGACGGAGGGCGCGATCCGCGCTGCTCGCACTCCCGTCACACACAGACACACAGGGACACGCACACCATCCGCATGCCGTCGCCGCTCCGCGGGGCCGGGCCCGCGCTCGGGGGGACGCACCTGATGTAGGGCGCTGCCACGAAGAGGAGCACGGGGACGGAGACGGCGGCGCCGAGCGCGGCTCCCCAGCAGCTCAGCATCGCTGCGGCTGCCGCTCCCCGCGCTCTGCCGACGCCCCGCGGAGGAGACACCGCCCCGCCCCGGCCCCGGGCCCCGCCCCCCAGCTGGTCCCGAGCGCTCCGGAGCCGGACACGGGGCGGGCCCTGCTCCCCGCCGCGGGAATACCCCCGCCGGGAGTGCCCGCGGGCAGCGGGAGGCAGGTCGGCCTCACGCCAGCTCTGCACGGCTCCGGCCCGCGCCCCCGCGGACGCCCCGCGGCCGCCCGCAGCCGATGAGCCGCGGCCCGCTGTGGGCAGAGCCGCCCGGAGCGCCATCCCCGCCCCGCCGGGCGCGGCGCCACCCTCGGGCCGCGGCTCCCGGCAGGCACCGCGCCGGGCGGGCCGGGCCGGGCCGGGCCATGGCGGGCCGCGGGTCCGGGTCAGCGTCCTCCGAGCACCTGGAGCGGCTCCATGAGATCTTCCGCGGGCTGCACGGAGACCTGCGGGCCGTCCCCGAGCGGCTGCGGGGCGGCGCGGCCGGTGAGGCGGCGGGCGGGCTGGGAGGGATTGCCCGGGAGCGGGGCTCGGCCGCCCCCGGGCACGGCTGTGGCCCCTCTGGCCCGGGCGCGCCCTGTGAGGGGCGTTCGGTGCTGCTCCTCAAGACAGACGGGTCTGTGCGGCCGGCAGGGCGAGGCTACTCCGAGACAGCCTGTGCGGGGGATTTGCCTCTGCGGGGGTTCGGGGAGCCGGCTGCGGCAGGCGCGGCCGGGAGGAGCGGGGGCCGTGCCTGCGGCCTCACTGCCCTCAGGCGGCTCCTCCGGGCTGGCGAATATGAGCCCCACAGCCGTGCTGGGCTCACAGCATCACCTCTGAGGAGGTGGTGTTATTTGGGTGTCATATCGTCCTATGTCTAGCAGAACTGGAGTTATTTGGCTGGAGAAGAGGAGGCTCAGGGGTGACCTATCACTCTACAGCTCCCTGAAAGGAGGCTGTGGACAGGTGTGTTCGGCCTCTTCTCCTAGGCAGGACAAGAGCAAATGTCCTCAAGCTGCACCAGAGGAGGTTTAGCTTGGACATCAGGAGTAATTTCTTCACAAAAAGGGTGATTAGATATTGGAATGGGCTGCCCAGAGAGATGGTGGAGTCACCGTCCCTGGAGGTGTTTAAGGAAAGGCTGGATGTGGCCCTCAGTTGACATGGTGGGGTTTGGGCATAGGTTGGACTCTGATCTCACAGTTCTTTTGTGTGTGTGTGTGTGTTGGACTCTGTGTAAAATCTCATCAGCAGAATTAAAAGTAGTTTTTATTACCACAACTGCCTACAAGCATCTGTAGACTTACTGAAGAAGTTTTGCATTTTAAATGGCTGTTTTAAAAATTTGGTTTGTGCACACAATAGAAATAGGAAAAAACTGTCTATCTAGCCATACAAAGCAGTATTGGAAACACAACCTGATTTTACAGGTATTCTTTATACCACAGCAGGGGGTAAAACGCTCTGGCAGAAGGCTTGTTTGTAGGGCTTTGTGCCTCTCAGTCAGTTCTCGATACTTGGCAGCGCTCTTGAGACCTGGAAGGGGAAGTGGTCTGACAAGGAGAATTTTGCCAGTGTTACCGAGTGCCTCTGGTTAAACCCTCCCTATGAGAGGATGTGATACACGGCTGTCAGGAGCTGCTGCAGCTCATGAGGGTTTTGTACCCCACCAATGGGTAGGGGCTGGCATCCGTATTCTGCAGTAGTCTTCATTCTCCCACAGATGATCAGTTTTGTGTAAAATCCTACAACTGGTTTGTTCAGAATATACCAGTCTGTGCTAGGCTATGAAAAGCTTAACGTTCTGTTTCTTAGCTGGCTGTATGTTTAATAATGACTTAAATTCAGGGTCACTGTCCTTGCCGTCGGCACATCCAGAAAGTTTGGTGCAAGAAAGGTGTTCAAACCCACAAATGACAGATTTCAAAGCTGATCTAATTTCAGCAGTGGTTAACAAGGATGAAGAGCATAAAAGAAGAAATACCCTTTCTGGTAGGAATCCTTATTTCCCTGTAGGAAGGGGAGCAGTCAGTTTCTTGGTGAAGTAAACCTTTGTCAGCTCTCCTTGAAACTGGAGTAGTCTTGAGCAATCAATTCTGAGCCATTGGCTTAAGTGGAGTATTTACAGGCAACAGATTTTGTAATGCTTTTTTTTGGTAATGTTTCTTTTTTTTCCCAACAGATTGCAAATAATTACAAGCTGCGTTTTTAGATGTGCTAAGGAATTTTGATATGACTGTTCTGCTCTTTAAATTTATTCCTGCAAAAATGCTGATTATGTTTTTTTGAAAGCGTTTCTAAATGAGTTTAAGATAAAGTCAGGAGTTTGTCTATCTGGTGGAGGCATTCCACTCTCCTAATGTGTTTAGTTTGCTTCTTGTACTTACAGGGGGGAAGTATATCTTTAATTTTTGAGTTATCTCATCCTGAAATATTCAGGAGGCAATAAAAGATACTGGAATAATCTTCTAAGGTGATTGACACACTCCAAAACTTGAGGGAAGACATAGTCTGTAGTCCTTGGCACATCTTCGAGGGCCAAAGGTTTGGAAATGCAGTTCCATTGTATATAAACAAGATGAAAAATACCTAACTCTAGAAACACCTTTTTTCCCTAGTCCGCGCAGGGGACATGAAGCAGGGAAATGCCGCTTTTCCAGTTCTGCTCTGGGTTCCGTGAGTTTGAGACAGCAGTGCAAGGTTGAAGAGGGCTCTGCTTAAATCAGATTAGTGAAATGACCTGTACAAAACAAATTACTGACTTCTGAAGGCTGTTTGTCTGCAGTTCATGTCCATGATTTCGCTTGCAACCCAGCTACACAAACAAAGGCATCAGCACGACTGTACACGGTGGCAAATCACAGAAGTTGAGGAGAGTGTATTTAGGAACCTCACATGTCAGCATTTCCTCCTGAGTAAACTGGGATGTGAAACTGCATTTTGTGGTACCAGCTGATGTCCTGATGTAGCTTAGTCTGTAATTCTGTGCACGAAGTGGGAGCATAACTTCTTCTTAGATGATGGGTTTTACATCTGTCTTAGGTTCTCTACAGTTCAAATTCTGGGGCTTAATATGAATTTGAACTGAGAAGGAAAGCTGACAGCTTAGGCATGTTGTCTGTGTGAGAGGAACTATATAATGTTCTGATCACTTCAAATTTTTTCCTATTTTCTGTTGAGAGCTCAGTTAAAAGCTGCTTCTTTTGCAGAGGACTGTTTACCAAAAGGTACCATCAAGTAGGTTTTTTTACTGCAATAACATTTTTATAATGTATTTAGTTTTGTCTTTAATCAAGTTAGAGGAGTTTTAACAAGATGACAGTCTACATTTTTTATTTGACTGAATTACACACTTCTGAGAGAGATGAGTTAGACTAGGTGGATATTAATCAGATTTCTGCTAAAATTTGGTTTCATTTGCAGTACTCTACAAGAGTCCTCTGGTGTTCATCTTCAGTTCTTTTGCCAAAGCTTACAGAACTTGTGTTTTGGCTCCACTGAGATAAGGGAAGTTTCAGATTTATACTTTCATTGATCGTGGATGATAGAGAAGTGTGACAGTTTTTTAACACATGAAAAAAACATGCCTTACAGTTTTGCTTAAAAATAGAATAACAGGAGTGAAACTTTGGTCTCCAAAGCCTGAGGTACAGGGATCTTAGTAAATGGCTGTCTCAGACAACTAAAATGTGTAGTTTTGTTGGCTGATCCAAACAACTAATGTCATTCCAGAAGAGGGAGGCCTTTGGGCTTTAATCCGTGAACCTGAGGTGATATCTTGATGGCGTCTTTTATCTCAGAGAGCTCCAGAATGCTTACCCCGTGTACCCAGGTACCTTATGACCACGAGAATGCAGAGTGCTGGATCTGCCAGGAACTTCATGGCTTACTTGGAAGTGCAAATTGACTTGATGTTCTGTTCAAATCATAGTTCCAGCCTTCAGTAATCTTGTCAAATATTTGCAAAAAATATATATTGGTGAGCTGTTTACCAACATGTCCTCTTTGCTATTTTTCACAAACATAATTCTGTTAGTGGCCATTGGAGGACAGTAGGTCAGAAAAATATTTCAGATTTGGAAGATTACTTCTTTTGTCTACCAGAGGGTAGTGGTCAGCATTTGGAAGCATAGTTTCTGCTCTGTCGTTCCATTCCCTTCTGAAAAGTTGTCATAAGAACAGGCTGTTCGTGTTTGAGTTAAATTTTGACTGGTCTGTCTGTAATCAGCTGTCTGTGGCAGCTTCCTTGTTTTAATGGATTGAGTTGGAGTTCTGTTGTCATTTCTCTGCAGTTTGTCTGACATGCTGCTTTTTCTTTCACAGAGGAGAAGAAAAAACTGGTTCGAGAATTCGATGAGAAACAGCATGAAGCCAGTGAGACAGTAAGTTTAAGGCTGGGCTTCTGGCCTTCCTGACAGTTGAAATACTGCTGCCTTAAAAAGGACAGTACTTAAAAATGTTACTTTTTTATGGATCTTATTCTGGCATGCATATGTTTTATTTTTTTAATGTTTGATTAATTGCTCTGATAGGTCTATGTGTTCATCAAGACTGTTGTTTATATAGGTACATAAATATGGCAAATACTCTTACGTGCATTTTGAGAGACTTTTGAGTGCTTGGTTTTGATATTGCCTTCACTTTGTTGAACAAAGGAGAATGATTGGATGTGCAGTTAAAATTGCTAGAGATTGTAGGGAGGGCATGTAGAGAATCTGCTGCTTTTTCCCCTACTGTTGGTCTTAGCCCATCTGATCTTTCTAAAGTAGTCTGATGGTTAAGTATCAGGTACCTTGAATATTTGAAACCTCTATTGTATAGGCCTCCTGGACCGCAGGTGACAGTGAACAGCACCAAAATAGCCATGCAACTTGCCTTTTTAAGCCAGACATTATGGATTAATCTTTCTTTTTGTATTCATGTGCTATTTGTTCGGTTGTTTTTGAGCCACAGCTGAACATGATGCTTTATTTCCCCAACTTCTGGGGTTAATTGATGGTATCTGTGTAGGTGATGAGACATGGAGCTCACACTGTGGGAGAGCTTATGTTCACATACAGCTTTTAAGCACTGTGAATTTGTTAAACCATCACTAGAAGTTGATGTGAAAGTTCATTGAGCCAGAATCTCAGGGTTTGCAAATCCTAGCTCCAGTTGCCAAGCTTGAATGTTCAGAGTGTGAATTCAGTGGCATGCCTACCTGAGCAATGGATCTGGACAAGGAGAAGGCTGAGGTACTCAACAACTTGTTTACCCAACTCTTCAATGGCAGCCTTGTCTTCCTACACCTCTTGAGTGAGTGGACTGCAAGACAAGCGAAATTCTTCCTTTAGAAGACCAAGTTCATGACCATCTGAGAAACCTGAACATACATAAATGTATGGAACCTGATGAGATGCATCCCAGAGTCCTGAGGGAATTGGCTGATGTAGTTGCTAAACCACTCTCCATGGCATTTGAAAAAGTCATGGCAGTCAGTGGAAGTCCCAGGTGATTGGAATAGGGAAAAAATTGCACCCATGTTTAAAAAGGGTAGAAAGGAGGACCCTGAGAACAGCCTCCCCTATGTATCTGGCAAGGTCATGGAACAGATCCTCCTAGAAGTTAGGCTAAAGCACATGAGTGACAGGGAGGTGATTTGAGACAGCCAGTACAGCTCCACCGAGGGCAAGTCCTACCTGACCAACCCAGTGGCCTTCTATGAGGAAGTGACTCTATCAGTGGACAAGGGAAGGGCTACAGATGCCATTTATCTGGACTTCAGGAAAGCCATTGACATAATCCCCCACAACATAATTCTCTGTAAATTGGAGAGACATGGATTTGATGGGTGGACCGTTAGGTAAATGAGGAATTGGTTCTATCCATGTTGCACAGATGTGATAGAAAGCTGTCACATACTTATCCTATAAACACGTAAACTACAGAAAAGTGAGAACTGCAAATTTTGAAGTTTAGAGTGATGTCTTGGGGGAAAAAATTGAGTATTTAAGCTTGGCAATTTTTTTTTTCTTGAGGCACTGTGTGTCTTAAAATCCATATGGGCTGAACAGCATTGGGCAGTGTGTTGTACTCGATACTAGACAGGGGTATAGGGTTTGCGGTTAATCCCCCTCACCCAGTCCAATAAAAACATGTGAATCCCATCATCTGGTGGTGAGCTTTGAGTATAGCTGCCGTTAAGGATAGGTTTGGTGCTTTAACAAATAACCTTACTTTCTTTTCTTCAAGCTGCGGGAAATGGAGGAAGAACTGAAGTACGCTCCTCTGCCTTTCCGCAACCAAATGATGAGCAAAATCCGAGCCTACAGAAGAGACCTGTCCATGTTCCAGAGAGAGATGAGAAGCACAGATTTGGGACTGGGCCATGGAAGTCAAGGCGATACAAAATATGGAATCTTCTCCACAGAAAATGAACAGAGTGTGAGGACTAGATGTAAATTCTATTTAACTTTGCTGTGATTGTTTAAAAACAATATTGCAGATGTACTATTGTTTACAGTGTTTCTACTTTAAACCACTTCTGTGCTTTTAAAACTGCCTGTATATCTCTCTGCATGTAACACAAGCATCTCAGGGAGGAGAAAGAACACCTGGAACTCAGAGGAGAGTTTCTTTGTTCTAAAACAAAGACAGGACTCTAATGAAAGTGGAACTTCTTGAAAGTCATGTTAGTAACTTGCACAACATTCTGTATGCTTCATTTAATCATCCCCTATAGAAGTGAAAACATAAAAGTGATGCTACTGACTGAAAAAAAATGGTTAACTTATCTAGTTTCTCTCCATAGCTAGCAAAGTGTGAATCTTGCATTGTATAGGTTCGTTGGTAAAATTCTCTTTTAAGCAATGCCAGTGTAAATAATTTCATGAAAATAAAAGAACTCTAGATCCTCTAGCACTTTGTTCACTATGGTTTTGCTGCTACAGTGCAGAAAAACACCAATATCTTTGTTGACCAGATATGCTTAGAGATACCTGAGCTAGTGAAACAGAATCTCCTCATTATCTTCAAAGTGCTGTGATCTGTACAGAAAGTTCATGGAGGTGGGATTTTTGTTTGTTTGCCTTAGATAAGGAAGGTTTGAGGGAGGCTCTTTCCTTAGTATTTCCTTCTGCAGTAGCTTGGGAAATGTTTGCATTTGATTCCTTGTGACTGAATCCTTTAAAGCCTGAGAGCAGGGTGGTAGATTAGACTTTCTGAAGCTTAAGAAAGTACTTTATTTTGAGCTACCTTTTGATCCCAAAGTCAGCAAACATTTCTTATCCACTAGCCCAGGCTACTGGCACGAAAAGAAGATCTTTGTTGCTTAGCAGTCCATCTGTTAGTGCTGTTTGTTCCTAATCCTTTTGACTGTAAATTCTTACTGATCTCCCTGGCAACCAACTCTGAATTCACAAATAAGGGTGACTTTAGATATGAATGGAAGGAAAAGTTAGCATCTGGAAAGAAAAATATTATTTTCATGTAAATGTTCTTTGATGGAAAGGTCAATTGTTTTAAAGGCAGTTTTTTGTAACTGTTTTAACTCTTTAGTGGTGTACCCTTTTTTGAGATTTAACCAGATTTGGCCATAATCTTACCATGTGAATAAGGCTCTGTCAAAATTAACTGGGCTACCTCAGTTAACATAAGCAGCATGTACAGCTAATACAAATGGATGGCCTATGGAGTCACATCCTCACCTGTTAATATGTCAGAAGCCTACTAACTCCTGTCTTTGTGCTCAGTGGTTAATCGTATGTTCTTTTTCAGACTAATCTGCAGTCACAGAGGGTGCTACTTCTCCAGGGCACAGACAGCCTGAACCGAGCCAGTCAGAGCATTGAGCGCTCGCACCGAATTGCTGCTGAAACAGATCAGATCGGCACCGATATAATCGAGGAACTCGGGGAGCAGCGGGAGCAGCTGGAACGCACCAAGAGCAGAGTAAGCAGGGAAACTCTGGGCATTGCTTTGAAACAACCTGATGGTAGCTTAGTGGGAACTGTATGCCGGTAATTACTCTGAGACCTTCCTTAGACATAGTAATCCAATTGGATGTTTCTACAGACCAAATGTCCGCATTAAAAGGAAGATAATTACTGTAGAAGGGCCCAAAGCCTGATAGTCAAATGTCTGCTGCTGTGCCTGTGCAAGATTAGATATCAGACCTATAAATCTGCTGAAAAAATAGCAGTACTGAAAATACTAGAGATTAAAAAATTGCTAAGGAGTTGCCCACCACTAGATTACTAGTAAAGTTTAGATTTGGGAAGTAAATTTTTGTAATTAAATTAAATTCAGTAGAAGTGTAATTACTTAATTACTATCCTTCCAGTATTTGTAAAGAGGGAGAAAGTGGTGTCAGACAAGGTGCCTGTTTCCCATCCTTGGTTCAAGAAACTCTGCTTCTACTGTGAAAGCTTCAAAAACTCTAGTTCACATGTTTTGTTTACACACATATGCAAAACATTCCTTTAAGGTTTAAATTTTTAAGATTTTAAAAAACTAACACTTAAACAGAAAATAGTTAATAAAGAACTAATGTAGGGATATAGCTTTTGTAAGTAAAGACAGACTGGGAAAAGAACATAACTTTTGCAAGTAGATAGGATGTCTCTTCAAACTGACAAGTAACCAATCAGCATTTGACACTCAAGGCTGGGAATCCAAGACAAAAAGGATACATCATACAAAGGATTTTTATGCACTAGAAACAAAGGACTTATACAGCAAGGAGGTGTGGGAAGGTGGGATTTAACATGAATGTGTAAGGACCTGTGAAAATACAAGGTTTTTGCTTTTATAATTACATCAGAAGTACTTATGGAGGATTATCCCCAGTACTTCTCCAGCGCTGAATTAAAGGAATGTGACTTAACATTGATCAACTTGAATGTTGAGTGACTTTATTTGAATCACTGCTTAATAGCTGACTGGATATTCTAGACAGTTCATTTCTGAGCATTACAAAGCAAAAATGGATTAACAGCTCAGAGCTCCTACCCACTGGGTCACTTAATCCTGTCAACACAAGGTTCTTTCTTTGCTAGAAATTGAATGGTATTCAAGCAGTTTGGTATGCACTGGGAGGGACCATGTGAGCATAATTTTCTTCTGGTGTCACCAACTAGAAAAATGAAATTTAATGAAAGGAGCTACTTCCAACTTTCTGGTATTTGTAGATTAACTAAAGGGGTAGAAAGTGGTCCTCAACTGCATGTCTTTGTATGTATCTAAAGGAAAGTATACACGAAAGTCTTATTTCCTGTTTAGAAAAGTGGCAATGCTTCCAGGTGATATGGTTATCCTTGGTCCCATTATTAATTGCAACATTTCAACACTAGCTGCTTTCAGTGGCATCTTTAGAGAGTTGGTGTATGCTTGTTCAACTGATTTCTGTCCTGTTCAAGTAACTTCTGTCTCTTCGCAGTTGGTGAATACAAGCGAGAACTTGAGCAAGAGTCGCAAGATTCTACGTTCAATGTCCAGGAGGTGAGTAACATGACTGACAGCAGCTCAGAGCACTGCTGGCTGCTGGTTTTAGGGAGAAAAAAATAAGACTGTCAGCTGGAACCACAAGGAGGTTTTAGGGAATGTGTAAACATGTGTGCCCACATGCAGATGCTAATTTGTGTGTTTTTCTCCCTGGTAATTACTTAATGGAGTACAGGCAGTTGAACACTACTGAGTATGTGCTGCTCAGTCAGGATAATATGGGATTGACCATCCAAACTGTGGTGAGGACATAAGCAAATTACAGTGAATTGCTAATTGTGGCTTTATCTGCAACTTCTGCTTATGGAGGTTGGAAAAAGTTGTGCCATAGATCACTGCAGCATTAAGCAAGTTAGATGTCTGATGACACAGACAAATCTGTTTAGCCCACAGCACTGCCCTAGAGGAGCTAGGCTATCCTATGAGACACTCTGAGCCTCATCATATACTGTTCTGATGATTAAAGCCTTGGCTGCTTAAGTGGATTTGCAGTTTCTTATTTCTTACTGTTTAGTTGGCCTTACAAAACAGTTCACGGATTGTATTTTCAGTAGGTACTTAGGCCCTTACATGCTTTCCTTTATAGTCAGTGCTGAAAGAAACTATGATTACTGTATAATTTTCAATAGTAAAAGTACATTTCTGAGATGTTAAGTTTTACTTCAACCGTGTAGTTCCAAATAAAAGCACCCACAATGAGGGTTTTAGCATTTGTGACATTAAGGACTTCAACTGTTTTCCCCTTTGCTTAACTGAATGAGTAGGCACATATAGCGCAATGATCTGCCTTTTGTCGGGCAGAGGACAGAACTGCTACTGTTGAAATAGAAAATTTAAACAGGATTTCCCAGAAAACAGAAGTAGTAAATTGCTTTGTCCCCTTCTTGCTAAGAGATGTTTGAAAAACACTTTGTGATCTAGCTGAAACAGGCACTATACTTAAAGAAGGTAAGATTGTTCTCTAGATCTAGAACTGCTTTTATAAACGAGGGGAAAAGTCTGTCTTGGATTTTTATTTTTTTTCTTCCTTTTTAATTCTAGAGTAACCACTAATAAGTTGTTGCTGTCAATTATCATCATCCTGGAACTGGCCATCTTAGGAGGTGTGGTCTACTACAGGTTTTTCCGCAGATGAATCTTCATGATGAAGATGAGCTTTTCCACTTTTCCTGTTGAGGAACAGAATGGGCTGTCTGTTCACTTTGACTGTCTGAGGATTGAACTGAGGCATGAGACAGCACATTCACCTGAAACTGTACTGACACTAGAAAGACAGAGAATGGAAGTAAAAGGAAAATGCAGAGACAGATTTGAACTACTGGTAAGATTAATAAGAAGGTAATAAGTATTTTATTGTCTCATTTTGTATATACATAAATAAATGAATAAATCTTGGTATGTAATAAAGTAGCCACCAATCAATGGAAAAGCTAGTTTATTTAAAAATTGAGAAGTTAACAGTATTTGCCAAGTGTTGACAATCTATTCACTCAAGTGCCTCTGCAGAGCTCTGTAATGTCCAATATAGCCATTGCTTTGGGTTCTTAAATCCTCACTTGCTCTTCACTGTCAGATTCATCTGGAGAACTGGGTGTTGGGAGTCCATCAAAAGCAGTGTGTGCTCCTTCCCTTGTCTGCCCAAAGCACGTTGCTATCACATCAACTGCAAGACTGGCAGTTGCATTCACTGCTTCTTGAGAAGCTCCAAGCAATGGATTGACTTCAACCATGTCCACAGCTGAAAGCATTCCTGTGAAAGTGATTCACAGCTTTGTTACTCTGACAGAGGGTACAACCTCCCACAAGGTTTCTTTAGTAACTTTTTATTCATTGCAGCAAGTCTGGTACTTGCACTTGTGACCTACTCTACCCCTTGGACAAGTAAGATTGGCTCTCGTGAGGGATGAGGTTATTGTCCTCAGATGCAAGTTTGTGGGTTTAAATATGGTTCTTACATCACCACTACCTCATCCAGTCATGTTTTTAGCATTCAGGAAAAATAAGTTTGACATGCCATACACATTTATGAGAGGAATGTTTTTTAATCTTGTTTTCTCCCAGTCCAAAAATTGGGGGATATAAAAATAGTCTCACCTAGTATTCTTTTGCCATCCTATTCATGATTCTATTGACTATATTGTCTGGTTGGGATTTTTCCTTCTTTTACTGCAAATAACATTGTTTAAATACATTAAATAAAACCTCTATGGCATAAGATGGAAAATGCTCATATACCAAAGTCAACTGCAGTGTATTTTCTGAAAGTTTGATTTTTTTTAGCCTTGAATCCTAGAATGGAACTTCAGACTGTTTCAAATGGTTTGCATGCATTTTTTTTTTTTTCTGGATGCCCATTTTTACATCTCGCTTCCCATGTTTAGGATTAGGAAACAGTGCTACACCTTAGTTGTTAACTTATTGTGTATTTTATTTCCTTTTTGTAAGCTGAAGTTGTTGATGGTTAAGCTGCTTTCAACAGCAAGGGTACTGCCCAACCATAGGACTTTCTCCCTTACTACAGCCACATTTACTTTGACTACATTTATCTCATCTAGTTATACAGGAAAAACATAACAAACATGAGCTCCACGTCGTTTGTCCTGTCTTTGCTTAGCCCCATACTGCTGTCAGCTCCTACCTGTGTTGTGTATTTCCTCTGTGATGTACATGCCTTCTCTGTAAGTTAATCCACCTAGAACAGGAGTCCCGGTTGCTGGAGCCAACGAGGGATCAAACGCATCGATGTCAAAACTCAGGTGAATTGGCCTCTGTCTCCTAAGACAGAATAAAACAAGAAAAGCAGTTTTAGAACCTTAAACTTTTTCTACATGCAGTTCTTACTGTCCAGGCTGATCAGCAAAGTAGCATCAAGCTTCCTCTATGCCATGTCTCATATACATTTAGAAGGATTTTTTAGTATCTTTGGACTCTGAAATACCTCTTAGCTCAGAACTTCCCCCAGTACTCATTGCAAAAACAGAGATCTGTCTGTCTAGCTTCACTGAGCACCTGCTCAGGTGTGATTTGGTTGAAGATGAATACTTAAGTTCTAACCATTTTATCTGGTATTTGTCTTCTTAGTTGGAAAAATGTAGAGAAATGTGTGATACAATCCAGCCTTTTATCCTTTTGTACAGAAGGCCAGGGTGAAAGGTTGAAACACTGATGTGCATGGCATCTAGGATGGAGGAAGCACCAAGCCCAAGGATTTCATGGACAGCTCAGCAAGATGAGCATTTTTCAGGTCAATAGTTGAAGGTTGCTTCCAAACTACCCTGTAACCTAGTTGATAAAGAAATAAAATATACTGTCAAACCTAAAATCTTAGTTACTTACTCTGTCAAGTCTGCCAACCAATGACAGCTTAGTAAATTGGACACTGCTTGTCACTCGCAAGTTATTTAAGTGGTAGAACTGCGTATTTCCAACTTATTGCAGATTCTTAGTAGGGAGAAGCATCTGATTAGCATCTCTACTTGGCACAGCTGCAGCTAGGAAGGGTGAGCACACCCTCAGAAAACAACAGCATGCAGCACAGGTCCTAACCTGTGGTGAGAGGTTACCCTTTATAACTCTGACCTTCTCCCTAGACTAGCACGATTTGCTCCCTGACCAGGTTCCCCAAACTTGAACAAGGTTAGCATGACAGCAGTAGTGAACTGCAGTCAGGGGGTGGTTAACAATGAACTTCACTGGCTGCACTGAAAGCAGCAAGCACCATCAGGACAGTGTGTGTGAGCACAGTCTAAGAATGAAGCCATCAAATGCTTCCACCTCACACACTAACAGCTGAATTCAGGTTATGTATTTTTAAATGTGTAGTGGGTATCCTGAACTCTGAGTCGATTCAAACATCTTATCAAACAGCAGAAAAATGCAGAATTTCTTAAGAAACAGAACCAAATTGTATAAAACAGAGCCAGAACTGTAGTGACTTGTAACCTGTCTCATAACTTTTTGCCAAACCCTGAAATAGTTTCAGTTCAAGATGTAGAAGTTGAGGACCAAAGTCAGTGCTAAGACTTTGCTATTTACTGGACATGGTCACACTTCGGTACAGCTGCCTTACATCAAGTGGCCTTCACTTAAACATCTTTCAGGAAAGTAGATGTTCAACAAGAATAGTTTAAATCAGATAACAGTTTATTACCTGCCCATCAGTTGTTCAAATGTTCTTTCCATAACTTTTCGAATTCCAAGGTGATCAATATCCCTCATGGAAAAATACTGGATGTCAAAGTTCTTCAAAATATAGCTGTTAAAATAATTTTTTTAAAAGAATCATTACCAGTCTAAACTTAAATCTAGCAACCCTTGTGAACATGGTTTCAAGCTCATGATTTCAGCCTTTACAAAAACCCTTTAATCTAAACCAACTTACTATTCAGCAGGATCCACATCCCTCAAACCAATGTACACAATATCAGATGCTGAAAGACAGGGCTTTATCCAGGAAAAGCCAGGAAGTTGTGGTACCTGAAAGCAAAGGTTTGGTATTAGGTTAGTTTAATGACATACATAACAAAACTGTATTAAATGCTTGCCTCAAAACTTTGTATTTATAACATCCTTTCTCTGTCTAAACAGAGACACTTCATCACTTTACAGTTTGGCATCCTGATGTAATCAGTCCTTACCTCCATTCCTACCTTCAGCTCAGGTAAAGTGGTATGACTTTATCCGAGTTGAACATTAATGGATGAAGTTTTTAACTCTTCTACATTTTCCAGTTTGAAGAGGAAAAGGAATAAAAAGCCCAAATCCACAAGCAATAGGTAATTAGCATCAGTGAGTAAGGGGGAATGATAAGAAACTACATACACAGACGTAGATCACACACAATGCATTTAATGGTAATGCTGTGCAACTTACCCAGTATATCATGCTTAAATGGAAGAATGAAAACAAAGGCACCTGTACCTTCTTAGGAGAGCCATCAAAGTCATGGAAACTTTGTTCCAAAAACAGTATTAAAGATGGACAAATTCAAAGTTAGATGGTAATAAACAGAGGGAAAGAAAAGAGCAGGACAAGAAGTTGAGCCTCCACAGTGGGCTACATCATACCAGTTTTTAATGCAGAACTGAAGAGAGAAGATCTAGGACAGCAACTGAAAGATTATGAGATCACCATTTTTCTGCTTTGGTGGTTAAGAAGTCATGGTATGCAATATAAAAAATAATTCAGTTAGCAACATCTCCTAAGTTTAGGAGTGCTTTGAATTAACTCAAATTTCCCTTCTCCCAGCTCTGGAAAAGGCTACAGCAAACACAGTTGTTAAGCAGCAAGGTGGCTTTGTTTCCTGCTTACACATCTCAGTTACAAATTATGTTCTAGTTACAATAATGGATTTGTTTTTAAAGGTTAACAGGCACATAGCTACATTTAATTACATAGGATTAAAATAGCACAGATTATGAAAGTATTTGTTACTCTGGGGCAATGACCTATGAATTCAGAAGAGGGATACATTAATTAGAGACCACAGGTTTCAGAAATGAGTATCTGCAAAACCCATCACCATACCATAAACTGAGCATAGTATTGATAATATTGTCAGATACTCTCTAGTATCAACGATTCAGTAGATGTAAATACTGCCAATTTCAATTACAGCTCTTGTCTGTAAATAAATAAAATGGAATGCCTTAACTGCCTTTGGCAGGCTCTGTTTTTGCTTTATTGCAAAAGAAAAGGAGTTGATAGTAAAGCTGAAGGTGCAGGAGTTTTCATGGTAAGGTATTAATAATAGACTGTGAGTTTCAATGGATGCAGGAGCCCTGAGGCAGTCAGGAAAGGAAGACAGTAAATTTTTTTTATCCCATTATTGACTCAACTGCTCTACTGGATGAGAGTGAGAGTGAGCCCCATGCACTTGTGCACACACATAATGGTTTGCTCCACAGAGTCAGACAGGTATTAGCCAGACAAAGTAATAGCAAACTATTGGCCAGACAAACTAAGGCACATTCTGCTACTGCTAAACAGCTGTTTAAAAATTTACTGTTGTAGAAGCCTTGTGGTACCAGCAGGACACATGTTGGTTCTCCTCCCTCTAAAGAGGAACACAGTGGGCTAAGGAAATCCCCTGAGTGCACATGCCTGTTTGTGTAGCTGCACACCCGGGTCAAGGGGCTTCTGCACAGGCATCCTGGCTGCTAGAATTTAGGTGGGCTTGTCACAGGATCTCAAAACCAGCACCAAGCCTGAGTAGCTTGCCTCTAAGCATAGCTCAAGCTTGCTCTCTCTTTACTGCTGCCTCTGGCAAGAGGTCTGCTCCCCCACTGGCCCCAGAAAGCTCACAGTATTCTTTTAGCATCTGGGGAAAAAAAAAATTACTGCTTTTCTGTACTGCTCAAGAACTGGAGCTCAGCAGACCAGAGATCACTAATGTTTACACAGGAAGCCAATTTCTCCTCCTCCCTCAGCTATCAGAGAACTTAGTTTTGTTCTGCTCTCACCAAGCCATAAACTGTTCACCTTCAGTGAGCTCTAGAACTCACAAAATTTTCTCTTGTTCTTCCAATCTCTCCTGCAAAAGTGGGTACAATTTCCAAAAAGAAAAAAATCACCTCTTTTAATTTATGGGCAAGAAACTAGAAATACAGTAACCTTTCATATTAACCTTCTCATGTTCTGGGGGTATTCCAAATATCTCCATTAATTTTGCATTACTTTGGGAATTCCAGCATGTTTGTAGAGACCACACAAGAACTACTAGAAGGAGGAAAATATGTAAAAGATGGAAATCATCCACAGGAACTTGCAGGAGAAAAGCAGAAGAGCTTTACCATGGAGTGGCAGTATTGCCATGCTGAACAGGTACTAAATGCAGCACCATCTTCAGTAGCCGTAAGATTTTAAACATGCTTAATCTTGCTTGGAAGAGGCATACTTCCAGCAACACAGCACCCCCAAAATTTGTCAGAGACAAAAGAGAAATCTAACATTAGCAATGCAGAGTGCCAAAATAAAGTGGTCAGGTTTTCTGCAGCTCCAGCACCCATGCTCAATATGCAGTTGCTGATCCTGCTCTCACTCTCCAGCCTAAGCTTCAGAGAAGCAGATTGTTGTATAAAAGGCCCAGCTGTTCACTGCACAGGCTGCCACTGCCGTGTCTCCAGTAGATGCTGCAGGTTCCTGTACAGGGCAATACAGCCAAGCCAGAAGCAGCTCACAGACCTTAGGTCATCTTGACAGCAGCAAAAACAGGCTACGCACATTCCATGCGTCCCAGTAAACAGCTCTTTTTGATAATCTGACCTCTTTCCAAGGCAAAGACTATCTCTTTTAAAGCACAGTGTAAGCAGGTGCAGCTGTTCTGATTTGTAATATTTGCCAGTGAAGCCAATACCAGAGCAGCCAGTTAGGAGAGATCATGTGGGAGCAGCCCCTGTCAGGCCCCAAGGTTGTCAAAACATGGAAGAGCCAAACTAAGCAGAAGCAGCACGGAAGGTATACAGGAACAAGCTGTTATTGGAGGTGATCTCAGCACAGCTCTCACAGGCTGCACTGGGGGGAGGTTCCTGCTCATTTGGTCACAGTGCTGCCAGTGCCCAGCCTGGGCAACAACCCCACTCATTCTGCAGGAGCAGCACCACAGTCAGCTGCTACGGACAGTTGGTGTGAGCTCTGGCTCACTGTATGGCCCACAAGGGTGCCAACACAAAGGAAAGCTTTTTCTCATTCTTGTTTCTAAAGTGTGTGTCTGTATTTGTATGTGTGTGTGACACTGGTGTATGCATGTACATATATGTGCGTGTGTACACACAATCATACGTATTGTTTGTTGCACTCAGATAGAAACAGTCTGCATTTGCAGCAGGTAAAAAAGTATCTCACACCAGAAATGGTAAAATATTCTGGGGATGCCATGTAGGCTAACTGTACATACTTACCTTATCTTGAAGCTCTCTCAAGAGAAATGAGAGAGGTTGTCCATGGAGGCTTCCAGACTGAGTTGTGAGAGGCGTGTTGATATCAGCATGTGCATCCACCCAGATCACTCCAAGGTGTGGGCACTGCCGTGCATGGCCACTGACAGAGCCAAGTGCCAAGCTGCAAGTACAGTAGCAAAGTCTTTAGTCACCATTTCTCCTTCAGCACAACCACAAGGACAATGGGAAGCCTCTGCAACTTCAGTCAGCCATACTGTCATATTTCCACACATCAGACATCTGTGATAATAAAAGGTGCATCCCACACAAACTGCATGGCATGCCACTATCATGATTCCAGGAAACTCCAAGGAACTCTATGCAACTACACCAGTAGTGACTGATAAGACAGAGCTCTCAGCTGTCTCTGTTGTCGCCCTTCTTCATTTTCAATCTAGTCTGCTACTCAGTAATTTTTTATTCTAGTCATGACACCTCCCCCCCCCCAATTCATTCTTACATGCCCTACCTTCTTCAATCAATTCTCAGATGACAGGTTAGTGAAAAAGAGGACAAAGATTCCCATGTTATAAAATCTATAGCAAAACTGGCTGTGTGCAGGCATTACAAATGCATCCTAAGACCTGATGGGCAAAAGCAACATGTCACTAAATATCCAGCAATAAGGAAACTGCAGCAGCTCCTGTGATGACACAAGGTCTCCCGAACAGGAAAGCCTCATTTGTATGTGTGCAAATCACTGACCAGCCTGGAACTAAGCAGGTGTCTTAGAAGGTAAGGTTTTTACAACTGTCTTCTATGTTCCACCCTAAAACCCTGTACCCTGTGCTACTGCCAGGAAATCACCCCAAGTTGTAAAATCCCCTTCTTACTTAACTACATTCTTACACTCCAAATGTCAACCTGCAGCATGAACCACTAGTTGTTTTTAGTTCAGCTCACCTGTGATCACCTCCTAGAGTCACACATCTGTGTCCAGCAGCTACTGCTCTGCAGACAGCATCAGCCAGTACCTGGCTGGCCAAACCCACTGACCGGGGATACAAAACCAGGTTGTTTTCATCATTGGGAACTTGAGTGAAATCCAAATCTCCAAAGTCATGCACTTGGCATCCTGGGAACACAGCAGCAAAAGGAGAAAGTGAGTTACTTCAGTTCCCAGAGAAATGTTCAAAATCAGAAAACCAGCTGGGAAAGTATGAAAGGGACAACAGGAAGGGAATGGATCCATTTGACTATTTGCAAGCCCTTGGAAACTCTCACAGCTTTATAGATTAGAAAGCTTAACACAGCATTATCACTTTAATTTAGCAAGAAGCTATGCCAATCATAAAAAGTCACTTAGAAAAAGAGTTTGAGGGTTTTTTTAATTGTTTCTTTAACATGAAAAATTAGTTTGTATTGTCATCTTCTTTGCCAGATAGATCATATGCAGCCTTAAATGAGCTTAGTTGCTCAAGGATGCCTAGGACTACACATTTCACTAACTATAGCCAAGTCCTTACAGTAATTTTCCATTTTCAAGACCCACAAAAATCCAGGCACAGAAGTACCAAGTTACCAATAATGTAATTTTCTTACAGTACTTCCAGGCAACTTCATGCACTTTGCACTAATGCTTTTTTAGGAGAACCTGTTCACCTGTCCATTTACTCAACACAAGATATTCTAGAAGGCATTTCAATTCTGGGGTTTTGATTCCAACCCTCTTTGAGATCCTTTCATTGCCATTTACAACTTGATTGGCTGTTGAAGTCTGACAACATGTTGGGTGTAAGACTCAGCCTTTCCTCTCGGAGCCTCTCAGTTTCACACAGGCTCTCACTGCAGGCTCTGATGCTGGCAGTAAAGGCACCAAAGTATTTACAGCTATTCCAACAGTGGCTTAATTAGTCAAGACCACCCTGCACACCAGTCATGCCCATCCCATTTGCTCCTCAATCACTAGTCTGTTTGCAGTTCAAGGCATCTAAGCTAGAGCTTGACATTTTGTTTTAGCCATCTTATGCCTAAGGGGGCAATTTGAAAAAAATTAAGGTAAGTAAATCAACACAAAGAAGCAGCCTACTTGGACTCCGGGCTCCTGCCTATTTTCCATGAAGCCATTAGCCTAATGTCAAGAAATCTGATTCTGTGAATTGCCTGGTGCTAATAACGTAAAAGTATGGAGAAAAACATTACTCTTATAATTTCAAAAGGAGTTTTGACTGGGGAAAAGAACAAAAGAACATTGAGTCACTTGTGCAGATTTGGTAGCTGGGAAATAGGCAAGCATACATTTTATAGCAGGGACATAGGTGGGCGTGTGTTGGGGTATTTGCCAGGATGGAACATGTCAGCTGAGCACAGCTGCTCAACAAAGGATTAAATAAATGTGGTTTTAGCAACTCAGTGAGAAAACACATTATCTGCAGTGACTTAAAGCAGCAAGCAGGGCCATGACATACCACTCCCTAGTTTTCAAAAGGCAACAGAAGCACACAACAGTATTTTTCTCCTCCCTTAGGCAGTAACTAACAAGCCAGCAGGATGAAGGCTCCTGAATTTTGAGCCCATTTTGTTCAGACTGTAATGTGCTTTCTGATCTCCATGTGAACACTACATTTTTTTACCCTCTGTTTCATTCTGCTGATGTGCAGAAGCAGAAAAGAACTCCAAGACATTCAGTGAACAGACACTTTCAGAGTACAAAATTCTGCGATCTTGTCCACTTTTTCAACACCTGGTACTCTCACAGCTTCCTCTAATTATTTTAATAGAAAAGCCTAATGCCTGTTAAAGACATTAGATGCCTTCAGTTTTTGTTACTGTCTTCAAAAGTTCAGACAGGGTTCATAAACCTTGTAGCAGTTTCTTTTCTCAGCTTTGTGCATCCCTCTTCTTTAGGCCCACTGTTTCTAAGTGCTTGCAGAAGACAGCTCAGGTTTACCAGGGTGATAAGGAATGTTTTCAGCCAACTATCCAAAGGTTAATTTCAGAAGTATGTGCTAATCCAATACTCAAACATTAATATCTTCTCTTCCTACTATTTCTTTTAATTGTGCCTAGTGTTTTGAAAACCAAGATTAAATGACTTTCGGGTAAAGGAAAAACTTAATGAATAGAAAGTACACAGAGGAAAAAAAAGTTCACAGTACATGGTTAAACCATGTTTCCCAAAGTGATTAGAAGTGTATGTATGGACATGTGCACATATTTTTGTTTGACCAAATAGCAAAGAGATGAAATCAACATGCACATTTGTCTTAATGCTTACCAAAGAAAAATAGTTTGTCAAATTATTAAATTATTATGTATTCTTTTAGTTTCTATTTACAGTCTCAAATATTAGTCTAAAACTTAAAGACCTGAATTGTTTGCCATTTCATCTGCCTGCTTGCACATAGCTTTGATTTAGGAAATTAAAAAAAAAAAATCTTTCTCAGTTACGTTATTTTGCACAACACATAAATTCCTCAATGGATAGACATGCTGCAGTGCACTGCAGTCTCATGGATCTTGCTTTGACTTGGCCATCAATCTACCTGACCAAGCAATATCCACTTACTTTCTTTGTAGTTGGGGTACTAAGATACTAATACTTATAAACAAAAAGCTTTTTAGATCAGCACAGGGAGTTAACATGAATAATATATGAGCCTTTTTAAGAGGCAGAAGATCCAAGTTCTAAAAACTAGAAAAAGCTGTGGGCAGATAGAAAAGCCAGCTTCCTTACATTCATTAGAAAGCACAGCATCCACATGATTTGTCAGTAAGGAGATCAGGTCTAGCCAGGATTGAAGTTCTTTTAAAATTAAACAGTACTATACAGTACTTATGGAGTAAACACCACAGACATTTTGCTAGTAACTAAATAATATTAAATTAAAAGCCATCAAAAGTCTTTTGTTCACACTTTCAACTCTAAAGAAATTACATTCAAACTTAAAATATATTCCTTTTGATCCATTAGTCAATTATCACACAAATAGCACAGAAAATTATTTATAACCACCAAATCCAGACAAGTCAGCTCCGCCAGCACTCTGGCTCAAAAGGAGATCCCTTTTTGAAGTGAGGGAAACAGAAAACCAGGCCTGAATAGTCTATTTCTGTTACAGCAGCTTGAAAGATATGAGGGAGATAAGGTGCAATCCGAGTATGAACACACAGTATAGTTACATAACTAAGGTGCACAACAGTCCTGTCAGCATGAATGACCCATGTGTAAAGGCAGCACCCTCTCTTCTACAGCTTAAGATTGCAATCCTCAGCAGCTCAATGCCCCTCCTGACTGAGCTTCATCAACAGCACTGCCTGGGGGCACATTTCAGCCAAAAAATTAATAAATTAGGCTGAAATAGTTTATACAGTAGATCATTCCTATGTTAACTCCTTTTGACCAGCACAGGTTAGGGAAAGATCACACAGGCATTCAACCAGCAGACCAGGGGATGGACAGCAGTCATTTCCAGCCTGCACAGCCAGGACCGGAACCTTACCTGTATCAGGTAAAAGAAAGCCACATTTTTCCTACTTAGGAACCTTTCTTAGACTTAAATGGGGGGGGAAAAAGGTAGACATACAAATTAAGAACATATTAAGAAAATAAGTTTCCTGCATGCCTTTTCAAACAAGTTACTAATGTATCACAGGCTCAACTCAATGCGTCTGCCTGGGGCATAAGATGTCATACAGCTTTGCTAAAAGGCAAGGCTAAAGTTCACTCCTATCATCTTAAGCAAAATACACAAGTAGGCAGCAGTTACTACAGTAATTTCCCTGTACAAATTTAGAGACAATTTTCTTCTATAAAAATAGGTGGCATTTAACTGGAAAACATCTGGGCAGCAGCAGGGAAAGCCTCCCCTCCCATTCTCCTCTACTAGGAAACCACACCAGCAACAGAAGTGGCAAACTGATAGCTGAAGATTCAGCTTTCCAAATCCAGACTGCCTGCTGGCCTTGCCCAATGGCACACTCCTGTAACAAATGTAACAGCTCTCCAAGGCAGCAAACAGGAACTGGAACAAAAGCGTATGAACAGGAGATAGAAACGATCTGATACTGCCAGTTTACACTGGATCTTTATAAACTGGACTTAAAAAAAAATCCTAAGTTAATTGGAAAAGTAAATCTTTCCCTTTCCAGGTGAACTACTTTCAAAAGAATCTGGAAATCCCAATTATTAGACCTAACTTTATACTATATGTTATATAAAGCTGTTTACGTGAAAGCATCACTCCTGCAAACTGTTTTCTCAGATAATAGCCCCATTTGTTAAATCACCTCACACACAGAAAGGCATTTTGGGAAGCCATGACTATTATGAACAATGTTTATAGACAAAACTAACATTTTACTTCCCATGAACAAAACAAAGTTAACATCCTTTCCAGTATAAGTCCATTGGGTTATGGTAAGGACTTTGTAATCCTTTCTCAGAGACACTGTCAAAATGTTACACAACAGCAAACAAATTACTCAATTCATTATGAGCAGTGCATTCTGAAGCTTTTTTTTTTTACAGACAGTTTTAACTCTCCAGCATTATCCAGGGGATGTTGTGGGTGTTAGAACTATACAAAGTGCAAAGTTAGGCTAGCAACTAGGCTAGCAAGGTTCTCACTACAAGAGACTGAGACTTCAGCAGCCTAGTTTAATCATACCCTTCTTGCTTGGAAGTTCATTACACAGGATCTAATTCTCTTTAAACTGAATATGTATCTGCTGGAAGACATCGGGTGGCTTAATAGGCTTCTGTCAGCTCAAAAATTTCATATCCTAGAAGGCAAGTTCTTGTCTGAGCAATTCCCATCCATTTGGAATTTTGACAAGTCTGGTTTAAGATAACGTTTCTGTAGCTGTACATATTTAAAAGGCTTCAGCTCATACAACAGCAACAAGCAAACCCAATTCCAACTGCTAACCCAAGTCCATAGTCTCAGGTCATCCCTTGTATGAAATGAGCAAAAAAATCTACTTCTCTGACCTTGAATGAGCAGCCACCTCATTTCCCTTTGAAAACCTTAATCTCTTATGAAATCCGGTGCACTTGACCTGAAGAGGCCTTCAAAAACGTCAGTCGCAGGTGTTGGGAAACATTTGCACTGTGGCTTGCATCAGAGAGAAGGGTGTAGCTATTGCCTCTGCCGCCACATCACCAGCAACCATGCACAGGTTCTAATTCCCTTCAAATAAGCTTAACCCAGAAGCGCTTCCTGAGTGCAATGGGGCGTTTACAGCCACAGGGAATCATAATGCCAAAAGAGCTTTCCTCAACAACAAACACCCTGTGCTTTAGAAGTAAGTAGTTACCACATTAGTTAACCCAGACAGGTAACACTTGAGAGGGAGGGAGAGATATATCAGAATATATCAGAGGTTATGGAAGTTCTCTTCCTCCCTCTTACCAGCTGCAGGAAACTGACATCTAATCACTTCACTTCTTCATATTCAAATGAAAAATCTGTTTACTTGTTTGTTTTTAACTTCAGCACTTCATTCCCTGCTTTTCAGCAGGTGGTTTTACAACAGAAATTTCCACCTTCCATCAAAAAACAGTCCTCCATACCATATTCACATAAGCACATATTTGCCATAGGTATCTTGGTCTTTTGAGTCCACAATGAGATACGGGATTAAAGTTGCAAATGAGAAAAAAATAATAGATTTTGTGCACTATAAAGCAGACCAGAACTTAACTCATTACCTAAGTTTTCCCTCTGCCATCTCCCTTTGTGCTCCTCCCCAGTAACTCCACTCTTTCAATACCATTCATAGTAATAAAAATAAAGGAGCATGTGATCTGAACTTACACCAATCCAGAGATAGGTGCAGAAATTCAGCCAAGTCATTAAAACTAATTTTATAATATAAAAATATCAAGAATGAAGGACATCACCATAAACCCAAAGAAATACAAAACCCCCAAGAACTATGTTTATTGGTCTTTGAATCTAGAATATTTTTATTGAAAGTTTTGGAAGAAATAATCAATTCAGGTTTCCTGATCTTCATCATCATAGCTGAATTTTTTAGATGTATTTAAACTAAACCAATACATGGAACAATTACAGTTAAAACTCCAAGTGACATTAACCCCAAATTAACAAAGTTTCTTTTAAAGCCAGCTTGATAGATAATTCACAAACTGGATTGTGTGTGCACCAGCCAAACTGGAGAGGGAAAAGCAGACAGATGACTGACAACGCTTTTCGTTCCAAAGCAAAACCAAGCAGATTGTATATTCCCATCAGTGGGGAAGGGAAGAGAATCAGGATCAACCTACTGCAAGGACTGCTCTGACTGTACATTTTCACTGTTGGCATTTTTCTTGTAACTTCCAAGGCTAGTTGTTATCCCGCAAGTATCAAAGGGTGCAACATCCAAAAGGATTAACTGCTGTCAGAGCAGGCTTCTCCAGCTCTAGGAGCTTAGCCTCCCATGCTCAAGGCAAGCTAGTCCATGAGGTCTGTGGGCAAGCAGTAACCTAAAAGCAGGCTCAGTGGAGGCCTCCCCAAAACAGTTCTCCTCTAAACCCCAGCAAGGCTCCTTCTCTGCCTGCCTGGTCATCAGAGCTGGTTGCTGGCTGCCTTCCCTCAGGGAGTGGAACAGCACCTGCCCCTGTTGCATTCTGACACCTGGCATAATTTCAGAGACTCATTCAAATGCCAGTTACAACCAGTCCATTTGGCTGCGCTTTGATTTTTGACAAACCACACTGGTCCTTGAAGCTAACCAACCACGGTTAATCCACATTTGAGAGGTAAACAAGAATAACAGAGTATCTTGGACCTTTATCTATCTCTGTATACACACACATATATATATATAAAAGAGGTAATTTATTCCAGTTCCAGAAATAAGCTGCAGTAATACATAAGCATATTTTACTGAAGTGTTTAGGAATGCTTGTGCCTAAGGGAAAGAGGAAAGAGAAGAGAACTGCCATTTACCCATGCTGTTTCAGGGGGAAAAAAGTAGGGGAGGAAGGGGTATGCCTGGATGAAAAAAGTGCATTCTTATTTTTGCTTTGTAGGGCAGAAGGCTTAGGTGTTAGTCTAACTTCTTTATGCTCTATCCAAATTTATTTTTTTCCTGAGACTGTCCCTGGTAAATGAATACTTAGCTTTGACAGTACTGACACCAAATGTGATCAGGAAAAAAAAAACAAACACCAAAACCATGAACAGTAGCATTTCTTGTCTCAGCAATGCAGAAACCTAACTAAACAACATGCTGCTTAAATGCCAGCAGTTTAAAATTTTGCATCTCCCATTTCAACTTTATCAGCAGCAGAAAATGTGATGACAGAATCTAAAAGAGCCAGATCTTGATGTTATCTATACAATGACTTCAGACTTTATTAGAATTCTACAGATTAGTGATATTTGACTTGCTCTACTAAAATACTGAGCTTTCAAGAGAAACAATTGAGATAAGTGCAAAGCTAAACTAGAATCTAGTCCAAGAATACTGCATTCTTGACGGATCTTGTTTCTAACATAAATGGATCTTGGTCAAACTACAGACTGTAAGTCCAATTTTATTTCAAATATAGGGCAAGCAGAATAGTACAGTTCATCAAATTCTTCAGCCATACAGGCAACTCTTTAAAAACATTTACTGGATGGACAGATGAAAATTATTTTCTCAATAATGCAGCTGTAACTCTTGGCAGTCCACATCTACTGAACATTAGCACTTGTACTTATTTATGCATAACTGGTGCATAATCAAAAAACTGTTTAGCTTGCTCCTAAACTCTTCACACGAGAAGATTTAGGTGGAGAAAGAGGAGATATATGTAGAAGTAGCTGCTTCATGATTTGTTTTTAAGACTGAAACAAACCATACGCTGGTGAGACAGCAAAGTTGCCTTCTATTTTTGGCAGCAGATGTCAATAGGAGTCCAATGGTTTTGGGCAAAGCAGGAGCATAACTCCAGTGACACAGGGATTAGCAGCTCCGCTCCTCTTTTGGAGGAGGTTACTCCTTTCTGAGTCACTACACTGACCTCATGAAACCTACCACTGAAGAACTTTTTTCTGGTCAAACAAAAGAATAGTGGTATGACAGTCATTCTCTGTGACAAGTCTAGTTCTACTTTGCATTTAAGCCACATGTCTCTGCAGTCCACCCACTTGTCAAGCCAGCAACTCTGATCCAAACTTTGTTAATTCTAGAGTAATCCAAATCCAAGCCTGACTCAACTCAGCAACCCAGTCGTATCCAGCTCTAAATAAAGACAAAAAAAATTCAATTCAACAGTCAACACACAAGAATGAATACTTGGGAAGAAATCTTACACTAAAGCTGTTCCCATGTTAGCAACAGCAGAGGTGCTCTAAGTCTGTCAAGGGCTACAGTAAGGCACAGCAGCTATTTATTATGTAAAAAAATCTGAGAAAGACTCTCTTTCAAGTAAGAGGACTAGACAACACTCTGGATTTAAGTTTGATCAGATTCTCTACCTAATCTGCAACAAATAGGAGAGGTACAAGAAATTCTCACTTTAAAAAAACCATAATAGTTTGCACCTTCTATAGCTTAGGCCCCGTGCATCTGTTAACTATCTTCCCCACTCCTTCCCACCTAAAGTCCAAGAGCCTCCAACACTGCACCTATTTCTGTTTACTATCAGAGCAATACACAGCCCTACATACTTTGCACCCTTTTCTCCCCCATGCCAAGGACTTAGGGGTCTCTCTTTGCACACAGCACTTTTATTTCTTTGACAAGGTGGAAGGGTCCTTTAAGGTGGTAATATTTTAGTTTCCCTTA
Source organism: Acropternis orthonyx (assembly GCA_035583155.1). Classification (NCBI taxonomy): domain Eukaryota; kingdom Metazoa; phylum Chordata; class Aves; order Passeriformes; family Rhinocryptidae; genus Acropternis; species Acropternis orthonyx. The sequence goes on along the minus strand of JAWWEU010000158.1, from coordinate 30,844,676 downwards.
GGAGAAGGAGCAAAGCCAAAAGAAAAACATCATCAAGGTGAGTAAAAATTCCCACAGGTGTAATCAGTTATATTTTAAATTATCCCTGCTAGACTTGCACACCCACTGTTTTTGGCTTGGGAGCTGGACTCCTGCTACAGCAACTGTCTTCCCAAGTATACCTCCAGCTACAACCAACACGTAACAGTGTTCTCTCTGCTTCTAACAAGGGGATAAAAATCAAGCTGCTGGCTCAGATTCATCTTTGGCACTCTGGTACAGACTAGATAATATCTATCTGCCTCAGAGCTCCCTCCTCGTATTTCAGACTAAGCATAAACAAGCCATTCATAGGCAGTCATTACTTGAGGTAGCCAAGAAGTTATCATACCATGTTGGTATAGTCACAGGATCTTCCAAGAGAGGGATCCCCCACCCCAAAAATAGAAAACAGGACAGCAGCTCAGAACACTGCAATAGGACTATGAAAGAAATTAGGATAGGGTGAAAGGAACAATAAAATTCCCTCCCAAATCCATCAGCCAGAGAAATCAAAGTGCAAAACAGTGCAAAAAGAGGAAACAAAGGTTCAGCATTCTCACTCTTTCTGATGTGGCTTGAGCACTATAACCGGAAGTCATTGAATCAGGCACACAAGCATATGAAAAGCCATGTGGCTGCTCCATATTCAAAGTAACAGACAAACACAGTGTATGTATCTCACTACCTGGATTCGACCTTTTAGAGGACACTCCAGAGCACATTCATTTTATATCGGTCAAATTAAACTTGAGTTACAAATAGAAAATTAATAAATCAAACTTTAAAATTCCAGGCAAACAAAAGAGTGATCACCAACCAGAAATCTCTTCCACTTGAACCAAGGCAAGGGCAGTTTTGACAGTTACTGTTAACACAGAGTTTTCATTACAGAAACACCACCTCTTTCCCCCATCTCTACTTCTGTAGAGTGCCCAGAATCCACCCTCACTCTTCTGCTGGGAAGCATCATTCCACATTTGGCCTCATGCTTGGTTCCAAACTTGTAATGCCAGGGAAAATCATGGGGGCATGCAACCAAAAACACTTTCGACATGAACACACACATACAGAGACCCTATGGTCACAAATGCTTCAGAACTAGCCAATACAGACAAAGTCTCCCATCTTACATAAATGTTACTTCTTTTTAGAGGAGAAACCTGGTCTGCTGCAGTATAATTTGCCTCTTACTGGAAAACAATCAAGATCCCAAGAAATTTATTAACTCTTGTTACAAAACAGATAAATAGAACATCCAAGTTTATAATGAGAATAATACTGTGGCTCCATTGCCTTCTTCAAGGTATGAGAAGAAAATGCATCGCATTACAAAGACAAAGAAAGCAGCTAAAGTTTTACTGCCAGTTCAGCATACCACAGGACTCCAAGTAATGGCACTATTATTGCAGTACTACAGCCAAAGCTATCCTGCCAACCCAGGGAAGAAAAATAAAGAGCTCCCACACAAAACTGATCATTTGTCAAGTTTTCATGAACAACAGATGTGCACAATACAAAAGGCTACATGGCAGTGTCCTCCTCCATCTACCACCCTACCCTGGAGCAGATTGACTGTGCTCTCTGTAAACCAGTCCTCTGTGTATGCTGGTGACTGTCAATTGTTTTCAGGGTGGGCCCTCACAGCAGAACCTGTTCTTTAAAGAGCTGCAGAGATTTACACAGCAATAGACATCAACACTGCCTGAAAAGACAAACCAACCCTACCCCAGTGGAAGAATATGCCAGCAACAGGAAACTGCAACTGCAGACGGAAGAAACGGTAAGGGAACGAGAAAATATCCTCATGTGCATTACTGATTAATGAGTAAACAGTCTCTAAGCAACTAAATAGCAAAAGTATCTTCCACCTTTTTTTTTTTTCCAGCTTCACTTCTACAGCCACAATATTTTGTTACTGGAATCCAGAAAGAACTTGAATTCTGTTTTTCTATCTTGTACAAGTTCGTTTGAAGTGAGCTTCTGTCACACAAATGAGAGGGCTTTTTAATTTTGGTTTTTTCTTTTTTCTCTTTTTTTGCTAAAGAATTCTTACAAAATGGAAATATTAGCTCTGAGCCACTTGAAAAAGAACCCCAAGCCTTCCAGTATGTTATTAAGTCTGTTATTGATATAAAATAAACTGCTGCCTACAGTCTTATTTAAAATAGATTTCAAATCTGGTAACTTGTTAGTTTTAAATAAACTCTATGCTCAGTAACGATTCCAGTATATAAAACCTCTTTTAGATGCCTTCTTCAACATCTGTTGAGGTTATAGATCACGCTCGGTAGAATTCAAATACTGCCAAGGATAGCATGTATCTCTACTTGGCACAAAACAAGACAGGAAAAGAATACCTACACATCTGATTGTAAACTGGGACTTTTCAGCTTGTGAATCATAAGATATGCAGGATAAGCCTACAGGACTGCACAGATGAATTGCTTCTGTTTTGAAGAGGTCTTACAATTCAGAATAAAACTGCTGCAGGGTTATTCGGTGATTATCTCTGTGCATCTAAACTCCACTGACTAACCACATAGAAAGCAGACAGCAGTGCTTTCCGTGGTCCAGCTCTGTAATTCATCATCATACAGTTTTCAGTCAACACTTTAAAGATTCTCCAAGAGAGAGTTCGGCTTTACAAGCTTCTACTCCTCACATCCAGTTTCCAGTAATTGTGATACAGTTTCGTTCAGGTCTCAGCTTGAAGAAGCAATAGATGGAGAAGCTGAATCACAAAGGAATGCATGGGTTTGCTTGCACAAAAAGACCAGAAACTCTCCATTCACACAGTATTATTTGCAACTTTCCAAAGCAAAACTGCAGACAAGACCTCATACATAAAACCGCGGACTTCTCCAGAATGCTCTGAATTTCATCACCTGAAAGCACACAGGCACTGTAGGAACAAGCTAAGTAGCTGATAATGTACATGGGAGAGAAAAAGAAAACAGCAACGAATAAAAGAAACCCCCCAAACCACCCACACGGTGTGAGACACCGAGGATCTCGCCGAGAGTTCCCTGGCTGGATGCAGGGAGCGCACACGGCGCTTCAGACGGCCCCGGCTCTGCAGCCTGCCCGGGGGGCACCGGGGAGCAGCACACGCCCCGTGTGCAGGCACAGGGCAGCGGGGGCACCGGCCTCTTTGTCCGGGGGAGCCGGGCGGGATGCACCAGCCTCTGCCTGCCTGCCTGCCTCCCTGCCGGCACGGCGGCCAGCCTCGGGGCATCGCCGGCCCCGCGACGGACCGGGAGCAGCACCCGTCTGCCCCAGCCCCGCAGCGAGCGGCTGAGTCACGCCTTCCCGAGAGGGCAGGGGGCGATGCGGGCCAGCCCCGGCGATGCGGGCCAGCCCCGCGCTCCCCCCGCCACCCCGCCGCGCCCCCGCCGCGCCTCACCGAGCCCGGCCAGCCGCTCCACCAGCCCGGCGGCGCGGAGGGTCGCGGGGCCGTGTTCCACTCCGCGCCGTTTCTGCGAGACAAAGAGAAGGGGAGTGCGTCAGGCGGCGCTGCCCGCGGCCCGGCCCGGCCCGGCCCGGCTCGCCCCGGCGTGCCCAGCCCGCTGCCCACCTGCCCCCGGGCCAGCGGCGCCCCCACCAGCGCCACCGCCCGCGCCGGGCCGTGCCCCGGGGCCGCCCGCGTG
>JAWWEU010000158.1:30809473-30840758 GCA_035583155.1 Acropternis orthonyx | reverse complement strand
GCAGCGCGCGCCAGCGGAGGTGTGTCCCGCACCCCCCCGCACCCCCCACCCACCCCCCCGCCTCCGCCGCCTATTCCCGGGGTTTTTCCACTCGCGGCCGCCGCATCCCGCTGCCGGTGCAGCCCCCGCAGCCCCCCTCGCTCGGCCGGGGGAACAGCGGGGCTGGGGGCAGGCGCGGCGAGGGCTCGGGGCGTCAGCGGGATCGCGGCCGGGATGAGCTCTCTGGAGCCTCCGTGCGGGAACGCCGCTCCCCCGGCTTTAGCGAGGAAAAACTGGGGTGACGCTCCTCGTCTGATGACCTTGGTAACAGTGAAGAACCACCGCTGCAGCACCTGCCTCGGGTATCTCATCTCGATTCTCAGGTCTGAAAGGTCCGACTGTTCCTATTCAGGACACGTTTGAAGGATGGTTAACAAATCATGTAAAAGGGAGTAAAAGCCCCCATCTTTCCCTTCTGTGAAAAGGCAACAGGACTCCCACTGCCGAATGTGCAGTCTTACCTACACACTTGAAAGAAAGGCTGACAGCGTTCCTGAGATGACAAGGCGCAAATGTGGTTAAACTGGGACTTGTCAGTAACAACAAAAAAACCCCCAAGCATACTTTTGCTTTTTCTTAAGATTTCCAAGCCCTCTTTACCCCTCTGTATCTCAGTAATTCCCCATGTCTCGTTTTTAATGGTTACCATTACCACTCCTCCAGGAGCTCATGCGTCTTTTCCCTTCTGCCGCTGACCTTGCCCTTCACACTGCTTTTACCTCTTCTACCCTCTACTCTGAGCTTTCTTCCCCTTCTCCCTGTCCCCATCTCTGAGTCTGTCATACCAGAGCTCCTGTTTGTTTGCTTCAGTCCTTCTCACCTTTCCTCCCTCTTTTAAAAACCTGTAACACTGTTTTCAATTTACTAGTTTTTTTCCACTTTCACTCCATCTATAAACTTCTTTCACCCTCTTCTGAACTTCAACATTTTCTCCTCCATTTCTGCAGTTTATTGTCTGCTGTTACCTTCTTCCCCGCCAGCCCAGCTCACCCTTCCTCTTCAGAGTTCCAGCCCATCCCTCCACCTGATTCCTTGTGTCACAGTGAGATCCTGGACATATTGCACGAGTGTTCCACTAATGCCAGCTATCATGCATTCCTCCAGGCTAAGCAGAAATCTCAGTAGTAATTCTTCAATGCCCCTTGGTTTCTCATGTTCATTAAAGACTCCTTTGCTGCCTCATGAGAACAAGTTAATAGGTTTATATATATAGTATCTACCCAAGAACTCTGAAGCTACCGTGGATGAAGAAAATTGCTCACAGAAAGATGGCAGCTGCAATTAAAGCTAAGACTCACTCCAAAACTGTGGGAGAAGGGAACTAATAAAAAGGCCAAGGGAATCAGGATGGCAGTTTGGAAGTTACAGAGCTGTAGCTTTGTATCACTGCCAGGTAAATCACATGAACTAATAACTGAAATGCATTAAAGAGAACACAATACAAAGACTTGTTAAGTCTCTGTACTCAAAGCCAAGTCTCCAATTTATCATGTACTTTGATGGCAAGGAACCAGAAAACACTGCTTTAATCTTTGGGGGAAAAAAGCCCAAACCAAACCACCACCACCACAAAAAAACCCTCCAAAAAAAAAAAAAAAAAAACCTGACAAAAAAAACCCCTCAAGAGCCTGCAGCTAAGCATGGTACAGACAAGAAAATACAGTTATGTAGTCACAAATGGTAAAGACAAATGGGGGAAAGAGAACCTTCCAAAGACGAGAAGGTTATGTAGGGACCTCACAGCAAACCTTCCAGTATCTGAAGGGGGCCCAGAGGGAAACTGGAGAGGGGCGCTTTGTCAGGACCTGTAGTGATGGGACAAGGAGTAATGGCTACAAATTGAAAGAGGGGAAATTTAGGTTAGATATTAGGAAGAATTTTTTTCCTGTGAGGGTGGCGAGACACTGTAACAGGCTGCCCAGGGAGGCTGTAAGTGCCCCAACCCTGGCAGTGCTCAAGCCAGGCTGGATAAGGCTTTGGGCAACCTGGTCCAGTGTGAGGTGTCCCTGCGCCTGGCAGGTGGGTTGGAACTCCGTGATCTTTAAGGTCCATTCCAACCCTTAACATTCTGTGACTCTACGACAATCCCCGTGTCTTCATGACGGCAAGACACACGCAGCAGCACTAAAACCTGTGTGCTTTAAAACCTGCGTTCAAACACCGCAGAGGAAGCACCCAGTGACTCCGAACAGGCAACACGCCCCTGATGTCAGCGGGACTGGGGACGGGCGGTCGGCGAGGCGCAGCCCAGCGAGGCGCCGCCCCGGGGGCGGGCCTGCCGGGCCTCCCTCACGGCCGAGCCCGCTCCCGCCCGGCCGCGGTACCGCCGCACCGAGCCCGGCCCGGCATGTGGGAGGAGCGGCGGTTCGGCGGGGCGGCCCTGGCGCTGCGGCGCCGCCAGCACAGCGCGTCCTGCCGGGAGCTGGCCCTGCGCGGGCCGCGCCTGCAGCTCCGCTCGCTCAGCGCCGCCACCGCCGCCGTATGGCTGGCGGCCTACGGGCTGTTCGCGCTCTGCCAGGTACCGGCCCCGCGGGGCGCCGGGCGGGGTGAGGGTGCGGTGTGAAGCAGAGCGGTGCCAGCCCCCAGGGGCTGCTCGGGGGGCCGCGGTCGGTTTGTGGCCTCTTGGCAGGGAGGGTGGGGGTGCGCCGGGTGCTGAGGCATGCCTAGCGCGTGCCTGCGAGTCCAAATAACTCGTGGTTATTTGAGCTGTGAGAATGTGGGATAAAGGATGTATTGAAGAAGGTGAGCGAGGCTATAATCCCCGCAAGGAATTTTCCAGAGTGACTCAGAGCACTGCACCATGAACGTCATCACGCGCTGCACAGCAGAGTGAGAAAGGCATTGGCAGTACGGGTTTCAAAAGCTCCTGATGTCTAAACTAACACTTCTGGATTTATCAAGAACTGGGGCCAGGCCAGTTATCTCCAGACTGAAGTCACTAGCTTGACCAAAGAACCTGGTCACTGTGCCCCATGCTTTGACTGTTGCACAATTTTTTCAGCAATCTTGCCCGTGAAATGAAGACAGAGATTGCAACGTGAGTCAGTTGGCAGGCTTCAGATATGAAAAGGTGGTTCATGGTCCTCTTCTTGGAAGGGAATCTGTGTTCAAGTTTCATATTTTACCAAAAATATGTACCCCAGCCAGTAGTTACCACCCGCTGTCCTGCTTGGCTTTACACATGCTCATGCAGCCTGGATACAAGTGACTGCAGTTCTTTGTTTAGCCAGGAAACCAGGTCTGAAAATCTGAAAGCATCTCTTTTTGTGGCTTTCAGTGTCTGTAGTTCATGACAGTTTTTTTTTTTCCATGATAACAAACTTTTGGAGTCCTGTATACTTTCTGAAGCCATGGCTTCACGTGGTGGCACAGGCCGAGCTTGAGTGGTAGGACTGAGCAGTTTTGGTCCTTCAGGAAGTGTCATCTACAACTTTGATCCCTGTGTATGTGTCCTGGAGCTCCCTAAAACACATCTCAGAAATAGGTTGTAGGTTGCGGACCTTTAAAATTTATTACCAAGTCTGTGGATGACTTACTGGTGACTATAGTTTCATCAGTTGTATTTCAAAATGTAACAGCGAGCCCAAGATTGCAGCATGCAAAAGACATGCATCCTCAGACAAAGCACAGGGGAAAGCAAATGTTCTTTAGGTAGGTGTTTAAGGCAGAAAGAGAGTGAGGTGTGAACAAGTTTAGACTTGCAGTTTGTAGGAAGAAAACCACCAGGCCAGTGGTTTTTCCTGAAGGAGGGTTCTTCCCCTCTGAGAATCCACCCGTGGTTCTAGTAAACATTTCACAACACTTGTCAGTGACATCATCTCTATAGGCATTGGTATAATACACTGTCATTGATATAAGTAGCTTGTGTTGGTTGAGATTTCTGCACTAAATTACAAGGGAATAGAATTTTCTTGCAGTTTTCAGTTTCAGTTCCCAATTCTTTCAGTCCATACTGTGAAGACCAATTTAAATCTCATTACACATATATCAGCCAGCCAGGTGAATTTAAATGGGCTGACTCTACCTAAAATCACTTTGTAGCTTTAGTGTTATAATTTACTGTGCAGTTTTACTTTCTCTAAAGCTGTGTTCAATTAATTGTAAGACCAGAGCTCTGCCTTTGCTTGGCTTGTGTTACAGAATAGTATGGTGCTTTCTGCTGCGATCTTCATCACGCTATTTGGCCTGATCATATACCTGCACTTCGTGAAAATTGACCAGGAATCCCTGTTGGTCATTGGCTCACTCGGCATTCAGGTGACTTCATCCTATGCTTCAGGGAAAGAGAGCACAACCTTCATTGAGATGGGTCGAGTGAAGGATGTGGTTATCAATGAAGCCATCCATATGGTAATCATACACAGCGTTTGTTCTTGTCTCTGTGGGAACACTCACATTCAGTGACTTTTCATGAGCATAACTTACCAGAGCAATTAAATACAGCACCATCCATAGGTTTACGGACATAAGGGGCTTTGATTTCTCCTTATTCTCTCATCTGTTCTCTCACCTTTAAAGGAGAACTCAAACCAAACAAATAACCTCAAAAAGCCAAACCCATCCCTTAGATAATGCCAGTGACATTGAGCTAGTGATTTTAGTTCTTTGTGCTATGTTGTTCTTACAAATCCTGATTGCCAACTCTGTACGCAGACAAGACAGAGACGAGAAGGTAGAAAACACAAATGATTTTTCCTATTGCTGGGATTTTCTGCAAAGCTCCTGTAGAAGAGCAGAACCTTACCCTTACAGCATGTGTGTGTTCTTTTCAGGTTAAAAATTTAATAGAAAAAAACACAGATAAAGCTATTTTTTTATTGTGTGGAAGCTATAGATACAAATTTGTAGACTTGACTGTGGCCTAGGGTGACTTGCCTTTAGCCCAGTAGTTGAAACAGTTCCTCGTTTTCGTGCTAACTGCAGGCAGTTCAATAGTATTTTCAAACTTCAATAATTGTGTCTGTTTGTCTTGTAGCAAAAAGTTATCTACTACCTGTGTATCCTTCTCCAGGACCCTGAAGATCCTCAGGGAGTATCTGAGGTTGTGCCACTCTTTCAGGTGAGTTTGACTGTATGGTGGAGAAATCCAGATCTGTAATCTGTGTGTGTGTGCATCAGTTGTCCAAGCATATCTTTATTCCTCTACAGCTAGCTGATTACAGTTGGCTTTCCTTTGCTGGGCTGTCAGGGTGGGAGGTATTAGAAGCCTCATAGAATTATGTACTGGGGAAGTTTTTTTTCATTTGCTCTCCATTCAAAGAACAGGGAGTTGTGTCAATCTGAACCCCGCCAGGAGTTTGCATGAACTAAAAGTCTTTGGCTCATATAGGGTACTGAGGACTCATACAGCTTTCTGTGTAGTCCTCTGCTCAGTGTTACCGTTCTTTATTCTTTTATAATTTACTGTGCAATTTTACGTTTTCTAAAGCTGTGCTCAAGTAATTGTGAGACCAGAGCTCTGCCTGTGCTTGGTTGTGTTACAGAATAGTATGGTGCTTTCTGCTGTGATCATCATCACACTGGATTGGCCTTTGGCACTGTGCTGCAGTTGATTTTTCTCTCAGCTTGGTGTGGCAAAAGTGCTCATAAAACCTCCTTGGCATTGGAACAATTTCCCGTCTCATCCATTGACAAAGATCACAGTACAAACTGTGACCAATTTGCTTAATGTATAATAACTTGTTTGTGTTACCATTACCCCTTCTCCCCTTTCTCTTCTATTGCTAACTTGTTCTGACTGTTTATAATCCCATGTTTGGAATGGATTTTCTTTGTGTGTGTTCATGCCTAACACAAGAATGCCCTAAGCCATGAGTGGTGGTAAGCAGTACAGAGGTACCTCACTTCTTAGACCGCTAAGCTGTACGGTCCTCTCTGTCCTTAATTCACCTGCTGCTGGTGACTATCATTTTGTCATCTGCATACAGTTTATGACTGGATACAGTTAGTCTTCATCTAAAAACTTACAGGTATGAATAGGCTGTTTCATTGATTCTTGTTAACTCAGTCCCACAATTGTAGACTCTATCACTAACGTAATATAAATTATTTCACACATAGACAAGGGGAAAAGGGGATTTGCTGGAAATCAACATCTAATAAATTCCAGAGAGCTGCATTCAGGAACCTGGTTTTAGTTAGATGTGCTCCTTTCCAGCTTCAGAGAGGCTGCTTGGCATCGGTATAGTTTCTTTTTTTTTTTTCCTATCTCAACTCTGAGCTGTTTTATTTACATGGAAATATCTTAGTACCACTAGAGATGACTCCACCAGCAAAGGAGGTACACAACTGTGCCAGTCTGAAATTCAGTACCTGTCTGTAGTTCTTACTTTAACATGCAAGTTAGTATGTTACTTAGTTTTGAAGAAGCAATGATTATTTGACTTTGTCATGTCACCTTCACTGGGTTCATGTAAGGTATGTCAGCCTTCAAAGATACAATATCCCGTGTCACTGAGCCCAGGGCCTTTCTGCACTGAATTGACCTTTTGTTCTCTTAAGCAACACTTGCAAGGAGGCATTTGATGGACTTTACACAGTAATGCTGTTTTGGGAGCTCAAAAGTCATGGGATCTTAGGGACTGTGGGACTGTGAAACTTTCATCTCCTTGCTGTTTTTAATCTGGTCCAGTTTAGAATTGATGAAAAATTCTTATCCTTTGACCACCATTTGCTGTTTGTGTAAAATTAATTGATGTTTTCAGTTAACTTTCCGTTGTCCTTTTGTTGACAGTACTAGCAGAGACCAAGGGTCAGGTATCTAAATTCCCTGTCCTGAAGGCAGGTTTTTCAGTGTGGAGGTGTTCTAGGATGGTAGATCCAGTGCATGGAAATCCACTGTTTGTTAGTCTCTAGAGGGAGTATGGCCTAGTAGATAGGGTGAGGGGTGGGGAAGTGTGGATGTTCATCCATGCTGTCACTGTGAACTGTGAGCTGAGAAAGGGGAGGCTTTCAGATTTGGTGAGAATTCAGGCCAACTGCAGAATGGTGCTGCATGTCTTGACCTGACAGCTTTAGGGACTGGCATTTTTCATCTCAGAGAAGGTATGGCTTATGGAATGCCTTTACATTCCTATATCACCAGCTTACATCAGGCACCTGGAGTCTGATGGATTATTTGTCAATGAATTCCATTCTCCAGTGACTTGAGGTATGAGAAAGTTAACCAGCTACAGCTGTCTTTCTGTTGCATTCCTTACACATACACCTTTCTGATAGCTTTGTGTCAGCTGTCTCCACATTCCCACCTCTGCTTGTCTCACTAGTGGGAAGTTACAAGCTTTCCAGTTCTTTTACAGCCAGTCCAGAACTTGATTCTCTGTTGTTTGACTTCTAGAGCTCCAAGCCACGTCTGGACTGCTTGATAGAAGTGTATAAAAGTTGTCAAGAAATCCTGGAGCAGAGGAAGACAGCTCCACAATCAAGTGGAATAAAATAGCTGAAAAAAACCCCAAACAAGGCAGCAGACTTTCAGCAGGACTCAGAGGGATACATGACAAAACAAGCAAAACTGCCCCATGGCTTTTTTTATTAGATGAGTAGAAAGTGGTGCAGCAGTACAGTGATAGGGCTAAAGGCCTGCACAGCCCCATAGAGTTGTTAGAGAAAATGTCAGCTCAAGCACAGAAGTGAATTGTGAAATCCTCTGCTATAAAGACAGGTAAGCAGAACTTTTTAGGCTTAGGCAGAAAAGACTTTCCCTCGCCTCTCCAGAAAAGAATTATGGGGAAATAGGGTACAGGGAGACAAGACAACGCATTCAATTGTTTACTTTTTCATGCATCTGAAAATTATGCTAAAAGCATAATGTAACCTTGGCTGAACTGCCAAAAATATGCATTCTTTGGTTTCTATTTAACCCTTTGTTTGGAAAAAAAACACTCTAAATACCAAAGCTGTTGTGTGGGCTAGGATGGTAAATTCCTGATCACAGGAGAATTTCATAAGGACAATTACATAAAATTAAAACATACTGTTGCATTTAGTTATGTTTAATAAAATAAACACAACAGAGCAGACTGACCTCTTCGGGGATCTGCTTGAAAGAGTCCCATGGGATAGGGCCCTAGAGGCAAGAGGGGTCCAAGAAAGCTGACTGATAATCAAGGATCACTTCTAAGCTGAAGAACAGTCCATCCCAGTGAGCAGGAAGTCAAACAGAAATGCCAGGAAGCCTGCATGGATGAGCAATACTGTTCAAGATGTGGTAAGGGAAGTAAAAGCCTGATGGGAGATGAATCTGTTGAGGTATGTCAAAAGCAACAAGAATGGCTTCAGTAAGTACTTAAGTATCAAAAGGAATAGAGGCGAAAAATGTGAACCCATTGCTGAATGGGACAGGGGCCTGGAGACACAGGACATGGAAGAGATGTGGCATTAAAAGGACCACATCAATTACTCTGAGAATATGAGGCAGATGTACTGCTGAAAATTATGGTAAATGACAACGTGAATAAAGTTTTATTGATTTGTGCTCTTGGGAGTAACTTAATTTTGGGAAATTCTTCTTTGTTGATAAGCTAAAAGTCACTGTAACCTGGTATTTTTCTTTTATTCTCATGACTGTTTTATTCTCGTGACTCCTTAGTAATATAACTGAGACAATTGAAAATTTGAAAGTGAGCTAAACCTGCAAGCTGGCAGGAGCCTGAGGTCATGCTTAATTTGCATACAATGCTGTATTGTGCTTGTCTACCTAATCTGTAAATTAAAATGTGTCAACATACCATCATGCAGTACGGTAAAGATTAGGTGATTTGGTTTTTTTTCTTAATGGTGCCATGAAATTTGAAGGCACAGGTTAGCTCATGTCACAAGAAGTGTTCTGGTTGTCCAAGTGAAAGGCAGCAGCTTGGGGATGCGCCACTGGCTTTTGTGTCAGAAAATAAATGACGTCTCAACAGAACGGACAGAGTCTTAGGCTTAAGAGTGTGCTGGGAATGCTGACTATGCTATAAAAATCCCATGAAGTCCTCAGAATGTGCCCTGAAGAAATTAACAAGAAGCTGTGTCACATGAGGAAGTCTGAAAGATTATTTTAGCAATCTTTTGAAGGAGTGAAGATCCTGTGTGCATGATCTAGTCATCCACTTAAGCTGAGAGAAGATCAGCAGGGAGAAACAGGAGAGCAGACTAGGCAGGTTTGCACCAGCTATGTGCCCAGATACTATCTTTGTTCATTTTTGTTTACATCAAGAATATTTTGGCCTTTAAAATAGTTTCTTTCATTCTGAGAATAATAGTTTAATTCATGATAGCTGCTTTTTATTAAGAACAAACAGAAATCTCACAGTATATTCCAGGCAGCCTTTTACATACACACAGCAGTTAGGAAAACAAAGGCTTTTGTCATCTCATTCTATGCTGCATCAATAGTCATTGCCAAAAACATTGATTAAAATAAAAATTGTTTACCAAAGAATCATACAAAGTAGATATCTACACAGGGTGGGGGGTTTGTCTGAAGACAGGTAAGCTATAAATAGGAGGGGTATCTGCATCCATCAGAGTGGGGTGGTCCTTGAAATACTCAAGTATTGGTGAGTAACAAATAAGGAAGGAAAGTTCTTTCTATATGTCATGCTTCTCAATTTAAAGTGCAGTTATGGCAGAAAATAATGAGCTTCAGGACAGCTCCTGTTTATTTAACATCTCTTGCTTCCTGTTTGCCCTGGTACAAGTCTCTGAGGACATGAGTGTTAACACCATAAGGAAGTACAGCCTGTGAACTGGAGACTTCTATGCCTTAAGCATCTCCAGCACCGATGACAGCTGGGACATCACACAGCTCCAGCCTATTCTCCAACAGCTTGTTTACTGGTGGGGTACCAGAAGCAGACTGCCAAACAGACCTTCAGATACAGGAGAAATTGTTAGGCACAGTGACTGAGTGAGGATAAATAACACTTTCTGTATTCAAACTGAAGTAGCTATACTAAGATCACTGTGTGTGTGTGAGAGAGAGAGGAAATCCATACTACTCAGGATATATAGTCCCTTCAAAGTATCTAAGGGAAACAAAAAAATACTAAATACCTCCTTATTTTTGGCTCAGAAAGCTTCTACCCTTCTCTGTACCTTCAAGGGATGGTCCTTAAATTCACAAGTGGTTACATTACAATATGTGCAAGTCAGGTCACTGTTCATACCATCTTTTCCTGTCTTATTTCTGCCGTAATGTTTCCATAACCCACCCTGGGGTGGTTGGGGGTTGGTTTTTTGTTTGTTTTGGGATGTTTTTGTTGTTTTTGTTTTATATTACAAAGATGCTGATGATGGATTGCTTGGAGCAATTTTAGTCTGTCCTATACTCTTAATTTGTGGCTTTTCACCTGCCATAGGCATGAAACAAAAACTTCTTAATGTATCAGCTCCCATGTATGCAGTAGCTGGATGTTTCAAGGTTGGTGGCAGGGACTAAAAACACTGGTATGGTTGGTTTGTTCATTTGCTTTATTCATAGCACGGTTTGCTATTACTGAATTCTTTCTAGTGGTTGGATTCACAGTGTTTTAATTTGGGAAAGTTGCCTGGGAAGGCGTAATTATTCTGAAGTTGCACATGGTACTTTTGGAAGTGCAGTTATTCTTCCTTAACTTCTTTAGAATGCTTATCAAAATAGCTGAACTTAAGCTAAGTAGATTTAGATTTTTCATGAAGAATTGCTATTTTTCTTTTACTTGTTTAAAATTCAATAACATTCTCATAACCAAGTTCCTTTGAAATAGATAAAAAAATCAAGCCTACCACCATTCTTTAGGAAAGTCAGAAGAACTTGAGTACACATTTGCTGACTACCTCCTCCTTGCTTGTGGTAGCATGAAGGAAGCAGGAGTTTGAAAAGAGCAGCTTGTGTCAAGTCAGAATGGCAGAGCTTGTTTGGGAACAATATCTGTTCTAGTTGCTGAAAGACAGAAAAAGCACAAAATCTGCTTGCCTTGTCTTCCCTTGTCTGAGTTAATGGCAGTTTCAAACACATCTACAACAGTGATTAGCAGGAAGTCTTTGAAAGCGCTTGTCTGACAGCAGAGCATGTGTCACATTCAGCCCTGCAGCAGCAATCTAATGTTCATCTATTGCCTAGAACAGCATCAGCTTCTGAAATGCATCAGTCTTCTGACACTGTTCCAGTCTCAGTTGTTCTCAGTCCTCAATATGCAAAGACACTGGGTTTCAACTTATTTAAAGTTGAAAATATTCTTAAGTACCACTGAACTCGAATTCTATACGCCCTATTTTAGGTCTGAAGTCACCCTTGACTTGCATCGGAATTATTCTTGTCAGTTTAGTTCCTCTTCCTTCTCAGTAGTGTCTTTTTTCATGTCTGGAGCAACACCTTGGAAAGTTTCTGTCTTCTGCAAGCTGAAAATGTGAGGGATCAAAGAATGTGTATGTGTTTCTAAAGCAAAGCAATAAGGTAAGAGATGGAAGAACGAGTACAAGAAAAGAGAGCAGATGTAATGTGAGTGGAGCACTGTGCAGGCAAATGACCTGAGGCATGGTATTTTGGATGGAGTGTGTTGTGGAAAGGAAAGTCCTGCATAGTCCCCCAAATCCAACTTTTTTTTTTTTTTTTTCTTTTTTTCCCCCCAAGAGAAAGGGGGAAAAGTTTAATTTTGGGAAAGTCTCTACCTCTAAGGAACTTTGTCTATTATTATGGAAAAAGAATCAGAGTCCGCATTAAAGTGTGGTGTGTAAGGAGAAAAATCACAGCTCATTTGGAATGAGCCCTCAGAGCAGGGTGGGCCCCTTTGTGCCTTGGGGCACGGAAGGAATAAAGCACCGATTTTCAGTCTCCCAGAGCTTCTTAGCAGGTGTTTTGCTTTGGGAGGGCTGTGCAGAAGATAGGAGTGAAGGTGATGAACGGTAGTTAATGTAGCTGGCAATAAGAAGTGTTGCTTCAACAATCTGGGGGAAAAAAGAAAATTATTAAGTCAATTAGAGGTAAGGGTGCCCTTTGATTTTTAGAATCTATTGACCATCTAATTTCTGTAAATGGCTTTCCCACATGGAGTTGCTCAGTTTTGAAATGAAGGCCAGTCTCTAGGAATTGGGTAAAATAAGTCTCTTATTCGAAAGTTCCAACTTACAAAGGGTTTGCTGAATGTGTATAGCTAGTGCAGCAGCCACAAGTACCAGTCCCCAGGGCTTATACAAAACACCCAGCTCTGATGGTGCTAGCTGGAAAGAAACTCGCTTTTCATTTTGTAATTACCTTAGGAACTGCCATTGTGAAGAGGAGTTTTTCAGTGCTGTTTTTTCCAGAACTTTTTTCTTTCATTTGACTGACTACAATCATGAAGTCATCTCGACAGCCTCCAAAGGTCAGCACAGAGGAGTATGAATAAGAGACCTTCAAATGCTGTAGATAGAGGGTTTGAAAGTCATAGTTCTGTAAAAAACCCAAAATGCCTACCTTAATATGAGTTTATATTGCTGCTTCCTGCAAGAACACCAGATCTCCAGCAGTAACAGTATATTACCAATAGGTAATTGGCTCTATAGGTAACAGCTGGAAGAGAAAGCTCAAGTGGGAATTGCATTTCTAGTTTTATTCTGTCTTGCTCAAGGCCTCACTGCTTCATAGTCCTAATTTTGTTACATCCCAGATGGTGGTAGTAAAGCACACACTATGGAGATTTTGTAAGATGTTTGAAGCATGTTTGCTAGCCTACCTTATACTGCAGAACTGTAGTTTTCCTTTCTCTATGTACTGTGCAAACATAGCACTGACTTCCCTCATCTCTTGACTTTCACAAATTAACATCTGGGTCCATTTGAAGTTAAAGACAATCTTTTAGTGATTTTCAGTGGGCTCAGGGGAATTTCTTTCTGTGGGAGGTAAGGTATTTTTCTCAAAAAGGCTTCCTCAACATACCATTGTGTTATAATCCAGTATGCTAATACCATCTTCATTCACAGCTATCCAGATTGGACAGTCTTCCAACGAGGAAGGCAAAATAGGCTAGAGAGAAAGAAAATTATTAGTTCAGGTATTTCTTGATCACCACAGAATGATGTTTCTGACATAAATGTTGGGTGTGAAGGATAAAGTGATGATGAGAAAGAATCCTATAGGCTTGCTGGTGTGACCTGGTTTGATTTTTTTAACAGGGCTTTTCTCAAAAATTTGAATAATATTTTCAGATTTACATACAATTTTCAGAGTAGCAGCACAAGAGATAAAAGGATAACAAAGGATTTGAGATGAATGAGATTTCACTGGTGTAGTTAAAATGGAAGAAAATGCTAGAACAGAGCAATGAAATGGCAGCTCTGCTCTGCACATATTTTTGTGCTCTCCTGTTGGTTGGGCAGGCAGTGAAGCCTGTTGGTTTCTATAATACCAGTGCTCCCAGTACCATCACATCAATGCAATTTTGTTTCTTTACAGAATCTTACAGACAAATATGCATCAATTATCTGTCAAAGCTGAGTTGTTATGCCTAATGACATAAATCTTTCCTAGGAATCTGCAATTACATGGCTAATGCCATTTAACTGTTGGAAAGTTATAAAATAAGTTAATCATCAGAAATACCAACATTATTTAAACTGTGTGTGGAACTGTTCTATATTCTGCTTCTTCAGCAAGAGAAACGTAATCATGAAGACCTATCTCAAGCTTTCAACAGGGGAGGTTTCTGAAGGGATGGGAAAGATGGTGTGTGCTAAGCACTGTGTGCTAAGACATCAGTTTAGGCAAGGGTGATAGGTACAGCCTAGGATGGGCTGAGGGATGGTACAAGCTACTGGGAGAAGTATTCTCTCCTCTGTTCTTAGCTCTCCTGCTGATGCCTGTGGGCTGGCAGCTTACCCAAGGTATGCTTTAGCTTTTGTCTCTGCAACAGGACATTAGCAGTGCTTGCCTCCCTCATGTGGCAAGGAAAGCATCCAGCTCTGCGTCAAGCAGAGAACAGGACTGAAATACCCATTCAGCTGCCAGGTGTGATTTATGGGGGACTCTTCACTTTTCCACCCCCATGGCTGTATGTAAATAGTATTTTTTAAACTCTCACTGCAGCTTTGGGGACCAGGAAAATTCCTGCCTAAGAAAGGTTTGACAAGGTTTTTAAGGGCAGGTATCTGTATCGCGATCAGTTGATACAGCCATGGAGACGTCAGTATTTTTCTACTGAACACTAGCAGCCCCTAGTGTTTATAACACACTTGCCTTACTTCTTAATCTATGTGGTACCAGGGCTGTTTGTTCAGAAGAGAGTATTCAGTTTTTTCCCTTCCTGAAGTAGAAGACTTTTTCAACCCATGTCACCAGAGATTGTAGGTGTACTTCACACTTGGCACAGAAAAAAGTGTGGTCCAGTTACCTTAGCAGCAAATATTTTGGCTCCAAAGAGAGGCCATTTCCGGGCCACCGTCAAATAAATTCGAATGCATTCTGGTGGAGAGCATCCCTGCAGCACCATCCACTTGGTTGCCAGCCTGTCTGTCAGTTGCCTTGCAGAATCCAAGACACAAGACAGTATTATTTACTAATGTTTTCCGAGGAAAGGTGTGGACAATTGTAACAGTTAATAGACGTACCTTTTTAGTCCAAAAGGACTGTTCTACACAGCTCTTAGAGACAGGGCTGTTAGCACTATCACTTATAAGGATTGTACAACCTGAGTTTATTTTAGCGTTTTCTCTACTTCCATAATTATTACTAGTTATACTGTAATGCCTAGGAATCCTACTCACATATGGGTTGCCCACTGGTGTGTATATTTAACAACTGTAACTACAAACACTGGGGCAGCTGTTAAAGTAAAACCCTGCCCAGCTTGTCTTCACATCAGTTACCCTCTCACCTTCCTTGTACCTTGCTGTAGTATGCTCTATATGGAGTGGCAATATATATTAACTCCCTCTTGATGTGGCTCACTAGGGTGGTTTGGCACCTACCTTGCTACACGCAGATGGAATTTGCTTCCAAGAGGAAGTAACTGTGTTAGCTCCACCACTGCACCCCTAAGCAGCTTACCTTAAAGCAAACAGATCTGGGATCCATGCCAGGATCTGAATTCTGTACTTCTCTCTGATTTGTGTGTGAGAATTTCCAAGTCAGAACATCAAAAAGCCCTACCAAAATATGTCCTGTCAGAATTACTGCATAGCCTGAAGCAACCCATATGTGCTGGCTTTATGGCTCATTGCAAATGTTAGGCATTTGGATTCAATGACACTTGAAGGAAGGGTAAAACAAAAACTCAGAACAAGAATTCATCTTAGGCTTAGGTTAGTTTGTTGGAACTGAGATGCCTAATTTGGAAGTGAAAGACCTAAACTTCTTTTCTAGGGGAAAATTAGTTGGTGATTTGGCTATCTTTATATTGGTTTTTCTTTTAAGGGAACCTTCTCCTGACATTTGTGTTTTGTTTAAGTTTTGACATCAAATAATCTAGACAGGTTTCCTTGAAACTTCTTTATATTTAAGACAGAACTTTGCAAGTCAAAGCTGTTTTCAATGCAAAGTTTTGAAGAACCAATAATTTACCTGAGCTGTTCAGGAGTAATGTTTTGCTTGTAGTGTTTGGGGTAGAATTTATCTAAGACCTGGTGGAGAAGATGCTGCATTTTCAGTTGTGATGTTCCTCCAGGACTTGCAGATCCTGGTCGATCCAAATCTCCATATTCCACCTAAGACAACATTATAGTTTATAGTGCAACAGAACTATGGGGTTTTTAATGCAGTAGAACATTCCATGAATTCCCATACCAATAACTACTGTGTTTATTAGTCACGCAAAAAGACACAGGCTGGGGAATTTTGTATACAGCATTTACCATAGTAAATGTATACAAAAGAGCAACTACTGAGGACCTGACTGCCCCAGGAATTATTTACTCATCTAAGAAAGGGAAACAATATCTCAGCCAGATGCTGGTTATAAGGAGACACATCTGTGTAAGTGCCAGGCTTTGGGGGTTTATTTTCAATTGGCCAATTAAAACAACAGCATATTTGGATCATATCCCCAGCTTCTTCATCTCAGTTTATACTGCTTTAACAAATACAACAGTCAGTTTCAGCTCAGTAAGAAACTATTATCCTGCTTATCATGCCCACAACCCACACTGCGTGTTTTATGTAGTAAAATGCTAAATGCAAACCTGGAGGATCCTCCAAGATGCTTGTCATGAGTAGGAGGGTATTGACAGTGCAACAGGGAAAGTTTTTACTATTAATGGAATTCTAGTAGTGGTACTATTTCCGTATCTCTGCTAAGGTACTAATTGGAGCAGTTCTGGTGATATGCCAGCCACACTGTTTTTTCCAGTATTTTTCTTGAGAAGAGGAGAGGCACTGCTAGAGCAAATTTCCCTACAGCAAAAGGTGTTCTAACATATGTATACTGGTATGATATATTTGGCATGGTACATCTCTGACCTGTATTTTTGATAAGAAGAAACCCTTTTGATGTAAAAGGTAGCTGCTTCATCAAAGATGACTCAGTACACAGCTGAAGGAGGACAAAGGAGAGTATTTCTGCCCATAGCCATACTCACTTGAGCCATCAGAGCCACCATCTCCAGAGCTAGTTCCTTATTAACAGGAAACCTTCCACTGGCTATTTCATTGCTGACTTGGAAGGTCAGGAGCAGCCGCTCACGGTCTGTCTCACCTTTGGCTTGGCTCCGAAAATATAGTCTAAAAAGGAGGGATGATTATGGTGGTAAAAGGTACTGTAAACTGAAAGTACAGCTGGGAATTTTAATCAAGGTGAGGTAAAATAAAAGTGGGTTATTCTTATTTTTGTAATGAGAGGGGGTACTCTACAGATTTGGAAGCTGAAGTGCTTCTTTTCTGAGAAAGACTTTGGCAAGAAGGCTTGAAACATGCTTTCTAGCTTTGGGAGCTATTTGAATTCTGTAAGCCAACCACTTCTAGATAGTGAACCCTTATTAAACATAGCTAAATCAGTGTTCATGGATCTCCATAAAGCACAGACAGGCAGTATTTAAGTTATGGCCTTCTCTGCTTATGACAGAAAAGAGAACTACCTCTGCTCTACACGTATAAGCTTCTACAAGGCAGCCTTGTAGACTTGACAGCTTGGATTTGACCACTTACACTGAAGACTTATTAAAAAAGTCTTCAGTTTGCTTCAGCAAGGCATAAGGGACTCAATTGCAGGCTTTATTTCAAAACTTAAAGAAGCATGCTTGTAAATCAAAGTTTACTACTATTTTTTTATTCCGTTCCCACTTGCAATTTTTTTTTATGTGGTATAGCAAATTTACTAATGGGAGTTGAAGATACCAGCTTGGGGAGTGCTTCCCCAAACCATTCCTTATGCATGCCAACTTACTGTCCACACTATTTAATTCAAATATTAATTTAAAGCTGCATCTATGGCTATATATTCCACAATACTGCATGAGATATTCATTCCAGTGGATCAGTTTGTTAGTTTTTATGTCCCTTTGAGATTAACAGCACCATTAGGACCACATTGACCTTATACATGTCTTATCAGAGTCTTTGGTGTCAGAACAGTCCAACCTTGGAAAGACCTTATCTAAATATCCTTGTTGTCCAGTCTAGACACATTCAAGTCCAACAAAATAATACTGCAGAGTTTCACTCCTGAACCAAATACTGCCTTCTGGGTCAAAAGCAGTAAGTTCTGCTTCCACCTCTATTATACCAACTGTACAAAGTTGACAGAACTTTGTTTCCACCATTACAGTCAACAAAATCTTCATATGTTCAATACAGAACTTTGTCTCTTTTCAGTTTTGGAGTAGCCTTTATTTTGTCTGCAGAGAGAATTCACATGCAGAATGCCATTTCTTGTTCTCATACAGCTCTTGATTTACTGTAATTCAGAATTACTGTCTGTATTTTAAGTGATGAACCTGTTCCAATTTTTGGTTTCAATCTTTGTCTTGTACTTCCCTTCTCTACCATCATTTATCAGATAACTTTTAACCTTTCTTTCTTTATAAAGTTTGGGCACTGCTACTACATGTCTTCTACAGTTCATGTGATTTTAGAGCATTGTTCTTGTATCTTTTTCGTCTTTGTGATTGTTCACTTAATTGCAAGTTTCAGCATATTTGTTTTCACTGGTGATTTTACCTCTAGGTCTCTCTTCCTCTCACCTAATACACATTATGTAATTATGTTTCAGGATCTAGGCAAATGAAATTCTGCCAAGTATGTCTTATTGTACTAGAGCCAGTTCTTAACTCTTTTTTAGTCTATTCTGCTATTGCAAAGTGGTTTGGGTTTTACCTCTAGGCCATATGCTTTTGTATATGTAACACACAAAAGTCATCACACCTCATGTAGGATTTAAATGCATCTTAGCTAAAATAGTTTTGGCACTAACGATACTGTAAATTACTGGTCATCTACAGAAATATATACAGTCTAGAATGTTTAACTCACAGCAGTAGTGGGGCCACCCAACAAAGGACAGTACCTGTTCTTATAGATCAGCTTCACAATTCTTGTGCCACCTTCGTATTTCCCAGGATGCAATTCCTTTAAGGCTTGTTCCCATTTAGAAATGACATCACAGATCTTTAAAAAACATGGGAGAGAGGAGACACAAACTGAGGTGAGATGTATAGCTAAGGTTTGAGGGGAAAGTAAGTGAATAAAGTACTGTGGAACACAGAATATAAAGAAACAGACTGGATCAGCACAAACACAGCCAAAAGTGACAAAATACTTCCTTTTTCTATTACACAGTATGTAAAGATTAAAGCATTCCAACTGAAAACTCCATCTCTAATCTGCAGGGAGACACCTTTAAATGAATTCTGGTCTGGTGGTAACTCTTGTGACTGTATCTACATTAGCAAGTAGCAAAGCTCAGGAGGAGTAGATATGCACAGAGAAACATCCACTCTAAAATCTATATGCCCTCTCTAAACATGTTTTAAAGGGTTTTCCTTTGCAACTAGCTTTAGTCTGGTCAAGTGACCTGAAAGCCCATTACTATGTTGGATCACATCTTCCAGTTCACATTTCATGTAAACACAATCCATGTCACGCCCTCAGGTTACTCCTTAATGTGAGTCAAAGCACGGTTAATAGGAATGCTTGGTAGGTTTGCTTCAGAAGTGCCCTCCTGGGCCAAGCACTAGCATATCCCCTGAACAGCAGTTGTCTACATGCATGGCTAAACCAAACCCTTGGATGCAAATGTCCAAACTTTGGGAACATTTGGTCCTAGATTTCAGCTCTGAGACATATTTTTAGTAATAACGTGTTAATTTCTTCAGTTCCATTCAGCTCCTTGTGGTTATTCCAGTCCTTTTATAAGTGGTCTAATGAAGGCCTCTACTTCTCTTTCGATGGTATCTCAATAAAAGGAATGTGAACGTAAGAAGCCACATGAAATACATAATCAGATCTCTAAACCTCTCTTAAGAAGCTATTGAGATTGCCTTGGGGAGTAAATAATAACTAGTAAAAGTGATGCCTTTGATTGTCTCAAGCTCCTTCATTTACTCTGATACCTCATCTCTCTAGATGGTGGTCCAATTACCAGCAAAGCTCTAGATTATCTGATCTGTATCAGACCATGAAAGTGAACTACATAATTTGGCAATGTTAGTGGTAGTTTTCTTTTCAAACCATCCAATTCAACATTATTGGTATCTTCCCCCTCTTTTGCCTAATGTGAAATTTTACACTCTGTAAAACCGATTGTTTAAGTTCCGTAGAGGTATCAAGGCCTCTTTAAAGTTGCCACTATGACTATGCTTCCATCTATGCTTTAGGACAAATTATTCTCCCAGATTTGTGCCAAAATCTGATGTGTCTCATTCACGGTGGCTAGCCTGCTCAATTAAGGCAGTCATTCAGCTGCAGTATGGGTAAAAATCATATGAAAGACAGAGCTGTTAATACATTATCTGCTTGCCTCTTCCCTTGATTTGAAGCACTCTGCTCTTAAAGTGAAGCCGTACTCAGTAGAGCTTTCTCCCCTAACTACACTCATCAGCAATGTAAGCCTGAGTTATTCTGGAGATAGCAAGGAGATGCTTCATAATCCAATAGATAGAACGTATATAGACATGCCAAAAGACTCACAGTCTAACATAAATTTGTCTCAATTAGGAGTGTCACATTTGATGTCAGTTGTGATATCTGATCATGCTGACTAGCTCGGTTATATTTCAATTTTCTAGTCAACACAAATTAAACTTTAACTCAGATTTTAGCACATATTAAAGACTTTTTAAAAACTGACCAATTTATCACCTACTAAAATAGAACTTGCTTTGTATTAAGAAGTATATCAGATTAGACTGAGCTAATTATAGGATCACAGAATCATTTAGGTTGGAAAAGACCTCTAAGATCTGAAAATCCAACCATTAACCCAGCACTGCCAAGTCCACTACTCAACCGTGTCCCCAAGTACCACATCTACATCTCTTTCAAATACCTCCAGGGATGGTGACTCCACCACTTCCCTCAGCAGCCTGTTCTAATGCTTGACAACACTTTCAGTAAAGAAATTTTGCCTAATAGCCAATCTAAACCACCCCTGGAGCAACTTGAGGCCATTTTGTCATCTTGTTACTTGGGAGAAGAGACCATCTTCCCACTTCACTACAACCTCCTTTCAGGTATTTGTAGAGAGCAATAAAGTTCCCCCTCAAGCCTCCTCTTCTCCAGGCTAATGACCCCATCTCACTCTCAGCCTTTCCTCATAGGACTTACTTTCCAGACCCTTCACCAGCTCTGTTGCCCTTCTCCGGACTCACTCCAGCACCAAAATGTCTTTCTCGTAGTGAGGAGCTCAGAACCGAATACAGGGCTCGAGGCGTGGCCTCACCAGTGCTGAGTACATGGGAATAATCACTTCCCTGTCCTGCTGGCCATGCTATTTTGATACAGGCCAGGATGCCATTGGCCTTCTTGGCCACCTGGGCACACTGCTGGCTCATGTTCAGCCACCTATTGACCAAGATCCCCAGATCCTTTTCCCCATGGCAGCTTTCCAGCAACCCTTTCCCAAGCCTGTAGGGTTGCATGGGGTTGTGGTGACCCAAGTGCAGGAATTAATATCTCCTCTGTGAATATTAATCTACAGAGATGATATCCAAGTTTATTTGATCTTGAGTCATTAAGAAAAAATTATTAGGCATTTAGCAGTTTATTAACCATTTAGCAGTTCTTCAAAAATGTATACTGAAGGTAGCAGGGGGGAAAAATAAATACCTTCATGTTGCCCTGCAAACAATGTTCCAAGTTCCTGCCAGAAGGATCGTCTGTGAAAAGAGAAAATCCCATGTGGGACGGCTTCCTTATTCCTGTCTCCTGGTTCAGTCGCTGGATGAATTCGTCAACTGTTGAAGAACCATCAAAACCTATAACCTGCAATGAAAGAGGATTTAATCGAGGATACAAAAAAAATTCAAGAAACACAACATTGGTGGGTATCATAACTAACGAAAGCTGGTTTCCTACAGATTAATGTCTCAGGATTAATTGCCAGCTCCAGTTTCAGCATTTGCATATTGCCTCCCTTCACACTGCATTCTTTCCCATATTGAGACACTTCTGACAACTCTCTGGTTTGCCCAGCTACCTTTTCTTCCTAAGACCTGTAGAACTGGAGCTGGATTCCTTTCATTTTCTCAGGGAAAACAGCTAAAATGACAAGGAGAAGTAGGGTCTATCTCTCAGTATCTGATATGTATAAATACCGTGGTGCCACCCACCCACATGAAGGAGGCAGGTTCTGGTGCAGTCTTCTAGTGCCCAGCAAGAAAGCCAGCTGTGGTGGCTCACCTGGTAGGTTCCATTCATGAAGTGCACTGGGATGCTGAAGGGGAGTGAGTGGTGGTAGGGATTTCTTAGCAGGATGGACACAATCTCCATCCGGGAGGGCTTGGCTTCCCGCTCTCCAGCCTGCACTGTGCGGTCTACTGATCTCTGGCAGTAGATGGCATACTTCCCTATTTCAGTCCTAGGTGAAGACGTGGAGAGAACCATGAACATGCTCTAAGTGCCATGAGCGCTTCAATTTCCCCTGCCATGACAAAGCATTCCTCTCTCGGGCTTTTGCTGAAGCAAAGATATATCTCTGTGCAGGTATACTGTTCATCTTAACAAATTAACAGCTCAAGTGAAAAGCTGCAACACAAACCTGAGCTCCAAAACCCTGTAAAATTAAGATAGACAACGGACTCTCTAGGACACATAGGAGCATTCCCTACTTCTAGGGGGACTGGACACAGTATAGGAATATCCTCTTCTGTACCCTGTTGCCATCATAGTTATCTGTTAAGCCAAGACTAGTTCACCCTCAAACTCACTGTCATGCCAGTGGAAATTAGTTACTATCAAGTAATAGTCCTGGTAAGTATTAATAATAAACTGTAATGCATTAGTTTCACAGGATTATACAAGCTGTATTTATCAATTTACATGGTTATACAAATTTTAAGTTTCCATGTACTAGCCCCATCTGCCAGTCAAGAGACTTGAAATTCAAAGCAAGCTTAGATTTGTTCACAGTTCAATAAAGGACAGGGATAGTTTACTGTCTGCTCAAGAGAGTGCTCCATTAAACAGCACCAAAAAGTTGTGTCTCTAAAGCCTGGTATGAACAGTCAGTTACACCTTTTACAAAAATGTTAAGAATGTATATACTGAATAAGTCTTGAAATGGAAGGATTTATATGGATTTATATTCATGCTATCACTTTGCAGGGGAAACTAATTACATTCAAGATGCCTTCAGGAGCTCAGTACATGATTAAATCTCCAGTTAAATCCCTGCAAGTAACATAGAAGCAGGAGTTCTGGCTTTTCACTATAGCAATATATTGCTTAACTCCCCAGTAATGAGTTTAGACAATTTTCAAACAGAGAATCTTGCTTCAACAAGAACCTGTTGTGTCTGGCTTCCAAACACTTCTGAGCCCTGTGTCTGCTCCCCTAGAACTCTGCCCCACTTTGCTTCCTCTTTAAGAGGCTGGATATATACTCTAAGGTCACCTTTCATGAAAAACAATACCTAGAATTAAGATCTAGTATAAATCTAGACAATAGGCATTATGCAGTGTGAACACTCTAGTATTTTGCTTGTTGTGTGAAACAGGGAAAGTGTATCTATTTAACTAGACAAGAAACAGCCGAAGAAACGTAAGTATTCCTAAAGCTAGGCAGAAGAGGCCAAGCTGAGTCACACTTAGCAACTGCTCTAAATCTCATCTAAACTACACATGAATATAGACACATTTTCATGTAATTTTTGGTTTTTTTCCTAGCCCTAATAATAGTTCCATAGCTGGATTGTATAAATAAATTTCCTCTTTGCTTTTGCTTAACAGTACATTTTTTGATAAAGGTACTTTTGGGCTAGGAACCTGGTAGACCATCAGCATAGTAATGTTTGAAACTGATGGAACAAATATATTACACAGAGCCCAGCACATCCTTATGAAATTCAATAGTCCCCAACAGCAGCTCTACTACTGAGGTGAAAGTTTGAAGAGATCCCTAACATGCTGTCTTAGCAAACAGGGACAGAACCTGAACACTGAGGAGTGCCTGATATCCATATTTTCACTTTTGAGAAGAAATAGCAAATGTGAGGCAGCATATAAAAAAATAAAAAAGACTTGACTGGAGTACACAGATTTCCTTTGCAGTGCCAGGAGGCTTGTAGCTTGAGTTCCAAGGCAGACCTGGGCTTATTATTAGAATATGAATATTTGTTTGAAAGGAAACAACTGTTTTATCTGTGTCTTTAACAACAGTATATTGTTGCAACAGACAATTAGACATCTCTAGCTGTGACCTCCCCCCAAAGGACACAGTGAGATTGCTGAAGACAAGATCACCATGGAAACAAAGAGCACAGCATGAACAAAGGAGAAAATCTTATTGCACTTACTCTAGATCTTGTACTGTTTTCTTTCAGGGTAAAATGTTACATGCCAAAGAGGTAACAGAAAACAGTACTATCATTTATTCAGGTTTGTTACTGTTTTACGGATTCCTGAGATGTTCTGTGCCTCCCTTTTGTTCTGTCAATATGCCTGCTAACCTGAGAGCAGAATGTAATCACCTAAAATTTGAATAATTCATTCTAAATAATTACTTGGGACTATCTTTCTGTCAATGAAAGAAAGTTGCTACATTAGCAAAAAACTCTCTATGTAGCTCCAGTTATATCTGCAAAAAGTTCTTTTGCTAGTATAGGTCACTCAGTTTTGTGAACTAGCTTAACTTAAGTGACAAATTAACATGAATGACTGAAGGGACGCAGCTTTATACCACTGGGAACCTTCTGTCCTCTCTCTAAATGTATTTTTGCAGGTGCATGTTAAAAATTGCTTCTCTCTTTATCTGCTGTGGGTGCAAAAGGCAGGCAGCTTAGCAGAAGAAAATGCTGTTGCAGTCCTTACCTGGGGTCTGCGTGCCTCTGCAAGTGCTGTTTGATGTACCAGAGGAAGTGATGCTGAGGCAGGAACAAGGGAGCACATAAAGCCAGGAGCTGCCAGCACTGTGAACACAAAACTGGACATCACTCTTGTTCCATGCTTCTTACCTGTTGTCTTTCATAGAATACTGCAACCAAAGTGCTGGACAGTGACTAGTGCTTTTCAGAGTGACCAGTTTTAGACATGTAGCTCAAAAGCTTCAAAGGGAAGCGATGGTCAGACAGACTACTCCTCGGTGTCTCCATCTGGACTCTTCTAAGAAGAGTTCTAAATGACTGGCTACTTCTGAAAACTTTGATTAGTGTAATCAGAGGTGAGGGAACAATTAAGACTTAATACCATGTAACCACAAATCACAACAACAACAAAAAATACACTGATGAGCTTTGCTTCAAATTAGACCCATTATTCTTCAACCTGATTTTTATTTCTCATTTGAGCTCGTAATACTGTAATTGACTATGTACAATCATACCGTGACTTATTCATTTAATATATCCAATAATTATAGTGCAAAATTCAGATTTCATGCTTAATAGTAATATTTGTGATTTGTGTGCTGTTATCTATAATGGAAAACAAAATTAATACCATGTAACAGTTATAGCTAGCCAACACAAGATATGAATTTTGGTTCTGAATATGGTCTGAATAGAACATTTGCAACTGGTAAATGGTTACATTTAAATGAAAATTTATTTTGCAGATAGTTACATTCTTAGTGTTTTTCTTTGCTCCTCAGTGCAGAGATTCTCTTTCCTCTAGCACACCTTTAGCATTAGCACAATTTTATGGGAACCAGTCCCATTGCTAATTATTAAAAAACAAGGAATTAAGTAGCAAGTACTTCCAGAGCAGAAGTAACAAAAGAGGAACTGACCTGAATGACTGAGTGGTTCTGGGGTTGTCTGCGGCTGGTCTGTTTAACAAGCTGACAGAAAATTTCATTCTGCAGCTCAGTATGCGTCAAGCAGACCTGCAGTGCTGTCTGGGCTAGTGACACATGGTAATCAATAGAGGATGCCTCCACAGGAACATTGATGAACAGCTGACAGGACTGTAAAAGGATGGAAGTTAGTCAATACCATGAATACTGCAACTCTTCTCTGGTACTTTCCAGGCCAAGTTCCTCAGATGTGTTACAGACAATTCATAAATAACCTTGAGAGGAGGAAGGAGAATCAATACTTAACTCCTATTCTTCCCTCTTTAGTTACAGCAGCTAGGAAATTTACTCAACTTCCCCCAGTCTGAGGAATTTACAAGTCAGCAAGACCATCAAGGGGAAAATGTGCTTCCTGCCTTCCATGCCTGTGCTTTACCTTGCTCACACTGTCAAGTCTCACTGCTGTAGGGTGCAAAAATGCAATCTCCAGTGGCTTCACCACTGGTCTTACTGGGATGACCGAGTCTGCCAGTAAGTTGTTTCTATTTCCTTCAATCCAGCTATTGGAGAGGAAAGAGGAAGATACAGCTAACTTTTAAGCATAAAGTTTGTGGGGGGCAGTACTCCTAAACCCAGAGTCCTCAAAAGGGAAGTTAAACGTCCAAATGAATGACACCTAATATTCAACTGTCCTATTGTAATTAAATGATCCAGCAGGCCTGTCGAAAGCAACCAATAGTGACAGTAAATGTTGGTGACAACATGACCAAACACTGCTGTTGCCCCAACAACACAGCAAAATAACTGAAAACCATGCAACGTTCCTTTAAATACCTTAAAAAGTTTCAGAGCTTCAGTCTGTAGAGCCTCCGATGGCAAAGTGGTGAGGGATGTGTGCAACCCATCCTTACTGTAGCACAACATAGGATGTTTCCACAGAGGAGAATCTGAGGTAGCAGATGGGCAAAAACATGCAGTGTCAGAAACAGAAGAAAGATAACAGTGCCTTGCTGAAAAGGCAGAGCACCCAAGGAAGCAGTGCCGCACTAGGCCACGCTATCTTTGGTGACACTCCCCAATTTTGGCAAAGCCTGCCAAGGATAAGGAGTCACCAGCAGCATTAGCCTTCAGCAGAACAAAGTATTGCCATCCTCAGTCCTTCCACATCAGAGCTTCTCATCAAGTCTTACCAGGATTCTGCTGTGTGTTCAAAGCAGAGACACAAACTCTGCCAGGGCAGCTGCCTGCTGCTGTTGTTCCTTTTTTAGTGCAAGTCACTGTTCAACAGTAAGCAAGGTTCACATATATAGGTCCAGGAGGATGTGAGCGTGCAGGAAAAGAGACTTAAGTACAGATGCATATGTTAATACATATTTGAGAACACTGTGCATAAACATACCTGCATGAGCAAGTATCAAAGATGAGGAGGAACAGACAAGCACAGATGTATGCGCAGGAGTTTATACATGCCAAGAAACAGATGTGAAGGTGTGTGTGAGAGTGCATTTAGAGGAAAGAGCATGTGTTTGTATGGTCAAGATTCCCTGGAAAGGAAAATCAAGACCAACAAAACCAGGAAAAAATGTAAAACTCCAGTTCTTTATTTTAACTTGAATTAATGTTACAGACATTTCAGAGGCTTGGATAAATCATGTGAAAATGTGCTGGGCGTGTCTGGGAACTGGGGAAGTAGGACACTATATCATATGGTGTACTATTGAAAAGCTCCTTCCCTCACCTTTGGCTGGCTTAAAAGTGGGAATTGAAATTACTCTTCCTTATGCTTTGCTACCATGGAAGAGCTTGTGGTTTCTACTTACTAGGGTCTCCCTCTGCATCCAGTAGTTTTCCAATGAGTTGTTCATATGATGTGCCCACTGTGGCATTACTGCTACCAGCTGCAACAGTCAGATGGTACAGCCAGGTGTTCTAGGCATAAGAATGAGAACAGTGTGGGTCAATTCAGACCTCTTTTCTATAAACACGCTCAGCCTGTATGACCCATTTGTTTGCTATTACCAAACAGACTCCTGCTCTCCGAAAAAAGACTGTCTTTTATACCTTCTCTTGCTTGGTGCGGATGAGTAAGTACGTGGGACTCTGGTCCTGTGGGTGAATCACCAGTGTACAGTGGGATGAGAGAAGTCCTCCACCAGTGGCTTCATAATCCTCATCAGAGTCACAGGAACGGTCTACTTCTTCCACTTTGGACTCACGCATAGGCAGATGCCCTAGGGGACACTATAATGAGCAGAAGGGAGTTAGATAAGTGTGGCTAATCTTCAGACATGGACAGGGAACACTGGGAAAGAAAAGCCAGATCAAAATGTTGGCAGTTCTGTAAAATGTAAGGAATAAATAATAGATTCATTGTTTAGCTAATGTAATCTTGTGTTTCTATAGAATCTCTTCTCTTTCATGAAGGTGACACTTACAGAGTGTGCCACTATTTTTATTATTCTTCTTGGGACTGCATCTATAGATCAGAATGAGAATATGCAAATAGAAAGATGGCTTTTCCCATAAGGTACTGTTTTCTTCTCATTACACTTGATGTCAGTTGCTCAGTATCTTGAGCCACTGTTTTCTGATCCTGGTCAGATTTTCTGCTTGCTACTGGAAAATAAGTACTTTTAAAATTACAGAAGTTGATAGATTAAGACAAACAGAGGATATCTTCTGTGCTAACTCTGGAGGTCAATCCCAAATATGAATCACAGTATTTCTTGATATTCTAAAACTTGGGTTTTGACATCACCAGGACAAAGTAATAGACTATTGGTTGGAAGCACATTATGCTCATTAGATGACCCCCGTCTTCCCTATTCTTGCTGCTATTAATTTTCATGACAGTATGCAGAATATATTGGCTGCTGTATAAAAGTCTACTCTAAAGGCTTCATAAGACCAAACAGGAAAGGTGAGAAACAAGATATACAGTGATCTAAGAAAGAGCAATCACTTGCCTTTTAAGTTTGCTGTCATTTTAGCTTAAAAAAAAAAAAACAAAATCAGAGAAAATATTGATTCTCATTGTGGAACAGATGCTGTTAGAAGAGGAAGTGTAACCAAGGCAGAGCTTGAAGCATGGGACACACAAGCAGTAAAAGGAAAGAAAGCTTCATGAGAAACAGGAAAGGAGGGTTCAGGGGGAAGAAGGGGAAAAGAAATTACCTTATCTTCATGATTTCGATAGTAGTAGAACGTTTTTCCGATCAGTGCACACCAAACCAGCTTAGAGTGACCATGCTTGACCTGTAAGGAGGACAAAGAAATACATGTTTTTAACACCAGCAATGTTGCTGGAACAATTTTCTAGGATTCCATTTTCAGTTCAACTCTTCCTTAAAACGTTGCATATATTATTTGTTTTATGCTAATATAGAGCTCATCTCAAAACATACAGGACACCACTTACAAGAGCAGGTAAGTACATCCCACCTAAGTAGATGGGATATAGGTGCTTATGGAAACGGGTCCAAGACTTTGTGAAGTATTTTACTCATTCATAATAACTTAACAGTGTATTTCAGAATACAGAATTATAAGAATAACCTATTTAAAATTATAAAAACAAATCAGTTCATCTCAGCAGAAAAAGACCAGTCAACCTGTGGTCTGGGAAGCTGCTTCCAATTGCAGAAGAACAACCTTCAGATGCAGGTTGTCTTTAGCCATCTTAGAAGCTGATCAGAATTACATTAAATTGTTCATAATAACTTGCAATGCAAAATTATGGAAATGGTATACAGCACAAGAATTTTCAGCCTTTGTTCTTTGCGCCAATGTGCATGCAGTCTGTTATGACAGAAATAAATGCTAACCATATAAACCATTTCTTTGAAACTGTCCAAGTTACAGACCAATTAAATATGACATTTAACAGTGTTTGCTGTCTTTTTTTACTATGATATGCTGTGAATTCTGTTGAAGAAAAGCATGCATAAGACAGATAACTGTTATTACTTACTATTTGACAAAGTCAGTATCTTTCAGTAGCCTTGTTTGTCCCATTCCTTATCATTTATATAAACGTTTCACTTTGAAATACAGAAATCTATTGCCACTTTTCTTTCTTCCCCTACTCTTATAGGGAGTATTAAAATAGGAATTTCTTGCTCACATTTATTGTGCAAACCAAGAAGCTGGTACACTGTCAATACTGAGCTAAACTGAATAAAGTATGAAATATTATCTTACCTTGGTTAGCCAACCTTTCACAGTAGGTTTAGCATCACTATGAGGAACACCAATAGGACTGGTCACTTGCACTCTCAGGATACTCTGTAGGACATGAATCCATTCCTCCAGGATGTTGGGTGAGTCTGCTGTCAGGAAGTAGGTCCTCTTTTCTGTCACAAGCTGGAAGGAAGAGGAGTGAGAAAATATAAATCTGCACACCTATGAATCTTTTCTTCAGCTGCTGTTTCTTTATCCCATACAGATTTTTTTTTGGACATTCAGGAGGGATGTTTTGAGGGTTAAAAAAAAAAAAAAAAAAGGTGCTAATCCTCAAAGCCCAAGTGAAAGAAATGAAACTCAGATCAATGAAATTCTCCTAGGCTCTCTTGCCGTTTCTGTTGGATGTTGTGGCTCTGTGTTCTCTCTCATCCTTTCTTGTTTTTCAGTGCTGCTGCTAATTTTTTGTTTTAAAGATGTCTACATAAATATGCCTTCACTTTATATTGCATTCTGCATTCACTACCATGTCACTCTAAGAAGAAAGATGCTACAAATTTAATAGTATTAATCCTTAACAAGTTTGGTTCTATAAGAGCAGAAGGCAGCTCACAGGTCAGGCCATGTGCCTTTCAGAGTGTGAGAGAAACTTCAATGTTGCCTTTATAACAAAGTCCTCTAACAATAATGATTTAAAACTGAATCCAGTGATGGTCTAACTTCTAGTACTTCAAAAGTCAAATTCTAATAGCAATCCAACACTTCAGATGTTTCTTCAGATCCTCCAGGATCTGAAGTCAGGCTAGAGATCTTGTGAGAAGAGTTTTTCAAAAAGAGGAGATCCTAGGTACTATCTCCCTCACCCAGCCACTGACTGTATGGTTATCTGCAGGACAAAAAAAAAGCAATGCCTACCTGGAACGTTTGGGACCCTTCACCTCTGACAATTCGGCATGAGGAATTCAGCTCCATCTGCCCTTGTGGTTTGCGGATAACATCGCTCTGGGGAAAAAAAAGCAAATGGTTTTTTCTGCAGAAAACCTCTGATGGATCTTCTATATAGCATAATATGCATGTGCAGGTTGGAGTCTACATTCATGAGCTGGAAGGGACAGCTGAAGGTTTCCAGGCTGAACATGAGACAGTTGTGCTCCCATTGCAATGACGAAAAAAAAGTCTCCTCTGTAGTGGCAGACAACATAACAACGGTAATGGTGACAAATACTGTCCTATGAAGTTAGTTTTGGACATTAGGAGAAAACCCCAAACCATCAAGAAACCAAAGCCTTTCTCATTGGGAGGGCAATACAATACCAAACAGGTACTAAGATGGTGGCTGAATTTCCACCTTTAGAAGTTTTCTAGATTCAGCCAGACAAAACTATTGGTCTGGGATAAAATCATCTACAGCTGATGTCAGTCCTCCTTCAATGTGTTAGCTGGACTAGAGTCTTCCAGAAATCACTTTCAACAACAGCATAAATTCTGAATATTTATGAAATTATTTATATATATATATGTATAAACTGCTTGTGCATTCTGATGGATAAACCTAGTATCAGAAATAAAGATCCACTGTGCTCTAGGATGTATTTTTTCTTGTTAGAATATGGCAACTGAAAAAATGAAAATAAATCTCAATATTCTTGACTTGTAAGCCACAGAAATACTGTGTAATTGTTATGGGTTTAAAATCTTGGAATTTTTCTTTCATCTACCAACCCTGCACCTCAGAGGAATCACCTTCTGTCTCCT
>JAWWEU010000158.1:30774100-30809373 GCA_035583155.1 Acropternis orthonyx | reverse complement strand
ACTGTAATTCTGACTTGTAATCTGTTTGTGAGTTAGACTCATTCCTCCTGCTGGTTTACCTTTAAACCAGCACAGTAATTATGCAGGTATGGAGGAAATTGCTGTCCAGAAGAAAATACTGTGGAAGGTGAATATCCCTAAATAATTCTCTGCAATGTAGCTAAATACAGCTGAATAAGGAAGGCAAACAACAGTAGTATTTTACTGTACACACAAATTTTGATTGTATGAAAGCTTATTTTCAATTTTACCCTAGTTTTCTAGCACTTCCATCTCCGTGCAGGAGGATGAAAAACTAAAGAATCCGGCTTTCTTCCCCCTAGAATCTGTAGTTTTCCTCAAAACCCCATGTACTGACTGATGAGTGTTTCTCTGTGTCTCCAGAGAGGAGAAAATGTAATCCAGTGACTTACCGGGGACTTGTAGTACATGATTTGTCTGTTTCTAAGAACAAACCATCGTCTCTTCCACATCTTTACCTGGCTGCCCATTTTGAGCAAGTAACCTGATTTCTCCATGGGTTCCTGGAGGGCAAAAAGCAAAGGGGAGAAGAGATTATCTTGCACCTCTCAGAATACCAATGAAAGTGTGCTGAAATCAAGTCCAGACATTTGGTGCACCTCCATCATTTTCTGCTTTGTTCAGTAGCAGCCACTCAAGGTCAGTGCTCTCTGCTCCACCTTCAGAGTTCTAATCTGTGTAGCTGCAAATACTACCTTGTGTTGCTTTAGTAATGAAGGCATCTGAAGATCATTTCACTGGTTGTTTGATGCACTGTAAACTTATTTGCCTTTCTACCAAAGCACTGATTTTCCAAATAAAAGTGAAAGCTGTCTCTATGCCATGACTGGACTCCCGTTCCTTGTCTGCTTGATCTCTTACATTCAAGAGTACACGCTGCCTGTGTTTGAGATTTTTCTAGGCCAAAATATTATATCCTTTCTCCTTTCTTCCTCTGAATTTCCAAACCTGTTTTGTTCCGAAAATGTAATGCCATCATTAAAGTAGAATATGACTACAGGAAACCAGTACAGGCTATCAGGAAAGAATACAGCCCTTGATGCATATACTTCTATCTAACCATATAACGGAAATTTCACCTTCTTCTGAAGCATCAGAAGGTGTCTTCTCATACCTGTCAGCTGGACCAATAGCCCAGTCTGTTAGAGTATCACTTTGCAGGGGATAACTCAATATATTGCAGTTATGCTTTCTCAAGACCAAGGCTCTGTTTGCATCTCTTTACAGCTGCAATGCAGCAAGACTTACAGTGCAGATTCCACCATCAGTGGAATAGGAAGACGTCCGCTGGAGCTTATGCTCTGGCTCTGAATAGTCACCATCCAAGGAATAGGCATCAGGAGGGATGGCATAGTCACTCTCAGAGCTCACTGAAGACATAGATACACCTGTTTAAAATAAAGGAAGGAATGAGAATCATGGCTAGACAGAAGCATGTGCTGAATTTTTCACACTCTGAAAAAGTTACTGAGTTCACCATTAAGGCTTTCTTTGTTAAAGAAGAAAAAAATCAGATCAGACTCTCAAACTCAAACCCCACTACCAGACTTCTGAAACCTCCTTTTTTTTCCCCTAGGAAGACAAGTAGTGAAAGTGAGTTTTGGATACTGACAGTGAAGTAAATTTATTGCTGAATAAAGACAAGATAAAAAAATATTACAAAAATATAAAAACTAACAGACTTGTTATCTAAAGGACAGACAGATTGTTTGCAGCTGTAAACATCCATTATAAAGTCTCAAGCCCCTCTGATTTCAGCTAAGGAAAAGTCTCCCTCAGTAGAAACAGGGCTTTACTTTCTGTGAATCTTCCACCACCGACCCACGGCAATGCACAGACACATTAGCCAAGGCATCACAACAGAAGTTAACACTACATGAAGTATGATTCTATTTTACTGACTAATAATGGTAGTGAAAATTTCATTCATAGATCCAGTTTAGCCTTCCCAGCAGGCAAGAAAAAATATCCTAGTCAGGACGCAAAGTACTTGATACCTCTCGAAGACATGAAAGATTTCCTTACTGGTGAAGAAATTACCAGCCAGTGGCAAAGACAAAAAAACCATTTTCTTTATTGTGTTAGTACTAGCTTACTTCCAAGAAGTCGTCACAGAAAAGGTACAGATGACTGGATACATGATGAATTTGGGAGATCAATCCTTCCCACAATCTACATATAGCAATTGCCTGAATGGAAATCTATCAGCAGTAAAAATCACTTAAGAGAACACATTTCTAGTGAGTAGCTGTTGCTGGGAGAACTTCTTAGTAGCACCACCATGGCTGAGCATTTGCCTGTCACTGATGATGCTGTTCAGAGCATCTTGCCGCACTTGTAATGACAGGAGTTCACCCTGCTCAGTAGCAATACTCCCACTTTACCTCTCTTCACTGCACGAGGGCTGCCTGGTATGCTAGCTTTCCTGTTCTCAGATCCAGCAGTAGAAGTCCTGAAGCTGGCATGGGAGCCACAGTCGTCATCGGATCCTGAAGATTCATCTAAGAAAGGCACGTTGCTGATCTGTGTGGCTTTCTGGAAAAGAGACCTGTATGGTTAGCCTGTGAGAGAAGAGTTTCTCCAGGAGAATCCCTCCTTAAAAAGGAGGCAGAACAATCAATGCCCTTCATTTTCACACCACCTTGCCCACTTCTGCCCTAGGGTTCCTCATTTCCTCCCGTTCTGGTCTAAGAACTTCCAAGCTGGACTCTCTAGTTTGATATGTCTGGGTCTCCTCCGGTTACACCTTCACATTTTTCCACAAGCCCTGGGCTTAGTTTCATTCTTTAGGCTGCACCCACTATCACATCTAGGTTTCTACAGCCTCCTAGTGCTTCCTGGACCAAATCTTGCTGCAATGTTCTGTATTCCTAAATACGTTTATCATTTGCTATTCCTTCTGCATTCTTTTGGTGTCCACTACTTACTAACATTCTCTAATTTTCTTTTGTTCACTACACATCTTCACCTTGTTTTCTCTCAAATTACTAGCAGGCCTGGACCACGCTTTTCATAAGAGGAAAAGTGAGGTAACTCCTTACCCCCTTCAGCGTAGTGTAGACTGGCACAGTGACATTTCTGTAGATGAGACAGGTAAATGGCCCAGAAGTTGAACGCGAGAAACTGGAAACTGGGAAAATAAAGCAAGAGAGCAAATAATACAAATAATACAAACTGGTGAAAAGGTGGAGGTTTTAATTAAGGATTGTCATCCTGAACAACCTGGCCTCAAAAAGGCCAGGGAATGTGTTATTAATTACATACAACTCCCCGAGAGAGCTGCAAAGTTCTATTCATTTAGCCTGCAAGACATCTTACGCACCCTGGGCTCCCCATGGTACAATGGCAATCTGGTGCACCTTGTCCAAATGGACAAAGGCCCTGACAGGGGAAGGTGATGGTGAATAAGACTAAAAGCAGGTCACAGACATGCAGAGGCATAAGAGTGGCTGCAAAAGTGATGAAGAATATAATGGAATCCCTGAGGATGTGACTGAATGTAGAGGCACAAACAGCCCAGCACCAACCATCCCTGAGATCAGATGTATCCTCCTCCTGTCTTTTCTTTATTGTAGCTATGAGATCAAATTTACTTTGAAAACAGGGAAGGAAATGAAAAAATGTAAACAGCCAGAAGCCCAGGTCACCACAAACTCCCTCTAAAGATGGATCTTGTCTAGAACTTACAGCATCTGGAAGTATCATTCACCACAGCCACTTCAGACAACCTCATGCCAGACTTGGCCACAGCATAGATTCGGCTCTCCTGAAACAATAATACCACAAACAACAATGATCAGACGAAAGTGTGAGTCTTGCAGAAAGAAATGCTCATGTCACAGAATCACACCAGAGTAACATCTTTGGGCAGGAAGGAGGGGCTCTCTGAGATCACTGTATTCCACCGTGTGCTGTGTGAATGACCATTAGTGGAAGCATGTTACTCTGTGTGAATCCCCAGCTACAGAGATGATAGCCACAGACTGGAACACCTACATGTAATTATCAGTAAATTACTGTATCACAGCTTGGAAAAAGATAGGGGTTTTCCACATTATAAACAATGCATTAAAATGAATCAAGAACTTCCATAAAGGACAATTTATTGAGTCACCACCTGCAAAGAATGCCCCTTCTCTGATAATGAAAGAAATGCCTGGAATGATCGCAATAAGCCTATGTCTCAGTTATAACAACATATGGAGCTTTCAGTTCAAAGGATCTCCAAGTGCTTCATGAATTGATAACAATTCTGGGGGCAAACCCAAATCTGTATCTAAATGCAATGTTATGACTAAGACATCAACCAGTCTGAAATGGATAAAATCGAAAGCTAGGAAAGCTCTTGCTACTCCTAAAAGCATACAACCAAACACTATGCAATAGTGCACATAATACATATACATTTAAGTACCTAAGACTGCAAAGTCAAGTACGTAAAAAAATCTACAGAATTAGTATTTTCTGTTATGTATTTGCATTGCAATTTAGTTGATAACAAAATACTCTGCAAATCTTTTTCCTACTCAGGGAATGTAATGGATATTTCTTACTGAAGAAGTTACTATTTATTATTCTATTCATGATTTATTTTTTGATACACTTAAATTTGCCTCAATTGGATACTTCCTTGACTCTAGTCTGAAGAAAAGATACTGGATTTTTCATGTGGTGTTCCTGACTGTAATAATGCAATGCTTCATAATAATGAATAAAAAATTTTGCAATAACCCTGGGAGGGACATTGATGGGTGCTATCAGTGTTTTTCAGAACTCAGACATAAGTTCTTTGAAGTATTCAATAACTTTGGAGTACCCATTTCAAGCTGTCCAAGAAAGAGAGAACAACAAGCCCCTCTCACATGACGTAAGCAACAGGACATGTATACCACTTTACCAAAGATTTTCACAAAATTTTCCCAATAGCAGAAGCATGCCATGAGATAGGAATGCTGAGATCTCATCCATGTATCTATTCTAGTATTCATTTTTTTCCTCACTCTGGAGCTATCTGGTCTCATCCACTGCACTTATGACTCATTTTTCTATCTTTTCTATCTTTCTTATGACTCATTTTTCTAACATATGACAACAAAACTGAGGATTAACTATAAGGATAACTATCAACCACAACGCAGCACCTCTTGACTTTCATTTTTATTCCTGTTTCTTGACTACTGGTTTTTATCATGGATTTTGTTTCCCCCCCCTTACAAAGAGAAAAGTAGAAAAAAATTGTCAGTGGAACCAACATTCCCCATGATCTGGAACTGTCAGACTTGGTGGTTCAGGAATATAACCTGTGATGTCCAGAGGTAACAACTGCTCGATCTGTTGCAGCCTAACTGCTGGGCACTACTCAAAGATAAGCAGCACTTCTCAAACTGCTGTCCTTGCATATCTTACCCATGATGGGAATCTGTGCAGCGGTGGTGTTGGAGGTTTACCTCCTGGGTCAAGTATGCCAGCTTCAGAACTCACAGCTCCTCTTTGCCCTGCACATGAGTGGTACATTTCCTTGCACGCTCCAGCTTCTTCCCTTAGCAGACCACATTCTGTCTCCATCTTCTCCAGTACTGCATCATCATCAATGTCTGTCTCCTCCATGTGCCCATGGCAGACTGGAGCATCTGTTATGGGCTGGAAAGTGCTGGTCTCTAAGTGCATTACACGATGGAAAGAATTAGCCCCTGGCTGTGGTTGGCTGTGATGTCTCTTGGCTAGTTGGATACTGTCTCTTGGTGTATTGGGTGTTCGTATTTTTGGAAAGGTCATACTACTCCCAAGGCTGCATTCCCTCCCTGTACAGGAAGAATGTGCTGTAACAGCTGATGTTGACACAGCCAAGGGCGGTTCAGCAGTCTGGAGACGGTTGTCAAGCACGCTCATTATTTCTCCTGAGGAAGAGGAGTCCAGCCGGTGGGAGTGGAATCTGGCACTCAGATCATCAGAGAAGTGGATGCCATCCAAACTCACTTGTTGCAAGGTATTCATAGCACTACAGTTTCCTTCCAAAGTTGACTGGAAGGTCAAAGCCTCAAGAAATCTTGTGGTCTCAGCTGGAAGGTCCACTGATACAGCATCAGAGCACCCTAAACCATGTTCAGAACTTATGGCTTGGAACACGTCTTTCTCTGTGGAGAGATTCCAGCTTGATCGGTCAGACATGAGCTTCACTGTGCTCTGGGAAAGCAGAGATTTATCCTCTCCCTTCTCAGCAAAGGTATCACTGACAAGGACTGTATTTGCTGAAGAGAGGAGATGTTTGGTAGGTCCTGTCTGGCACACCTCTCTGAAACCAGGTGCAAAGAGCACAGATTTCTGGTCTATCTTCTCAGCAAAAGAGGCCTGTGATGCTCTGGGCTTCAGGGAATTACAGCTCCAAAGAGATTCAAAGGCAGGATTGCTGGTCATATCTACAAGGGAGGAGAACATATGGTTAGGGCATTCAAATGCTTCAACGTCTTAATTGTTGCTTCTTAGTGTATGTTTATGCCAGTTGTATTTCAATAGCACCCTGGCCTGATTAGGACTATACAGAATGGAGTTGGCTGGGCACAGTTACAACAAAAGTGCTATACATTTATAATTGGGAATAGGACGGAAGAGATGAGCAGGAAATTATTGATTGCTGTTTCTTACAAAAGTGAAATAAAGCTATGCCTAAAGAAATTATCAGGCAGCATATTTGAAATTTACAGAAGGAAGGGTTTTTTCCAGACAAAAGAGGAACTACAATGCTGCAGATAAGCCAAGAAAAGTAACGTATTAGCATAAAGAAGCTCTGTCCTAGAAACTTCCTAAACTACTGACAGCAGAAGCTGGAAGGATATATGGAGAGAAGGACAGCTTTAACTGCAGTATTTTCTACACTCTTTCCTGAAACATCCCCAACCACCCAGGAGATGGGATACTGGCCTAGGCAAGCTTTCAGTCTAATGCAATATAACAGTTTTTACTCTTCCCTATACACAGTTATGTCTCTTCTCTTAAAACAGCCATGAGAAGGAAGTGCACCTCTCCAGACAACACTGTCAAAAAACATCCAAGTGGCCAGAACACTGCTTAGCATGGCTTTTGGCTTCAGTGGACCTACAGT
This sequence comes from Acropternis orthonyx, assembly GCA_035583155.1. NCBI lineage: Eukaryota > Metazoa > Chordata > Aves > Passeriformes > Rhinocryptidae > Acropternis > Acropternis orthonyx. Next base: position 30,802,253 of record JAWWEU010000158.1, on the reverse strand, counting down.
GATTTAAGTCATCAAATAAGAAGGTACAATTCCATCCCTTCCCAGGGGCTAGATGAGGCTTCCAGCAAAGGTGTGGAGACCTTCTTAACCATCACACCAGCCAGTGACGTTACTCTCTTTTCAAAAATTTCCCTAGAGCTTTTTGCTATCCTTTTGTGCTATATGACCCACGCAGTGCTTTTTGTCACAAAGTTTTATAATAGTTACTTACATGATTTTGCTGACAAATCTTCCTTTTTTTAGTTGTTCCTCTGCCCTTTTAGTTGCTAGTTCATTGGAAGATGAATAAAAGACAGATTCTAGATTGCCTCCATTGCCCTTTGTCTATTTAATACCTACACTTTGGAATTCTTGTACTTTCCTCCTTTCCATAATCACCAGATTTAAAGAGTACCTCAGTTCTACAATTTCTGCCAAATAGCGGCTTTAAGGGTATGAGAAAGTGTGCATAAAACTTAGAGTGGCAGAGGATGTTTGACTGACGCTGGCATTTATATATTGTCTGACTGAAAAAGGACCAAATCATTACATGCTTTGGAAACTGCAAAATATGTGTGAGTGTGACTCTGCATAGCTATGGCTGAAAATGCTGCCTGAACATCAAACTCTATGGGTATTGCTTAACCACCAATGGGATTTACAAGGAAGTAGAAACAAACTGAAGACACAAAGTTACAGAGGGAAGAGCAAACAGCAGAATAAATTACTGTTGACAGTGGAGAGGATGAAACCTGCTCTTGGAAACAGCTGAGAAAAACACAACCATGAGACCTTGGCACTTGAGTCACAAGGAACTGAATGTTAACAAAGCTAACACATAACACTGGCACACACAAATCCTGGCACGCATTTTTCACTGACCCTGAGGTAAATCATCAGTGTATACTGAAAAGAGGCCATTCATTTTAAATATTACTGGTCCTTCTGCAGCTTTCTAGATGTGACAGGAGATTAAGAAGAGGAAGCTGTTACTATTAGCATAGCAAGCAAGAAGAGATTTGTCTCTCTGCAGAGGCCTCTGACTTCAGCCTGGCATAGTGAGACTAGTGAGGCATAAGAGGAGAGGGCAGTACTGTTTACTGCCCAGAGAGCTGGGGTCCAGGGAACACTTAATACCAGATTATTAACGCAGCTTACCAGGCATTCTCTTTTAGTGAACAGTCAGAGCCAGAGGGGATGAGAAAAACCCAGTCACAAAGCATTTTGCTAGAAACATAGTGGGATTTAGAAGGAATTCTGCCCTACTGCCTTGCTGCAGAGTGATAGGAATGCCAAAAAGACTTCTGCAGGAAATAAATGCCCCCTGCCCACATGCCCAGTGAAGTTCTGGAAACTAGCTCATCTTACTGTGACCAAACCAAGCTCATTAAAAGATAACAGGAAGAAAATGGTTAAGGGAGAATTTCCTCTGCAAGGTGTGTTGCAATGAAAAGTACTGAATTCAAGCCCTGGAGTCTAAAGTTTTCCATCTATCCACCAAAGAAGAACTGCCAAAGCCCAAACACCGTAAGCAGCTTTCTCCATCTCAACCTGATAGCACAGAGGAACCCAGCTTCTAAATGCAAACCAGGCAGCTGCTGCCTTGGCTCATTCAGTTACCCAGATCACATGCCAGCAGAGGTTCTGTGGGGATGAGAATAATTCACATGTGGAGGTAAAGTAAAATACCACAGGGACTTTTCCCCTTCAGCCCTGAAGGGAATGGAGAGTTTTACTACGCACTTCAATGAAGGCTTCTAATTCAGGAGCTCAGTGGCTTAATTTAATGGCAAATTCAGATTAAAAAAAAAAAAAAAAAAAAAGAGGTCTGTGTTCAATCATTAGTAGGAAAACATTTAAGAGTTTAAAGCAGGTAAGCATGTTATTCCCATCTTAAAAATGGATCCATTGAGGAACAGAGCAATTCCACTTGCTGTCACAAGTATTAATTTCTGACAAAGTTAAGAATACAACCTGGGAATGCTGACTTCCACTCTTGTGGGGGTTAGTAGGCTACAATGCCAATTGAACACATTTACCTTGCAATGTATCCTGAAGGGCTTCAATTCGCTCCATCAGCCTCTGGTTACAGTTTTTCAGGTGGTAATTCTCTAGCTCAAGCTATGAAACAATAATAAAAACAAAAAAATAAGGCAGAACTGTGGATGCATATGATCCACTACACAGAGCATGTCTTCATCTTTATTACATTCAAGTGCCTTAATAAGGTTAAAAAAGATGTGTGAGTCTACCAGTCACCTTGAAATCCTTCTCAGCAGCTCCACTGGACAACTCACTTAAACATTTTGCTGTGGTTTCTCCAACAGCCTCTCTATATACTACTGACCCTTCTCAAATAGGTCTTAATTTACTTCCCTGCAATTGCATATCATTTACTCCTGTTGCAGGAATAACTGTCATGAAAGAGAGAATAAAAAACATTACCCAGAAGGAGCATTTTTCCATCTCACCCTGTATGTAGTAAAAGATCCCTGTGGATCCAGGGAACCAAAGAAAAAGAGCAAACAAACATTAAGGGTGCATTTACATTTCCAGTCAGGGCATGAGAGATTCTTTGCAAATCTGCCTTGTATTGTCTCAGCATCCATTCTTAAACATGGTAATGGTGCACTCAGACAGGCTTCCCTCTTGATGGAATCAAAGTTGAAATTACACCTGTGGTGCTGTCTAGAGTAGCCCATTTGCAACACAGATGCCAAGTTCTGCAATTGGCCATGCTCCACTTTTGTATGGTATGCACATAGAATCAGCATTTGGCACAAACTTCATTGGCAGTAAAGACATAATGTGAACATAAGGTCCAGCATTCACAGCAGGTCACCCCACACTGCCTCCTTTGTGCTTCATCAGCCAGTAATGTAAACACACCTTAAGTTATCTCATAAAGGAAAATGAAAGAGAAGCAGCACAGCAGTTTGGTGAATTATCTAGGCAATCTAATCATACTATGAAGTCCCATCATAACATAATTAGTGCCCACACAGACTGCTTCTTCCAACTTCAACAAATTCCCTTTCTGGCATAAACTGGAAAATGTATGTCTTTAACTTGGAATAAAAGACCAGATAGCCCCACTCCCATTTGTAAACTCTTACTGCATCTTTAAAACTGCGTGCTGACCACTGCTATCTTTTGTTTTACCAGAGGGTAGACCCAGAGAGAGGTACAAGTCCACAGGATGGATAGGACAGAGGTTAGAGATGAGAAAATACTGGGCAGTAGGAAAACAGCATTAGTCAGAGATGGTAAATTAAGGCAGAGCAAAGGACATGTTTGTGCTACAGTGGCTCTGGAGACAGAAATTGCACCCAGAGAAAAATAAGGCAGGGCCAGAGGAAAGCTAAGTGAAAGCCACTTATGACTAGTAAATCTTTTTCAGAGACTGCTTTAGGGTACTGGTGACTTCACAGTCATTTATAGTTTGCTCAATAAAGTAAATAGCCCTCACTAAGAGTGATGACCCTAGCTCTACAGCTGAGTAGGTGTAGGGCCAAGAAAGCAGAGAGCCTCTGTGGCAGACTGACTGCCCTCAAACTATTGTCCTACATAGGAGCCCATTGGCAGTGCAACCACTGTACCTCCTTACAGGCCTTGAAACCTGGCAGCAAGCTAGAGACTTACCTCTCTGAGCTTAAACGTTACCCACTCTTTGATCTTGGCAGCTTTCTCTTGAACAATTTTGGCTTCCTCAGTCCTCAACTGTTTCTGTGCCAAAAAACCAGAACCAACATTACGTACATTAGAAGAGTACAGCTAATTGTTCTCAGTAAGTTACTGCACCAGGAGTGACTGAAACACTGAAACTCCCATTCCAGACATAAGATTCTAGACTGCTTTTTGGGTATTATTATTTAGCTGGCCTCTGAAAAAAGAAATAAAAAAAATCAAGCTCTAAGTGTCTTACATGGTCCCTAGAGTTAAACTCAGAGGGTTGTTTCAAGAGTTTGTTGTGGAATAGCAAAATCCAGCTCAATCAGTCATTGCTCACCTACCAGATTTTGAGTACAATCTCCAACTTCTGCTTTAAATGGTCTTGAAAAGTTGCTGTTTGCAATGGTGTTGAGCATCTGTAGTGTTACCCCAGCCTACACATACATTATTGGCCAGAATTAATAAGAATTAAGAAGTTCCTCTAAGTGATTTATAAAGCACTAATTATTCCAAGTAAAAGGGATTCAATTGCTATAAGCACAGGCGTAGGGCACAGACTTTCAAGATGCACAAGACAGAAACTAATACCAACAATGTATTTAATACACACACACTATTCTCATTGAGAAAGTAAAGTTAAAAAAAAAAAAGCTCCAAAACTTGACCTTGAAACACTAACACCTTCTAGGAGGTTTTCAGATGGTGTAAGTGGTTGTATGTTTACATATCCATTAAAACAGGTTCTAGTCCACACAAAGGTGGTGTTATGGCTATACTGTCGATTTGCACAACGAACATTTCCCCCTCAAATATCTGCTTGGGCAATATTCCTACATGATTTTTGTAGCTCTGTTTTCTCAGCTGTGTTTTTACCTTTCCTGCCAATGTCCTTGAAATATGCTGGATTAATACTACAAACACCTTAAGCCTTCTGTTTTATCTCCCGTGTCGCTTCATAAGAAGCAGCATCACTGAAAGCTCTCCTACCTACATAATGATTTAAACAACTGCAAGAAAAAAATCATCTCCAGGAGCAAGGGAGGGAGAGAGAATATATGCTACATGGCACATTCAGCCCCAGCCCTGGTTTCTCCAATTAATGGGCAAAGATAATACCTTTTGGTAGCCGTTGGTAGTTTCCCTGTAGATTGTTTTTTCTAATGTGAACAAATACCATTAATTATGATAATAAAAGTGACAGTGCTTTCCCCACTTTAAGCTTTTCACACTGATGAATACCATATAAAAACACGGTAGACTGCACAAAATCCCCCACATCTTCACATAACTTTTAATCACCACATGCTATTTATCACCACAACTGCACATTTAAATGTTCTTATTCCAGTATCTTTGCTGACTTTAAAATAGGTCTTAGCAGCATTGTAGGTACCAGTAACATTTGTAGTTGAGCATAATGAAGTAAAAGCAATCAAATCAGATGCTTCAAGAAGAGGATTTATTTAGCTTTTTTTCCTTTTTTATGACTGTGTGTTCCTAATCATCAGGTCTCAAACTTTGCTGGAGTTAGAATACTACATGTGCCTACAGGTCTGCAGTGATCCAGAACATAAAGGAGATGTACCATCTCTGAATAACCATCACATGGAAAATGGCTTTGAATCCCTAATGACCTGGACTTATCTTGGATCAGGGTCCAAGGTAAATGGGTAAAGATTCAGAATATTACTATGCTATACGGTAAAGTGCAATGCCAAGATTTTATTTAGGGTCCTAAAGTAGAATGGTGGCATGACAACATCATTGTCACCAAGCTTAGCACGTTCTGTTTCTAAGCAGAACCAATTCACTCAAGCCCAGCACCCATAGATGCAGTTATTGTGCTTTAAGATCCAAAGGCAATTAGAGATTCTTTGTGTCACACACTATTGTGTGGTCCAGACATGATCTCAGTGTTCTCTTAATGCTCTGAACTCCACAGCTCTTCCCACCCCAGTGAAAACAAATAGGATGCCTTACAGGGATCCTTAGTGATCTTCTAGCATTGTCACCACCTTATCCCATTCTGAAACTAAACCACTGACTCTGAAAAGAGTTTCTTGTCTGGAATTGTCAAGCTTTGGCTTTCATTTCTAGAATCTCATTTTACCTCCTGTTGCTCTAACAAGAAGATTTCTACTAACAGTCCTGGAAATAGGTGACAATCAGTTAACTGTAAGTCAAACAGCCAGGTATTCTTTTTTTTTTTTTTTTTTGGGGGGGTGTGTGGGTGTTTAAAATTCTACTGAGCTTTTTCTATTTAAAAGTAATTTACTTAGCAACACATAAGAATACCTTATTCCTCATGTTATAAAAACCACAGAGGAAGGCCTTTATCAGAGCCAAAATACAAACCGGGCTGTAGATGTAGCTTCTTCCTTCGACCAGCTGAAAACAGAAGAGACTAAGAAGTATTCAAACTGGGAAACAGCTGCTCTTTTACAATGAGTACATCTGACAAGACATGAACTAAGCTAAAGGATTGGTGAAGACTGAGAAAAGACTCTTCCCAAAGAGCAACATAAACAGTCAGAGATGGGCTACATAATGATTTTGTAAAGCAACCTATATGCTAGAAACCCAGAGAAACACTGACCAAACTATCATTGCAATTTAAGGTCTCAACACTAACATAAGGAAGCCCTTTAAGCACATTGACCCATCTCCTCTAATGAGGAGACATGGACTACTGAAGCTGAGTCCATGTTTTGTGTGAAAAGGAAAGAGAGGTCCTTGTACTGAGCAGAGCATCATTTTACAGCTGATCTGAAGGTAATCGAGAGGCTAACAAGTAATGAGACATAATCCATACCTTTGAACCACACATTACAAAATCTAACTCATGAAAGCTACAGGTCTCCCTGTAGAAAATATCTCTACCTGTTTTTCTAGCTGCGTCTCCAATCTGTTGATCAGATCCTCCTTTCCTTGCACTGTGCCCATCAGGTCCTGGTATTTCCTGTGCAGAGTGCTGTCTGATTCACCAGTCTTATCATTGGCTAATTTTATCTTCTCTTCCATAACTCGGACCTATAACAATAATCAGAAGGAGATTAAAACGGACAAACAAAAAAAACCCCCAAAACTTCAATGTAAATTAAGGAGCTGCTTGTTTAGCGATAAGACCTTAACTGAGAATATTTGTATTTCTTATTTTTGAAGTCAGAAAAGGAAAAATAAAACATCAAAAAAACAACACCCTTCAAGTCACACTTAGTTTATTTCCACATTTGTAAAAAGAACATTGTCCATTCATTTATAATGCTGAAGCAGTAACAGGGGCAAACTGAACCATAAGCAGACAAACACATTGTGGATTGTGAAATATTTGTGCACTATTAGTCAAGGAGGCCATACAGGCCCCACACTCTCCACGGACATATGGGCAATATCGTGGTCAGCTGTTTACCTTATTCACTACCAAGTTATACACCACAAAATGCTGTCCTTTTGCTTCAGATTAAGATTTCTATAGGAAAATGTACTATGGAGTTCCTTCTTCCCTCTATTCCCAGTTTAGGTGGTGTTTCAGCAACTACTCTCTTTCCGCCAAGTCTTTTCTCCAGACCTGCTAAGGAGTTACCATGTTAGATATTTCAGAAGATTTGCCTATCTTTGAGCTCCTGCCAGTGCCAACACTTTTTCATCTCAGCAAGAGAAACACCACTGTAATATTCCTTCACTACAAAGTTTCAGTGCACTGAAACCTAGCTGCTGAAGCATTTCAGGTTTTTGGCAAATTTTTAAACCTCTTTGCTTTCTTCAAAACCTATGTCTCTCAGTAATTTGACTTTGTTTTACCATTACCACATTCTATTGCAATGGGTTAAAAGACTTCACTTCTAAAGAAGAATGGAATCCCCTCAACTTAACTCAAATGTGCTAATTGGAGCATTTGATGATGGGAAAATATTTGGTTCCAACACCTACTTTTTCCCAAAGAAGCTAAATCTGTAAAGAAACCAACTCCAGATACCATTAATTTAGAACCAGGAAGACAGAACACAGGCAGCGATCTGAGCACTTCACAGAACTGTATGAGAGAGTTACTCATGCTCTGTTGAGCAGCCTACACTTCATACTTGCAGAAGCTGTGTTTTGTCCTCCTGTCTGCCTGTATTAGGCAGAGAAGCCAACTGCCTCTTCCTCACACTGAACCAGAAAGGTAGGCGCCCAACATCCGAGCCAGAAAACTTAAGCCTGCTGAGTCGGATGTGTTTTCATTAGAGTTTAGGGTGATTATAGTAAAAAGAAACGGCCCCTCCTTTCTGTCTGATGCCCAAATGCTGACTCTGAACTAGAGGCTCAGCGAGGGGACTGCAAACATGTGATTTCCTTAATTGAGGTTGGCAGCTACAGGGAGTCCATTGAATTAACAAATCCAACCCCCCAGACTCCTGGAGAGAAAGATAACAAGGGATTTTGCACTTGATGTGGAGCTCTCTCATTTGTCAGCTGCTTCTCATTCATGGTGAATGTACTCATTAGTAGAAGGGAATGGTCCTGCTGTCACTTCTTCAGGCTGTCAGGCAGCAATGAAGTATTTCTCTAGGAACACTTATCTCTGGATGTGGATAAAGCTGCTGGAAAGGCAAACATTGAGGGTTGCTAGTCTTTAGGACCTGCCAACATATGGCTACAGAACTGCTGGTGGCAGGTGAGTGAAGGCAACCCTCATTTCTGCTACACCTTCCCAGCCAAGTTCTCCCTTTCTTGACCATTCTAGGACCTGGATTTGACTCACTCTCCAACTTCTCCCTTGCTGTCATTGCATCTTACCATATCATGGACATTCTTACTCCTGTCACTGACGTGTCTGCTAGTATAAAACTTGCTTCACTGGCCTGTGGCAATAACTGTATTTCCTGCTGGCGTTGTCACAGCTTTTGCCTTTATTATGTTACCTTTATCTGTCTTAGATGGGTGTGGACTTACTGATACGACACTCAAGAACAACTTTTTTTCTTGGCTGGCAGTTGCTGACCTAGCATAGAAGCCAACAGTGTGGTGTCTAGACATAGCATCCTTCATATAATTAAGATGGTCAGTAAAAAATCTTGATGTCAATATCAAACTGGCATGAAACAGTATGTTCTGCAGACAGAATACCTGTCCTAATACTTCAGGTTCTTGATTCCTAGGCAGTATGTTTCCCAGTGCCTGTAACAGTGCCTATTCAGTCCTTCACTACTGAAGCCATCTTTGACAGCAATTCTTGGCCATCTTGTGTGGCTTTTAGTTCTATGCTTTAATCTCTGACTCAGTGTTCCGTTCTGCAGCCCTGTCCAGCTGGAGGGAGCTGCATCACTTCAAACCTTTCCTTCAGCAGTGTTCTACAGTGATGCAAGAGCCTAGACCACCTGGCACTTATTGGTTCTTCTGTTTCTATAGTACTCCTTAGGGTGCAGACTGTACAACAGTCTGCTTCCCAAAGGTCCCTTGTTTTTTATGCCTTGTTCACAAGATGAAGTCTCTGTCTCTCTCCTTCTCCATTATTCAAGAAGCATAGAAGGACTAGCTTAGACAATATGCCTAATTTGTAGTTGGTTCCAGTAACAGGCAATGAATCCAGCTCTTACTGTTTTTCTCCACAGGCTCCTGAGCCAGAGCAATAATTATTAAAAAGGAAGTCCAAAACAAGTGATAAGGGTGTGTCTGCAAAACCTACGTCTTTCACAGAACCTTCTCTACTTGTAGACAAGTCCTTACCAGTATTCTTAAGTATTTGTTTACTGAGAACCTGCCAGGCAGCTCCATCTTTACACTTTAATCCTGAGGTACAACATCCCCTTCCTTTTCCATAACCAAGCATGCCTGTCATGGACAAGGGGGTAAAGGCTGTGAGGCAGATATAAGGTGCTGGTTTTCTCTTAGGGTTCAACATATTCAGGCCCCTGTTCACAGCTAAGGCTCAACGACTGGGAAGTAGACCAGAAAATCCATTCACCATTGTAAATCAGTGTTTTCCTAGCAGGGCATAGCATTGCACAGTGATGTCTGTATGCTAGACCAGAAGGAATTTAGAGGAAGTTACTGCTGGACTTGTACCAGAGCAACCATAAAGGAATCTCTTACCTGTTTCTCTGCATCCTCAGCTCTTTGCTCTGCTTCTATGACTCTCTGCTCTAATTCCTGCATCTTCAGAGCCAAAAAAGAAAGAGGGAAGAGGGGAAAGAAAGAAAATAAATTAACATCACCTAGAAATTCACCTGTTTTGCTCAGGAATCCTCCATTTCTTGTGCAAGTCTACAGATCTTTGGCATCTTTTGGGTTAACTGTACAGCTTTGACCAGGGAGGAAAAAAAAATCAAAACAACTTTGACCTTTCCCAGTCTTCTGCCTTACTCTGAATTTACCGGAACTGTTGTCTCATTAGTGAGCTTCATCATTCATTACATGGGTCAAGGGAATAGTCCCAAAGTCTTGACCTCGTCTCTACAATTTACACACCATGGGCTGTCCCTGCAAGAAGCCTGTCTACAGTGCACCATTCTTCCCTGTTTTTATTTCAGCTAGGATTCATTCACAATCGTAAATAAAAATTAATACATCTTGGAAACCTCACGGCAGGTTCTCTATGATGCCACACTACAACCAATGAATATTTTGCTTTGGCTCATAACTGATAAGATTAACAATGACCTTAATTTTCCTATGTTTCTTTTCATTTTAAAGAGCTTTGCAAACTGACAACTCTGTGATTTGACAACTGACCATTGGTGCTATTGAAGTCAAAGGACACTGAATAGAATTTTATCCTAAATGTATACAAACCGCTTCATTCTCATGAAATGCAGACATCCCCCATACCTCAGTTTCCTCTAACAATTTACCACTAGAGGCCATTTTTTGGCATGTTCTCTTTTTTTTTTTTTTAATTTAAAAAAGCAACCTAGTATCTAATTCAGTGCTTTCTAGGTGATCTTTCACCATCTGCCCTGCTTTGATGGGTCTCAGATTTAAGCCCAGTATCATGAAGTCATTGACACCAAGTTCCATCCACTAAGCTGCAAAATTTGAAGAATACTTCATGGAGCTTCCAGCACCTACTTGTGTTTTACCACAGAAAGAATGACACAGAAGCACCTTCAGAAGATAAATAGAATCAAGCTTCAAGAAGAAAACTAACTATAAAGGGAACTGAGCTCCTTTTCTCTCCAATGCATTTTATGATTCTTGATAAGGCACTGGCACCAACTATTCAGGTTGGTCACTAAAGGGACCAGGTCTTCTGAAAACGGGATTTATTTCTCTTGGGTTGATCACCCAGAATGGATGTGGCAGCATTCCTGTGTTTGTTTCCCTTCCTTCAGACAGCAACAAGACAACTCTTCTTTCCATACATACCCATTGATCATAAGTGCAGACTGACACCTATCAACAAACATATCAGAAAGGTATATATATATGCAGACACCTTAGTAGTCACGTAACTAAAAAAACAATTACATACATTCAAACCATGAAGATCAGAAAGTGACACATTTAGCATGATACCTCTCAGGTTTGCTTTTTCAGTAGAGCAATTAAGGATATTACAGTCTATGTAGCTTAATATCCAAACTAATGATGCTTCCTTGGCAGACGAACAGAGAGATGCCACAGAAGATTGCACAGACAAAGCTGCTCTAACCAAAGACACTTAGAGTGTTGGAGGAGACTGAGCACAAGGCAACTTAACATGGAGAGCAGTGTTTCAACGTGAGTATGTGTCCCTTAGGAACAGCAATATATGCATGCATTTATCTGTTAGTCTCTGGACAGTCATCACCACAGACAGGTAGCAGCAAAATATATTGGCAAAAGACAGATGCTAACGTAACTATTATGGAGACATTATACACTTTGTGAAATACTGTTTGAGACAGTAGCTTCAGAATCAATGATCTCTACTAGTTTTCTGATTAATTGACAGGGTCTGCATTCACAGCACAGATGGAATTATGGGCCTTTTCCCACAGCTATCCTTGTAAAGCAATCCTCCACAGGCTGGGCAATCTTCATGAATGATTCAGCTTATCTAAAGACAGCACTGTTCTGACTGAAAAACTCCTTGCTGTCCCCGCCTCATGACAGTCTGCTTTGCATTGCTAGCAGTTCCAGATCCTGATCAGGACAGAGGATGTATACTGGGGCCATCCCTGATCACTAAAAAGTGATGAAACTTCTTTTACAAGCAGGATGACCTGGCTAAGTTCCAGTCATATCAATTACTTTTGTCACCCCAATTCCCTCCATAGTCTTAAATGAACTTGTACTTTTCTTAACTTCCTGTATTACGTTGTTGGGTTGTCCTACTATGAACTGTTAAGTAAGTGCTGTATTTCTCATGTACACAAAATGAGTGTCAGTGGTCTCACTAGAGCACATTCAGCTTTAATACACCCATGCTTGTAAGGCTCTTTCAAATCCCTCAATGAATTAATAATAATGCTTGGTATTTACATGGGTCCTCTCATTCAAAATTCTTTATAATTTGACAAATGCTACTAAGCAGCATGATCCAGATGGCCCTTTTAAAAGCTGCAAAAGATCTTCCCATCAACCATTCAGAGGCTTTCCCTCTTCTGATGGTTCAGAAGAGGCTACATAAAATTGAGCAAAAAAAGTTCCTGCATGTCTCAGCTTCATTTTGCTCCTGTTGTTCTGTTCCAGAGCTCACTCCTAACCAGGTCAACTTGCTGCCAAGGCAATGACCTACTATGCCACTCACCAGCAGAGGAGTATCCGTTTTCACTCTGTGTGTCCAAGAAAGTCATAGTGAAAATAACTGCCTGTTTCCAAAGAGACAGTCCACAACCAGGTAGGACCTAGGGGGCTCGTGCCCTATGGGGGTCTGGTAGGATGGCAGAGCTTTGACTGGGAGACCAGGGGCTGAGATCCTTCTGCCGTGCTGACCCACAGCCAGGCTCTGTGCAGCTTGGGCAACTCTCTTCAGTAGCTGAGACCAGGCTATCAATGTGGAAGTTCACACCATGTGAACTAGGGCACTGGCAGTTAAATCACTGGGTTTTAAATTCCTCATGTTCTGAACAGCGATCTAGATTATTCAATCAAAGTGGATTTTAAAAATCTCAAGTATTTAAACTGTTAGAGCACATTGTACTGCCAATGCCAGGCATGAGTGTTTGGCGTTTTTTGTGGGTTAAAATAGTAAAACCTGTCTTTAAGTAATAAAATTAGTTATAAAGAATGTTTTAAAATGTGGGGGATCATGTTTCCAAGCCTTTCAATCAGTAACTTGCAGACCCCTGACACAACCTTGCCGGTGAGCAAGTATCACACAATTTTTAACATTCTTCACTTTCACCATTTAAAACAGGTTTTTAGAAATAATTTTCCTGTTGCTGCAAACCATACTGGGAGGATCTCAGGACAATGTTCACCACAGGTTGGCAACACACCTTCAAACTGTGCCCACTTCACACTTTTCCAGAATCATCCCACCCACAATCCCACAAAACCCCTTTTGAAATGCAGTACTCTCAAATAAGTCTGAATCTCTTGATTCTCACAGATAGAACAGTGAGGAAAATAAAAATTAAAAATCACAGTTGCTATAAAATCTATTCTAAAAATCCCTGAAGCTGGCATCACCATGCATAAACCATGCACCTCCTTCAGTTCTGCATCACTGCCCACCTGAGAAGAAGAAGGATGCAGCATGGACAGGAGTCCCTGTTGCTCTGACTGCTGGGGAGCCCTGTGGTGACTGAGGAGGAGGGAAGGAGGGTCTCTGAACAAGTTGTTACAGACCACTCGGGAACCTGAGGCACAAGACACTTCCCAACAGCAGTGTTCAGCATGAGCAAGAGCTCTGGTACCTGGGGTCCACCTGCAGCCGGACAGCCTGACAGAGCTGCCCCACAGGCGAGGCACTCCCCTTCCCACATGACATTCAGAGCAGGGAATTGCAAGCCTGCTAGCCCTTTGACCCTTCAAGTGAGCCTACAACAGCACTGTACAAGTAGTTACAGAATAACCTGATCACTGAACCAAGCTACTCCTTAATTTTAACAAAGGGAACATCACTTTGACTGAGAGGCTTGATTAATGGTAGCCAGGCCCCTTCCTCGAGGAGACCCCTAAAGTAGATGAAAATTTCATTCTCTGACATGGTCCACAAACCTCCCCAAAGAGATAATCAAACTATATCTAGTGAGTCTGTTCTCCAGAAAGACAGTCTGCTAGGTAGGTTTGTTTTGTGTGTGGAAGGACGTTTCTCAAAGCAGAAATTAACAAAGACACAGATTCCGTAACACAGCAAACTTACAAGTATTATTGCACATGAGTAGTGGTTGTCTTTACCAAATCTGCACCATATCTATAAAAGATTTTTTTAATGCGCATCTATCTAAATGGACTTTACAACAACTTTTAATGTTTTTCAAGGTAAGTAATCACTAAGGTCCATCTTAGAAGCTACCTCGAAGAGATGAAGAGGGTGATTAAAATTGCATAATTTCTTAAAATATGAAGGGTGAAATGTGAAATAACTCTTATGCATTATATGGCATTAGTAAAAATGTAATTACAGTGAAAGCAAGGATGAAAACTACTCCACTCTGAAGTAGTTGTCATTTGGACGTTTTTACATCTAAAATCAACAAACAAGAATATACACATACAAGTTACATAATATGAAATGGAGCAAAAGTGAGTGTAGAACCTACCCATCATCAGGTACAGTAAACTGCAGTCAGTTGTACAGATTTCAATATGATTAGTAAACTGTGACTGAAAGAAACTGTTCTCACTTTCCAATAGTAATTGAATATCTGAGCAATCTTGAACTGGACTGATAACACAAGCCACATTTGGGGGAAAAAAAGGAGCCCCACAGCAACCTACAAACTTGGATTTTATACAAATTTAGTGAAAAAGCTTTAATTCAAATTGAAAAACAACTCAATTTAAGGTAAAGAAAAACCACAAAAAATTCAAACCATGACAAAAACAAAAGAGAAAACTCCAACAAAACCCCAAAATCTTTGCCAGTCCTGTCCCCTAGGATGCAAACAAATTCACTGAGTGCACTTGAAAGAGATTAGTAGGAGATGCCTGTAAAACCACAGGTGATATACAAGTTTCTAATATCCAGATCTCAAATTATCTGGCCCTGCTCCTCAGTATCCCCAGAATGTTTTGACTGGATATGTAATGTTTTTCTAACACTATGGCAATACATGTACCCCTGTCTAGTCTTACCATTGTAACATCTGCACTCCTATAAGCATTTATGTTGCCAGCCAAGTCCCCGATCCTGCTGTTCTTATCCACAACATCCATCTTCACTGTGCAGCTGCCTCAGTCCCTTTAGATACCCAGAATCTTGCTGGTATAGTGTTTTCCACCGAAGTCCAAATACTTGGTGGTTTTGCAGTAAACAAGAAAAAATTCTTATTCTCACTAATGCCACTTTACACCACTTTACAGACACATCTCTGTATCTTGAGTAATAAGCAGAGTGCAAAAACATACTGTAATCAAGGAAGAAATCCTTACTGCAAATAACAGTTCTGTTGAATGGCTCAGCACTTGCAGATTTTTTGCTTTCATGTCATAACCTATAGCAAAGTAGAAGTCACCACTGTCTCACCTTCTCAGCTAACAGCTCCCGGATCTTGCTTGCCTGCAAGCGGAATTTGAAGAGCTGGGACTCCAAGGCAAGGCATCGTTTTTGCCAGTCCATACAGCTGCCATTCTCCAGTGTGAGTTCTGCCATTGTAAAGTTAATCATCCATTTAGGATGTCGTCTGAGGTGCTCTAGAAGTCCTGCAAAATAGAAGGGGGAAAAAAAATGTACATATTTTTGACAGACAAACTTATCACCCCCTGTGCCTAGTCTTCCTTACAGAACTGGTAACAAAAGCCATTTCTTCCCCAAGCAGAAGATGAAGTGGTAGTATCCTGAGTTATTAATATTGCTCTCTGCCAGACGTCACTCTCAGTGGACAAACTTTTACACTTAAAGTAAATAATTTACTAATGCATCATACTGTATGTTCCAGAAACAGCCTTACTGCTACCCTTACAGTCTTGCTAAGCCTCTACTCATAGATTAGGAGTATTTTTACTCCTGCCTTCTTTGTACCAGTATGTCTATAAACTCTCAAGTTGCTAAAACCCCCTAAATGTAACTCAGGTATCACACACACATTTTTAACTAGAGGCACCAGTGCCTTATCTCATACAGACTATGTTAAGAGGATGGGATGTATTAAGCAACACTGTTCCCAGTTCCTAACTACTTGATACAGTCAGTGGCTTTAAGAGTAGAAGTGCCCCAGTATCTAAACAATTGCCCTATTAAAACATAAAGAGACCCCAAGGAGGAATAAGTTAAGGCTGAAGACAAAACATGTGGCTCTACTGAAGCCCTTGTACACAGAAAAAGATATACACAACTTCAGAAAGTGGAGGAAGTTGTGGATTTTGAAGTTGTTTTATTTTCCTACTCACTAACTGTTTAGACATTTCAGATATTTCATGCTTATTGTAAGAGAGAACACAAAATGTAGGTAACAAGGCATTTGTGAACAAAAAGGTTTATAAGATCAACTCAGCTTGTGTAGTCCAGAAGCCAGCTGTATTATCCTACAACAAGAAATGTTTGCAAAGCCAGGGCAGCTAATAGCTCACTTTCATCAAAACATATCCTTACTTGTTCGAGGAATTTCTCACCTGCTCACAGGCAAACTCAGAAGTCCCAAACTGTGACAGACCAAGAAACAGACTAAGATTTGGGAAAGAGCAATGAAGTCACTCAGCCTCATTGCCTTTACATCTGCATTTGGAAAGTGAAAAAGTTGAAGATGTCCCTCTAGTTGTACCCACTTGTCAGGACACTTAGCTCATGTTTTGCTTGTAAGACAGGAAATTCAAGTTACCCTTACTATACATAATAGTGTGAGTATACAAACACAGCAAGCCACTCTATTCAGCTGTGTGCTTGATGTTCCCGGTTAAAGACAACACATTTTATACCCTTTAGCTACAACCATTACCTGCAAGCTATTTTGTGTACAGGCTGCTTTGTTCAATAAGAGAAAGTTTCCCAAATAGCCAGTTGCCTACCTTCAGTGAATTGTGAAATACTATTCCAGGTCAGAAGGTAGGTTTAAGTAAAATAAGGCAAGGGCATGCTCATGTCCAGCACTGCATCACCAAGAACACTCTGCAATAGGAAAGAAGACCACTATTCTACAAGCAGCACACCTACAACCTTACAGAAACAGAGGCCATCCTTTTTCACAGCCCACCCAGCACAGTGATGTAATCTCTAGCCCTAGTTCCTTGACAGGCATTTAATCAGGTTACCTTTCGTACACTTTGTAACACCACAGGGTTTCCCTCTAAGGTAGTGCTATCAGTCCTTCCCAAACCAAAAGAGGACACATGCAAGGATCCTATAACATCGTAAGTTTGTTTACAGCTAACTCTGTTTTGTACACAATAATTCAGCTCTCGAATGAAATTCTGCTCTCTTTTATACAGATATAAAGATACTTCAGTCTCTATTCATAAAGCTTAAATTGAAAGAGGACATACAAATGAATGGGAAGAACTCTAATGGCACAAAGCAAAATGAAACTGATGTACCTTTTCCCATATAGTCCATAACTTCTGGTTGAACTAAAACACCCTGTTCAGAATAAGAAATCTAAGACTGTGATAGATGTCCTGAATCATTTTGCCTTGTTCCTTATCACTGTGGACAACTGCATCATATAATCCAGTTCATAAATGAATGCTGCCCCTCCCTAGAACTGTGCAGGCACTTTTGCTCACACAGTTCCTGTTGTTCTAGAACCTCACCCCTCTAATGAGTTGTCTTCCAATTACCAGCATAAATATAACCATAACCAGCTTGCATCAGTTCTTTCTTGTAGATTATTGCCCTTCATCTTAGCTAGCTTTTTTTCTCTCCCTCATATTTACCACTTGATGTACTTGTAGATATCAAAAGCTTCTCCTTAAAGATCTCATTTTATAAGGTTAGAGATAAGGGGCTCCTTTAGTCTCATAAGAAAAGCTCACCACTCTCCCTCTGCACCTGTTCCAACTTCAGAGCACATCACATAAGAGTTGAGTTTTATCTTTCTTGTTCCCCTTCATAGTCATGGGTGATCACAACTGCATCTGAAAGGCAGCATGCACCCACAACAAAGGCTTGTGTAAAGGCATTAACGCTTTCCACCATATTACACTGGTAGTCAACATTCACAGACAAGTAACACAACTGGAGCACAGAAATCTCAGCTTGGGAGTGTAGGAGGGTAATTACAATGATACTGGAACAGATTAGTAAAGCTCACCTCTGAGTCAGATCTCCAAAAGACCAAGGTTCTCTGTACTACAGACCATTGTGGTACTAGAAAATGGGACAAGAGGCAACGGGCAGAAACTGATCCACAGGAAGTTCCATCTGAACATGAGGAAGAATTTCTTTACTGTGCACACTTTCCCCCACTGGAGGTATTCAAGAACCATTTAGACACAATACTCTAGGATTACCCTAGGCTGGGCCAGCTGATCCACTGTGGTGCCTTCCAAACTTACTCATTCTGTGATTGCAGAATTCAACAGGTCCAGGTGATTGATTAGTACATTCACATCTTTTCCTTCTCTGCTGATTTTAAGAAGTGCTCTTCCAGGTTTAGTGCTTACTCTATTACTATTTCTAATGTGCAATTTTACTTCGTGTCATTAGATTAAACCCTTGTGTCAGTCAACTCTTCCAATAAAACACCTACCATCTAACAGACCCCCCCTCTTCACCATTGTGTTGTCTGTCACACTCTCTTTTGCAATTTGTCTATTTTACCATTCTTCTATTAATCCCCATCTCCTCCACTTAAGATAATAACTTCCCCATATGTCATCATATCAAATGATTTCTGAAGGCTAGAGATTAGAATTACAGCTTTTCCCCCCTAGCAAAAACCTTATGGTTTTCCAGAGAAAGATATTGTATCACAATGTCTAATACCTAAATTACAACTGTATTTACAAAATGTATTCTGAATTTTTATTTACTGTTAAAATGCATCATTCCTTCTCCCCTATTCTCCTGAACATAAGCAGTTCATCTGCACTCTGTGAATTACAGTATTGACTTTATTTTGACAGACTGTCTTTAAATCCTTTCTATTGGATCTGCATGTCATATGCCTTTTTTCATAATTCCTAACCATCTTTATTCACCACATTCTTTGATTCCCATGCCTCTACGAGATATTGGTCCTTTTCATATCAGATAAAGAATTTATACAGTTATCCAAACTATATTTTTGTATTTGCAGTTATACATTTATATAAAGCTGGTTCTTTCTTCCCTCAGGCATATGAATAAGTTGGGAGTCAGATATTTTCAGATGCATTACTTGCTTTAAGAACTTGGAAAATAGGAGGCAGCCACTTTGTTCAAACAAACTGAGATTTTCAGAACTTCATTCTTAAATGCATACAGCTGCATCTTAAAGAGCAGTTTGATTTTCAGTGTTATGCAGGGAAGATAATGGGAGCTACAAAGTCCTTAGAATTCGGGGGGGGGGGGGGAAATGACTGCGTCAACTGCTAAATGCAGTCAAAACTAGAAGTCTCATGCATATATCTGTAAATTTTGATCAACATCAGAGACAGTTCTGACACTGTTAAATGCAAAATAAATATGAACATATTCACTTGGAATGCTGATATCCAGTTGTAATTTTGATGAAGCTAAAATTTATACTAAGATGCCACATGGGTTAGGGTGTTTTTTTGTTTGTTTTTAGATCAGAATCAACTGATTTCTGAGATGCAGGTGGATCCAGAATAGAATTCAAAACACTTCAGAGACTTTGCATATTTCCACCTAAAAAGCCTTCTAAGAAGAAAAACAATCCACATGAAGAGTTTCAGGCACAGATATAAATGCAAGTAAAGTGTTTGCAGCTTTGTTCATTCAGTGCAAACAATGAAGACAAGTCAAACGCCATTTCCATATTTCGAACATGAGTGTCTCCTCAGCTCAGCAATCGGTTTTACCCAGGCTGTCATAGAGGATTCAGTCAGCACAGGAGGGCTGCAGTTCTGAGCACCTGCCAGTAAAATCCACCGGACCCTGCCTGAACACCAGAGCTGAACACTGGTCTAACTTTCAGCTACCATCTTACTACAAAAGCAATCAATAGAAATGCGACAAATGCAACACATGAAGGGAGAGAGGTTTCCTCTCGTGTCACTGCATCAACACGAAAGGGGTCAGCAGTACGGGCAAAACTCAGTAGAGAAATCCCGTACTATTAATCAACTCCCGCTCCCCACCCACCTCATTTTCCACTTCATAACCAGTCTCACCCCCCAGCTTCTTAGCCCCGAGGCCATTGGAATTGTTCAGCCACACAGTCATTTCCCGTTCAGGAGTGCGGCCTGGGATATGCAGAGCATGAAGGGGGGACAAAACAACACAAAAAGCTGCGGGAAGGGCAAGGCTTGCCGGGGGGCGGAGAGCGGAGAATAATTTCCCCTCTGCATGAGTGCAGGTGGCTTGGCTATTAAAAGTGCTGAGAGGCAGGCAGAGGGACTCCCAGCTGTGCCACTCCACCTGCGAAGGTCTCCCCACACACCCAGGCTCACCGGGAAGGCAGAAGAGACCGCAGGACTTAGACACATTTACACTTGGGATGCGTTTTCCCCCTCCCGTGGCCATTCCTCCCCCCCACCTCTTCCATGCCCCTTCAGGGCCAAAGTCCCAGACCTAAAGGCGAACCTCAGCTAGGAGAGATGACACAATGCCGCCTCCGGAACGCTCTCGCCAGTGCCTTTACCATCACCTTGCGGGACAGTGGCGATGGCTGTGACAGGCGGCCCCGAGCCCCGGCCGCCCCCTGCTCACCTGTGCCGGGCGGGGCTCCCGGCGCGGGTTGCAGGCAGGTGCCCGGCGCGGCTCCCGTCCCATTCAGCGCTCTGCCATGCCCGCCCCGGTTTCCCTCGAACGGGGGAGCCCGGCTCAGATATCAGAGCCGGCCCTCCCGAGGAGCGCAGGAACTGACATCACCCGCCCCGGGCCCTTAACCCTTCCCGGGCTCGGCGGCGGGGCAGGTGGGGCGGGCGGGGACATCGCCCTCCCCGCCCACCCTGCGCCCTCAGGGGCCGCACGCAGGCTCTGCAGAACCCCGAGCAGTGTCGCCCAGACCTCAGACCCAGTGCCCCCCAGCCGTCCCAGCCCGCCGGGGCTGCGGTGCTGTCCATGGGGCAGCCGGGCAGGGAGCCGGCACCCATACCGCACGCCGCCCTCGCCCGAGGGGCCGCTGGCTCTCCCACGCTCCAGCCGGAGCACCCTTCGCTGCTTGTTGGCAGCCCCGGGGCATGAGGCTGGTGCCAAGACAGAGATGAAAAACACACTAATGTAATGATGCCTCTCCTGACCAGAGGACACCATCCTGCCCCACGTACTTGGGCCATCTCTCAAATCAAATGACTCAAACAAACAGGTCTGGGGCCTCAAGCATTTCTAATGAGAGCTGCAAGCACACAAAATATTCTAGTCAGTCATCAGGCCACCACTTCTTGAGCTACTTTACATGCAGCAATCCCTTATATGAATATATAGTGACTTGTAGGAATTTATCTTCCGTGTGTTACACACAGAGCCGGTGAGCCCGCTGCCCCGGAGGGCTGGCTCCGGCAGTGAGTGGGTGTGTGTGCTGCCGGCTGCCGCCCCTGCCCCCGCTGCTCCCCGACACCCCGGGCTGAGCGGGCCACGGTGGGCAAACGGAAACGAAAGGGACTGGAGACGGGGGCTGCAGGACAAAAAGGGCTTTGAGCCTCAGGCCAGTGTGTTTCAAAGCAAGAGATCCTTCATTCTAGTTCAGGTTTAGCAAATACTTGTTACTTAGTCCACCACCAGGCACATCACTTTCATCAAAGATACTTTAGAAATGTCTCTATGAGGCTCTCCTCATGGAGATTAAGTAATGCTGACATGTGTCTTTATGGCCATTTTCCATGGCCCTTTCAGATGACCTGCTTTGCTGCCATGAAAGTTGGTCACATCTTGAGTCTGGCTTGTTGGGGAAGGGCTGCACCAGAATGATGATGTCCTGAGCGATTATGAAAGATCCATGAATGCTCTGAAACTGTACTTTGGCTCCTGTTGAGACTACTCATGCAAAACAGGGCAGTCTGAAATAAGCAGACTTCAACAATCTGTGGAGGTAGCATGGTTAAACAAGATCTTAAATGTGCTGTTTATTACAGTTTAATTTTAAACTCTTTCCTCACATTGATAACATGCTTTCACTGATGTTTCAGCAGAGAAACAGTGGGTACCACATCATTTACTATGTACAAACAAAAAGATTGATGTGATTAAATGGTTAAAATATATAACTAAAAACAGAAGGTCAAGATTAGGATGCTGGAGTGAATAAAGGCAGACTCTGAAATCTACACCTCATTATCCAATAAGCAGTCAGATTTCCAAAGACTCTGAGGACTCTGCAGTTTCCTAAAGATGGTTTTCCTTTAGATTTCTCATCCATTTCCAGTTTCATGGGAATTTGGTTGAATGAAGCTGCCCCTTCCTTTCCAGTTAAAAGACAAAGCGTGCATTACAGAGCTGGTTCAGGCAGAGAGCAGGATAGCACCACAGAGAAATGGTTGGAGAGACAAGTGGAAACAGGCAAAGAACTGAAAAGAAACAGGCATCTCATGAGGAGTTCTCTCATTTGGCCAGCTGAGCAGGGACAGGCAGGAATAAAGGCAGAGATGGAGCTGTCTGTTGGGACAGTATCACCCAAAGAGATTTCTCCACCAGAAGAGACTCCAGTTGCCTATAATCTATATGGTTGTGTGTGAGTCTGTATAAATCATTATTCCCAGCAATCAAGGAATTGTAATAAATAACCTGAAGCAGCACAATTTGTATCTTCCTATAGGTATTTCAGAGGGCAAAAGGTAGTGTCATGCTTTATGGAGTCCCCTCCTGAGCTGAGGCTGGCCAAAGACAAAGTGGGAAAAGGAGCTATTCCCTTCATGCCCCCATCCTATTCCTGCTCCTTTCAGCCACAGCATGCAACTACAATATTTCTTAGTCTGAATTTTATGAGGTATTTTTATTCTTCCTTTAGAGGCAGTGGTCAAGTTCTCTGATTTGCACCAGCAAAGCCAACCAGATCATATCACTTACTGAAATGTCAATCTGGCCTTGTGTTTTTCCCAGGCAATGAAGCTTGACTGCCAGGACATTCCTCAGCCACTGAACTTTATACAAAGTACCTCTCTAAGAATTGCCCGTGCACACCTTGCTTTAACCCTTGGAGGCCCAGAACCATGCCAACACTCACACAATGTGCTCCTATGTATTTAATGCAATTATTCTTCAAAGCTGTGCCTCCTTATGCCTTCTGTTGCTTCTGTTAAAGTATTTAACAAAATTATTATTAAAAAAAATAAATTGTGGCTTCCATTAAATGATGTAAATAGAAAAGCAGTTTTGACTTCAGAGGGAGAAGGTTCTAAGAAGAGCCAGTAGCATCTCATTGTTCCCAAGGGCTTTCCCTTGGCAGTTATCTTTAACAGGGCTGCTAAAGCACTGTATGTCAGGTCTTTCCAACTTGCAGACAAATCATTCAGCAAAAAGTAAAATTTACTATGAACAGCAAATATCTTACTAACAAAACAAATTCTCTGGCAGATCCAAGAGAACTAGCTTGGCACTGTTAGACTATCATTATCACAACTCGAGCACAGGCTGCTTTGTTAAGAGAACCATATTTAAGATACCTAAATAGAAGGACAAAGAGATAAATGAGAACAAGGTTTCAGCAGAAGAGAGCAGAAGAAACTCTTTCTCTTAGTAAGCAAAGCTGTCACAGTTTTGCAGGTGGGAGAGAGCACTTTGTTTCAGACACAGTGCTGCTGAAAACTTACCAAAGATGCAAGGACACCGGCCAGACCAAAAGTCCATGCATCAGAGCTCCACTGAAGGCTCAATCCTATGTGGGAAAAAACTTGCACAAAACCAAGACAGGACCTTGAAACACCTGTTTGAGGTACTTGTCTCTCTCCATAGGCAACTTAGGCTTCATACTGTAGTTCTCTAAATTCCACCTATGTTACAGGCTTAAAGATGTTGAAAATGGCCTTTGTGCCTAATTCCCTTATTCTCTTTCTCCTGGGCTTGCAGTGTGCTGAAAGACACAACACAGAGTTGCAACCCTCTGCCTTGCTTCCCTTCTAATCAGCAATGACAAGCTCATGCAGCAGAAAAATAAGAGACTGGCAGCTGTGGATCACCTCACTGCATAAACCAGTTGCTCGTGGGAGGACCCAGTGGGAGGGCCAGGAAA
This sequence comes from Acropternis orthonyx, assembly GCA_035583155.1. Classification (NCBI taxonomy): domain Eukaryota; kingdom Metazoa; phylum Chordata; class Aves; order Passeriformes; family Rhinocryptidae; genus Acropternis; species Acropternis orthonyx. Next base: position 30,778,263 of record JAWWEU010000158.1, on the reverse strand, counting down.
CCATTGCCCTCCAGTACTTTGTCAGCTGGTTTTGATCGCATTTATGGTCATCTCATCACACTTCACACACAAAGACACTCATGTGTACTATTCAAGCCAGAATTTGAGCAAGAGCATATGTTTTATATATACAGTCTTGACTGGCACAGAGCAAAATAATGGAGAATTCCCATTTTCCTTAGGGAGTCATCCTAGGGGAAACTTCAGTGTTTTTCTCTGTATTAGTAGCTCTCGCCTTGTTTCATCTCTGGATTTCTCCAGTTTCAGCTTCTACGTACCAGATTTCATTATGTCTTTTTCTAATACATTAAGAAGCCATCAAGTATCACTAAAGCAGCCTGTGATAAAAACTGAACTTTCTCTCCTATAAAAATGCACAGGTATAACATCTCTTACAATAATTAATGTTTTCTAATGCTTGTATTCTCGTAGGTTTATCTAGATAATAGCTTAGACAACTGGAGTGTAAAAAGTTGATTTGGAATTGTTAGCATCATGCTGCCTGTTCAACTCCTGTTTCAGAGTGGGGAAGAAAGGAGGATGACATGTGGGAGTTGTCAAGCTGAGGAGAAGGAAAACAGTCCTTGCAAGTGTATTTGTTTTGTGTGGTCTTTTTGTGTCTGGCACTGGCTGGTATGCAGCCCAAAAGGTTCCCACACATCACAGCACACTTTGAATCTGTTTCTGAGTCCACAGCCTACAGCAGTAACTGCTGTGCAACTGCTGCTGTACATGATGTATGTCAGAGGTAAACTGTGTCAAGTTCATATGCTGCAACTATGCACACAGAGCTGGCTCAACAGCACTCACAAAATGGAATGTTGCTGCCCTAAGGATGAAAGGCCTGGCTGCTCATGCCAAGGACAAGGAGGCATAGAAAAAGGGTGGTGGAGCTGTGACAAGGTGCTGAAAGGAACTGGGATGAGCACCAGAGAGTTGCACCGGTGGCTCTGGCAGTCCCAGTGATGTGAGGGATGGCCACCGTTCTGCTGCTGCAAGGGAGAGTCCATATCCTCAGCCCTTCCTTGAATGGCAGCAACTGGGCTTTCCCTTTCCAGGGGGAGGGAAGCTCAGGCAAAGTAGGAAGCAGCCTATGGTAATTTTTCTTCCCCAGGTATCCTGTGAAATGCCAGGCAAATACCTATTTACAGAGCTGTCTCTGGAAGCACAGTGCAAAAAGCTGCACCAGAGAAAGAGACCCAAACAACACGGGGAGCAGGGAACTGATTATAGATTTCTGATTTGAATTCAGGTCAAGTAAAAGAAATACCCTCTGGTCAGCTACCCTCTGACAAGAAGCAGCAGTGACAGCTGTAAGGACAGACTGGTCATCTCAGTGCAGTTCTTAGACATCATCTGTCTGAGGCACATACTCATTAGGAGGGAGCACTGAGGAAGCAATAATGTGTGCTGCAGGTCACCAGAGGAGCTTCATGGTGTAGAATAGACCCCTATTACTGCTGTGGTTCATTAGATGTTCTGCATCCACCTATCACTGCAAAAGAAGACACTAGTAAGAGATGGGGCTAGTCTGTGGGAAGGGTTTTGGCTGCCTTCCCAGGCTTGCACTGAAGTCATGCCTACAGACTGCCAGATATCAGGATGGGGTGTGGAGAGGAACACAGTTTCCTGCCATAGGACTCAGACCTGCAGAGCCTCTGTTGCTGAAACCAGCAGGTAAGCTGTCCTCCACAGCAGAGCAGGAGGGAGGCTGCATTAGCTGGAGAGGTTTTTGGCTCTGTTCCTGGTCTCACACCAGAACCAGGCACACAGCTCCCAGGTGTTTGTGATCTATGCTCTGGGATCTTTCAGGCTTGTCAAGGCATTGCATAAAGGGAGGAATTATTTCACTTCCACATGGTGGGGTGGAAGTGTTGAGAGCCCCCACAAAGGTCCCTCTGCCTGCGTCTTCCAGGACAAGTCACCTCCAGATGAGCAGCCTTGGAGAGGGCTCCATCTCTCCACAGATGAGATCCCTGTACAATGCAATCTCAGAGCAGAAGTTGCTGAGTTTCCCTGGTGTGACTCTGTTCCTGGCAGTTTCCGTGGTGATCCATCAAACCAGCAGAAAAGCACAGATCTCTTTTGGAAGACAAATAATACAATGTGATAGTGTATGTGCCTGGGGAGAGGGAAACAACTCCACTTTTATACTGTGAACTGAGTTCTGGGGTCAGTTCTGGGACTTTCCTCCCTACCTCCCCAAGCTGGCAAGGAAAGCATTTCTGTACCCTTCTCGAAGGGCTCAGAGCAGTAGCTCCCACTTGCAGGCATTACAAACTGCCATAGACAAGTTCAAATGGTATTTCAAACTGGTTTTAATGGGCAGCACTGGCAAATGATGTGAGCAGGCAGCCCAAGCAAGCACTGTCTGATAGTACTTTGATTGGTTGGCGTTAGTGGGAAGAACTGATGAGGAGCCCAAAATGTACCACAACAGGGCCCAGTGACATGCCTGCCAACCTAAAGAGAAAAACCTGCACTCTGCTCTCTCTGCTGTCATGACTGAAAGCACATGGACAAAATCTCAAACCTTTCTTCTTGGTCACAGAGGGAAACTATCCATATGTGAAAACAAATTCACAGCTTACCACCAAAGTATCGTGCCACCAAGTCTTCAGGCACTGCCCTCAAGGTCTCATCCTGCCCTTGTCTTCATTACAGAAGCAGCAAGTATCACTGAGCCCACTCTTTGCCATGCAGTTTGGAAGAGCCTGCCTGATGCCCACCCATCCCCTTGCATGCAGCAACAATTGCCAAACAGTACAGCTGCCAGGATGAAAGGACATGGAGGGAATGGGTGGACGGCTAGCTTTTCCGATCTGCATCATTTTTGTGATGCAGTTTACGATTTCCAGAAAATTCTGGAGGAGGGGAGGGGTAAAAGTGATAAAGGGTAATATGGCTTTCAAACACAGCCAGTATGCATCTTAAAAAGGAAACCTAATTTTGTGTGCCTCCACCTCTGGGCAGAATGTTCTTGGCTTGGTTTCAAAGGTGCTGGGAAAATCAAGGGTTGGGTATCTCTAAAACCTGCCTGCAACAGGGTGACCTGAAAAGGAGTCATTTCTGAAAATGTTATCTGAATTTTATTTTTTAAAACTGGTGTAAATTCCTATCAATGTGCACTCTCTGGGATGCTGAGGAATTGATCTAGAACTTGTCTTTCACTTTATGCACTTCCTGAGCCGGAAATCCTTGTAAGAGAAACAGTACCTTAGCTGTAGACTTCAACGGCGCTTGGATTTCATTGCACTGACTGCTGTGGTGTAAGAGAATCCTATTGATCTCCTCATGCTGTGGTCCCTTGCCCAGAGTCCTGTGAATCTGCAAAGGAGCTTCTGAAGCTGAGGTCATTGCCTGGTGTCTTCCTCTGTTCGTGATTGCCTCCCCAGCTCTGGGGCAGCCCCCTATCCTCAGTCCTGCTGTGGAGGTGTAACCTCAGTTCTGGTGTAAAGGAGTACTGTGTCTCCTTGTGCCCTCAGAAGCCCATGCCAGGACGCAGCACTAGACACACAGCTAATTAAAACAGCTCGAGCAGCTCCAACACAAAACTGAGTTAGGACCTTCTACAGAGAATGTCATGCGTAATTTTCAATTATTTGTTTAATTAGTGTTAATTGCACACAGTAGGAGGTCAGAACTTAGCCTGAAAATGCTCAGTTGGCTGTGAAATGTGAATTCTTCAGCCGTTCTGGAAACCCCAGTCGAGGAGCCAGAGAAAGTGAGGATTTGTACTTGCCCATCATGATGGCAGTTTCATTCACAGCAGGTGAATGAGACTCTGGGGATTTTTTTCTGGACCAGAATGAGGGGGACAACAAGCTCATCTGGGGATCCACCAAGAGGGTTAGTGTGTGCCTTGGGACCCCTCTGCACCTGAGAGACCTCAGCCACACCTTCGTGACTGCACAGCCACCCCCGCGAGGCAGGCACGGGCCCCACAGTCCCACAGGCAGGGGCTTGCTCTAGGTGTCTAAACTGGGAGGGGGGCGGCTCAATTTCAGCCTTTCCCTTCTGGGGCTTTCTTTTTGTCAGAAGTGTCTTTTCGTTTGTAGTTACTATAAAATATACTGATGCTATTACCTGTCTGTGTGTGCATTTGCGTGCAGTAACACCCCCCCCCCCCCCCCCCCCCCCCCCCGGGCCCCCCCCCCCCCCCC
>JAWWEU010000158.1:30709728-30774000 GCA_035583155.1 Acropternis orthonyx | reverse complement strand
ACCCCGCCCCGGTACCCGCACCCCGCCCCGGTACCCGCACCGCAGCGCCCCCGCGGCCGGCCCTGTGCTCTGCCGCCACCTGCCGGCCACAGGCGGCACGACGGGCCCGTCTCTGCCCGGTTTTATTTCGGTGTGCCCAGGGGACCCACCAAAAACGGCGGGCCTGAGAGTGCGCAGTGCCCTTGGCTGCTTTCTGCCTTACCAGGGAAACAAACTCTCCGGTGGGAAAGTCACGTGTGGCCCTCTGACAGACATAGGCACAACCTCTGCTGATAACGGCTAATAGAGGTCTTTCTTCATCTGGGATAAGTAGAAACCTTGGATCAGACAAACACCCAGGGCAGCATCACGGGGGTAGAGCTCTGAGGAGAAAGGGAGTATGGATGGCCATAATTTGTTATGGACACTGTGTTGGAGGCGCGTTTAGACTTAGCCCAAACTATGTGTCTGAGACATTGGATGCACGTGGTAACATATAATCCTGATTTAGCAGGCACCTGGGTAATTATTCCTAAAAGCAGATAAACATTGGATTGTTTTACCAGACAAACATATGGGACTTCGAAGGGGAGTAGAAAAGGTGTTCCTATACATTAGCTATGCTCAGTTCAGGCATTAGTTCAAAGAACTATTTCCTCTTTGGTGCAAATCTGCAAAGCACTTTAAGACTCGTTTCCCCCTAATTTTCATTATAGGTTCCACTTCCACTCTTACAACAGTTGAAAATTGTTACAACAGTTAAAAGTTAAAAATTAAAAATCGATGTTTCTGTAAGAGCCACTTGTCTCCTCTCAGCCTTGATTTTTTTCTCATAAGGGCAAATTGACATGAGTCATTACCATTTATATTTGCCCAAAGATTACTTAACTTCTCAGAAGACATCACAGAAATAAAAAACCTTATATTAAGAACTTTAAAAATATTTTTGTGCTGGATCAAAATTATCATGTCATTCTTCTAATTAGCAAAAGTAATGCCATCATTACCACAAGGAAGGGTTGCGTTGGCTTTTAAATCTTGGGAGCTTTTGAGCCTGTACTGCTAACTTTACATTCTCTCTTCAAAACACTCTGCAGCCATACAGAAATGCAGAATACTGATTTCAGATTTCTACAATCTTGTCTGAAAAAAGTGCCCACAGTTTTCTCTCTAGGTTTATATTGACTAGATTTATGTTTAGGGTAAGCCTGGTGCCATAAAAAAATACTCAGTGCATTGTAGTCATGTAGACATAAAAGGTGAGAGGATTCAGGATGTCTTCCACCAGTTTCCCTCCACAGGTTCAAGCACCATCCCCCTGCTTGCAAGAGGTTATGTTCACATGGATTTGTGACTGGATCATGCCTTACAACCTCTGCAGAAGAGACTGCATGTTTTGGATAGCAGCAGCTATGCCACTTCTGAAAGTGCATATTCATTCCTCCCAGAGACCAAAATCTCTGGGAACTACCCTGAATTTCCAGTAGCTGCTTACAGCATTATCACAAAATCGATCACAGATGGTGTTTTTGATGCTGGTAGGTTGGAAAAAATAATCTCTTGGTTTATATCCTGAGCACATTTGATCTGGACTGACTGGGTGGAATCGTGACAGCCCGTTATCTTGTCATTGGAACAGAAACACTTTTCTGACTGCAACTAATGCTTGGGCAAGGATAAACATTTTCCTTTAAATAGCAAACTTCAGCCTTAAATAGTTACACTTTGCCCTTGCTGTTTGGCTCTATTGCATACCAAAGACTTAGCTCTTAGCAACGTGAAATCCCATCTTAATTAGCTACTGTTAAACAATACCACTTTGTACCACTCTCAGAATGCTAAGCTCCTTCTATTCTGGGTCTATAGAGGAGGGGAGCATTTCATATCAAGCCCAATGCAGTTCAATCCTCTTTCTGTGAAATCTGATTTTTTATTTGTTTTTCAAGTCGAAAGTACTCCTGTATGTTAAACCCAAGCCACTCTATACATGGAAAAGTGACACTCAAGAAATGAAAAACTATTAACCAAACATAGCCCAGTGTAAGCACAGAAAACTGCTCTAAGCAGTGCCATAAATTCAACACAAATGGTGCATACTAGACATAAACCTTGAGCATAAGTGGTCAGGTGGTATAATTCCTTTTAATATGGCACTCAGCTGGAGAGAAAAATGTGAATCATTTGCTCACTGGGAACCCATGTACCTCCCTAGAATAAAAAAATGTACTGGATGACACATGCAGCTCTGCCCACCAAAAATGCCAATGGCTAATGATGATCATTCAAACATGTGGTTTTGCATATGGTCCTTTTTTATGCTATTATAAATATTTCCCTCACAAGGTAGTCCCTGGATTCAAGTTTCTTTCCTGCAGCCATCTGATGATACACAGAGTAACAAGGCCAAGCTATTTTCTTTTTCAGTCTTTTCAAGAAAGTTTGTTACAATGTGTTTCACTTACTACCCTTGAAACTTTAGCCTCATTCCCATCTCACAAATTTACTCCCTGTGACATTATTCACAGTAATGAAGACTGTATGATGACCCCAAATAGGTCTATTTGCTTTGGGTTCTAATATTTTGCTGCTATATAGAATTCCATAATTTTTAGTACATTGCACAGTTGTGCAAGAAACGTGTTTGCATTCTTTAAAAGAAGCCTTTCTATCTTTCAAAGTGAACAAAAGAAACATTTCTTGAAATGGGTTTAGTGCCTATTTTAAAAGAAAAACTTCACTATCATATGACACATTCCAACCACTGTAGGTAAGTATAAAACAATCTGGAAAAAAAACTTTCCTCAAAAAGCTTTGCTAAGATAAACCTAAGGCTGCAAGTTTGAGTCACTGTAAATTGGATTGGTGTTGGCCCTGTAGCACAATATCCAGGAAAGCTTCATTTTTCAGATCCCAGTGCCCATAAAGCCCTGGAGTCAGGGACTGAAATCTGTTGAGATAATTCCAGCATGTTTTGATCTTTTAAACTTAGCGAATGTACGCATGGAGCATACATCAGTGCATCCCTTGACCTCCTGCTCCAGGCAGCTCTGCAGAACTATTATGTTTTCCTCAGAGGGCAGGGCTAAAAGACCATGTGCTTAACCAACCCTGGAGTCTGAATAAGGGCTAGCTGGTGGAGGTTGCTTCCACGTAAGATTGTTGGAAATTATTCAGTGTCTTGGAGAAATCTGTATTAGCTCCTGTCAGTGACAGAGTTTGCATTTGTTACTCAGCCTGGTAACATGCACTTTAATTTTTTTGGTTTCTTTTAATTATTACCTTTGGATACCCAGATATCAGCACAGAAAAAAGCCATGGAGGGCTGTTCTGACACTGTACGAAAACTTTCTGCAGATAATTTTCCTTCCCTCTGTCATCCAGGAGGTGGGAGAAGATCAACATAAACAGTGAAATATAGGGCTAGTGGGGTGTACTGTTCCCTGGGGATACCTGGTTTGCTTGTGCACAACTCAGGGCATATCCAGTTGCTCTAATTTTTATACAGCTATCTGCAGACCTCACGGAACAAGACAGCACCATTTTTAATTCTCTTGGAAAAAAAGGGGTTGGATGTCACAGTGTCAATATTCATGGGTCACAGCAAAGGGACACAGGAAGCCCAGCAATGCCTGATGCACCTTGGAGCTGCCAGCTGGGGTTACGGGACTGCTGTCAGCAGGTGGGGGCACCTTGGGCATTGACTCATCCGGCTGCATCTTTTCACTTGTTGTGTGCACATCAGTTTTAGACATTTTTAAGGTTAATTCTGTAAACATAGCTTTTCAGGACATCCTGAAAACAAAGATGTTGTACTGCCATGCCAAAAATGCCCTATAAAAAGACAATTAGCACAAGTCCAGTGCAGTTGCTTTGCCAGAAAGTGTTGACCACTGAGATGCCCACCTGTTAATGAACTTCAGTCATTACTCCTTATTCTAATCATGGGGCAAGGGCACTGAGAATGCAGGAAATGTACAAATTGGGAGAAAGGTAATAGACTTGTTTTAGTGTAAGTGAGAATAAGTGGAGTTTGTGATTTCCTAGTTTATCCAAGTTTTATTTGTGGTGCAGTGATGTTTGCAAGTAAGTAACAACTAAATGTTCACAGAATTATAGCACATAAATGTTTTACAGTCAGTGCAATACTGTTAGTAGTGCTGGCTCGTGCCTGGGATTATGCTAGAGAAACAGCTTTTTTTTGGGAAGATGTATTATTTCTTTGTCCTCGGGTCTTATTAGGTTGTTGAGAAGAACATCAATTGATGGTGGAGTCTGTACCTCTGAGACTGGCTTTTAAAGAATCCTTAATTGCTTGTATTAGGACAGATATCCCTTAAGAAAAAAGCCTACTGAAAATGTAGTTGACTCCAAATGGATTTTATAAACTGATATCATCTTTGGCTGTTTTAAAGAATGATAGAATATTTCAGCCTAATAGCATGCCCAATGTTACAACAAAATTTAAAATGGCTTTGAACCAAAAAGCAACTATGGATTTTTTTTTTTTTCTGAAGAAGCAAAATTCAGTCCTAACACTTTTACTCTCAAATTCCTTCTCTATTAGCTTGTACTTTTCCTTTGGAAGGATGTAAAGGAGGACATTTAGTTCTTGTTTGCAAAGACAACTATGAAAAAACTTCAGAAAGCATTTGATGGCATAGGTGTGACAGAGGTCAAATTATGAAAGTGAGATTTACTTATGCATTAGAGCCTAATTTGGGCTTCTTTCTGATTCTCATTTGACTAGTTTAGGATCTGTCCCATGTAGTTAATCAGGATGTTATGAAACAGAATGTACCTAGTTTGACTGTCAGTCTGGGATTATTTTGCCTGACTTAAGCTACCCAGGAATCAAGAAATGGGCCTGAACTACTCATCTGGCTCCATTTATCATCAGTGGGGACAAGGGAGCTTGTTTAATCTCTTTAGGATGGAGTGCATCATCATCCAGAAGTGTCCAGTTCTCACGGCTGAGTAAACAAGGAATAACAGCAGTACTGTTATGAACTGGATCAGTCCATAGAGGAAGAATCGCAATTGTGCAGATGACTTTCACAGCTGGGGACATCAAAGGTGCATCAGGAGCTTTGCTCACATTCAGCTCACTTGATCTGGTTCTGTGCTTATATTTCTGAGGTGGATTTCTCATTACCAGCATCAGTTATACTAGTTGTATACCAGTTTTGCAGGATGACTAGGATTATTTGGTATCTGGAGCATAATTTCTGGTCTCTTCTAGAATATAAAGTCCTACAAATTATGGGTTTAAAGATCACTGGACTGAATATTGTTAAGCTGGCATTCATAGTCAGTGTCAAATATCTGATAATTGCAAATTACAATATGACAGAAAATCTCATTTCTGTTGGACATATTACGAATTAACATTGTACAGGACTACATATTTACTTATTCTTATTGAATTTTTCACAAAAAGTCTCCTTAATAACTTTTCAAAATGAAAATTTACTCTTTAGACAATATCAGGGCCAACCCTATGCAGTCTATGCTGGGGCGGTGCGAATTGATGGGAAGCTTTGCTGTATAAGATGTAGATGAATATTTGATGAAATAATTATTTATTTAGCAGATCTGTGGAGAGAGAGACAGTCTTTATCATGTGACTCTTCTTAGTAATCAAAAAGATTTGGGACCATTTGATTCCTACCCCACCTGACCCATGGACATTTGTTGGGATCATGTGCTTATTATGGGACTGCTACCAGAACAGTGACTAGCTCTGAAAGCAAAGGAAGGAAAGGAAAAAGCTACTTTTTAAAATAGTGCAGTAACCCCTCCCTATGTATCACTTTCTTGTGTTCTTCATCGTATGCATGTATACGGCAGCTGAAAGAGATGATGAGATTAGGTGGCTGTTTGTCCAGGTTTCTGGATATTGTCTTCAGTCCTGTATGATGAACGTCATGCTTCTCTGGGCCTGAGGCTATCCAGTTGAACGGGAAATATATTCCTAAGTAATGTATTCTGAAAGTGACATAATAAAAATAAGGTAACACTGAAATATCAGCTAATATATTCAATGAATACTGCAAAAGGACTTTGCTTCTAGTGAAACTGTTGTATAAGTCATGTATTCATTGTTAAGAATATTAATTAATGTTAATTCTTAAGAAGAAAGGCATACATATATTCATTGTTAAGAAGAAAATTAATTGAACTAGCATTGTGAAAACTGCTATAATAATTTATACAGTAAAAATTTTTGGTTTAGTTTGTCTACAATGAAAAAGTGAGTAAAAGAGGAGCACAAGAAGGAGAGAGCATAAAGAGGATATGCTGTCTCGTAAGTACAACCTTTGAGTATTTTGGAATTATTAGTAGCTCAGACCCACAGATGCTTTGCCTTGCACAATGCCTTAATGTACTAAATAATAACAAAACAAAAGATACTATTGTGGAAGAAGAGTCTCTCAGAGACCACTGAATCAGATTAGAAAACAGGACAAAACACATCAAAGCTGAGGAATAAAAACTTAGGCAGAAAAATATGGCAGATAACAGAATGCTCTTTAAAGAGCCCCAATTTCATAAGCATAACAGAGAACAATATTGTTTAAAATGCCATCCTGGATCAATGTATGAAGTGAAGGCATAGTTAGAAAATAAAAAGCCTACACAGCAAATGGTTAAATGGGAAATATTCAGCAATCAATATAAATTAGAAGTTATATAATATAAAAATAGACAAAATAAAAAAGGCAGCAAAGGAAAATCATTGGCTGGCAGGCCCTAAGAAAATAAAATGAGTTGAGAGTATATTAAGAACAAAAGAAGTCTGAACAAGGGTACATGCTGCTGCTTGATGCAGATGATGAAGTGATAATGTTGCAGAAAAGGTAAATATTCCAGACATATTTCTGTTCTGCATTTGAAAAGAAGAAAGATGGTGAATTTATGTCACATGAACTCATAAAAAATTTTCCACTCTATTAGTGACCAGGAGGAATGTAAAGAATGTACTGGGGGTAAATATTTTAAAATCATTAGGTCTGGATGGCTTATATGGGAATACTAATAAAGCTTATTTAACTGATCTTTAGAGTGCTGATATTGCTACTTCATAAATCCTGTAAAAGCAAGGAAATAGCAGAATACTAAAGGAGTATCTGTTCTATGGCAAGATTAAAAAAAAAAAAGGTAAAGTCAACCATCACAATAGATGTGCACCAGCAAGGCTAACAGCAGTTCATTGAAAAAGATATTAACTGAAAGAGAATTCTTGGACAAAAACTAAGAAACTTTAGGGATGTACTTCCCAGCACTACAATAATCTTGAAAAAAAAAGAAAAAAACCCTACCAATAAACCAACCAACCAACACAAAAAAAAGCAAGAATAATTTAAGCGTCCCTTCCCTGAGCAGGAAGATGACTAGAGATGCTCTTAAAGTTCTTTATAGCCCTGCTTTATGTGGTTCCATAAAGAGATAACAGAGTCCTCACTGGACAGGAGTAAATACATGCATGGGTTGTGAATTCTGCTTGATTTTATTTCTTAAATTGTTGTGTCACTGAATCAGGATTAGGAGCAACACTGGACATTTGTACCTGAATGACCCCCATTCTCTGAGAAAAACACAGGACACAGGATGGTTGAAGCACGGGGAAAACAGTCCACCCAAGTTTGCTGGACATAGAACAGAATAAACCCATGTCATCTGTGCTTTGCAAAAGCCACAGAAGTAGTATTAGGTTCGGTACTATCCAGTATTTTCATCACTGCCCTAGAAGTAAATAGAAACTCACTGCTGATATGCAGGTATTAGGAGGCCTGGTGGAATGGCAATGAGGAGCATTTATATATAGCAGTCTGGATCACCTAGCAGATCAGACATGTTCAAGCAAAAAGCCTTTTACTCAAGCTAAATGCAAAGTTATGCATGTGGGAAACAGATAGGAGACTGGGAGATGTGTAATCAGAAACTCTAACCTGGAAAACAGCACTCTGAAAAGGATACGGGTCGGCACAGTACGGAGTAGTTTCACTCCAGTGAGATACTGTGGCAAAAAGGGTGAAATCAATCCTTGAATGCATAAACATGGGAAAAGAAATACCAGGTTGCTTTTCTTCCTTTTGTGGTACTCATGAGACTAGTTACATGCAGGATATTTATTTTCAAAGTTGTTGAAAAGCTGGGGAAGGTGCAAAAGAAGCTTGGTTATTATTCAAGATCTAACGGAAGTGCCTTATTGTAGAAATCTTACAGTGCTCAACCTGTCTGACTTAGTGAAAAGGGAGATGACTTGATTTATGTCTTGATTAATGAATTGGTACTGTTGGAGGCATTAAATACTAGCAGAAAAGGGCTCTGAGCAGACTAAGTCATACTGAGGACTGAGTGGAGGAATTATTAAGCCAGACAAATTCAAGTGAAGAATGAGACACTGCAAATGATTAACTACTAGAACAAGCTCATGTAGTGAATTCTTTATCTATTTATGTCTTCATCAAAATGAGACATTTTTATCTGTCCTACAGCCACCTGCAAATTGTCAAGCATGAGTTGTAGCTTTTAATACTGGATTATATCCATGAAAATTAATGGTCTATGATATCTAAGAGGTCATTCTAGGTGATAGTAATCTCTGAGATTCCATTATGCTGTAGGAGAGATATATATTTATTAATTACTATGATTATATCAATAAGCAGTAGCTAAACATGCAACTTTCTCTCTGTTCTGCTCTTTAAGTACTATCATTTAATGATAACAAGTTGAATTCAGGTTGCCAAGATAACTAATAAAGGAAACTGGAGGACTGTAAAAGTGCATGATTGATTTTCTCTCTTTAGATGTTCCAGTACTTGGCCACTTTACCAGTTGGAGTGGCATAATACACAGGAAATGTAAGTTGTGGGGTGACTACCTTTCGCCTTCTTTGTTCCTCTGTCTAGAAACTTTGGTGAGAATCTTTGGCTGTGACGTGCATCTATGAGAAGTAAGTAACCTGGCCTCATGCACACATTGTATTAACAAAACCAGCCAAAGTATTTTTTTAAGACACAAATGAAAGTAGGGATGCCAAAACTAAGTTCTTACCCAGAAAAGTAAAAAAAAAAAAAAAAAAAAAAAAAAAAAAAACCAACCCCATAACCCAGCAAGATTGCCATAGAAAACAAGGTTTTTGACATTATTTCAATGTTTGAATATGGGAACCTCCAGTGCCAAAGAGGCATTTGATGTTTGCATCACCAAAATGAAGAGACATGAAATGTTGCTAATTTATCTTGGTAAATCCTGTTGTAGCAACCTGCATATTCTAGTGTCTAAATGCTTTCAAGAATCAGGTCCATGGGAATTTCCATCTTATATAACCCCAAAGCACTTTGGAGGCCTCCATGGCTCTAGTGCAAAGCGTGGGTGCTACTCACAGTGCACAGCATTTCAGAACAGCAGTTAAAGGAAGAAACTGAAGAATCTCATCACTAATGAGATAGGGAAATTCAGTGAATGGAGAAGAGCAGGGTAGATAATTTGTATTTATAGTAGACAGCTTATCTGACAGATTTAGCCACCTCGCTTGCTGCTTCAGCACTGTTTGTGAATGGTTTTTGTTCATCTCAGATGGTTTTGTTATTCAAAAAGCCCCTGGCCTGTGGAATATTCTTGAGCAGCTCATTGTGGATATTTGCATCATGAAAGTAGAGCTGAACCATGATTTTTAGCTCTGAATCACTTTTATATATTCCTTTGGCACATCTACTCTCCACATAATTTCCAGTCTCAGAGGAACACTTTTTCAGTTTCATTCCTATTATGTAATTTTTCTCAACCTTCTTCACTTACCCTCTTTTTTATATTGTAGCCTTTTCCATCACTTCCCCTTACCCATTCCCCTCCTCTCCCTGGTTTATTATCCCTACTTGACTGATGTTTGAGAACTGTACTGCAAGTCACTTGGAGCAGACACTTGTCACTTCACTGTTGATCAGAGCACTTTGCACATGTTGTGTTGTATAAATAAAAACATAGTTCCAGAAATACTTCGTCTTTCAGTTATATTTTGCAGTGACAGAGACACTATATGAAATAAAATTATTATTATAATTATCCCAACTCTGGTACTAACATTCAAAAGCTTTTTAGGTAAATCATGTGCATTCTCTCTTCTCTGTCTGTTTCTTAGCTACCTCAGAATTACAAGATGTGAAGTGCTAGCATTGGGTTGTTTGCCATTCTAGAAACTCCTCAAATGTAACACCTCTTTGCTTATCCTTTTTTCTATTGGCTTCTCTCAAAGTCTTCTAGCAAAGGAAATGTGTTCCCTCTTTCACAGTTGGGGAAACAAAAACAGAGAGGTGAATTTGAGGGTATCGAGAAAGCCTGAAGCATGTCTGTGAACACAACCCAAGCCTCCAGGGCTCCAGTTACCTGGCATTTTTTATGGGAAACACTTCTTCCCAAAACAGACTACTGGATCAAGTTGGACTGCACATGTGCAGGTTTGTAAAGTGGCTTGCCTCTCCCCAAAACTCTCTTTGCATTTTGTTAAACCTGGCAAAATAAGAGAAAACAGAATTATCTCCAAACCCTTCAGGATTTGTAATTTCCACATATATAGTATTTGCTTTTCTTCTGCCCCTGAATCCAGAATAGAAACCATTAGGGATTCTTCTATTTATTTTCATTAAAAATTCAAGCAAACACAGGTTTACTTAGTCAGACATCAGTCACGTGTCAGGTAAATCTTGCCTGCTGCTTGCTTTAGAAGTCTCAGGCTGCTCTGTTCTGAAGGACCTCTCTGGCATCTAATCCACATGAAGGTAAAGATGGCAGAAGGTAGCAGAGGACACTTGTGCTCTACCATGCAATTCTTCCGTCAGTCCAAAGAGATGATCCCTGAACAACATCTCAGAGGAAACGCAAAAGCTTGGACAGTCTCTATGAAATAATCTTACTAACACTTTCCCATGGATACCTTGAACAGAACAGCCCTGGACAGGGCTTTCCTAAACAGGGTACTGTGACAGTAAAAGATGCTTTGCTGCAGGGCACTTTGGTCACATCTGTTAGGAGTAAAAATTTCCTATATGCAGTGTGTAGTTTCAGAGCCAAGCTCTCACCAAGACACAAGGCATGGCAAGTAGCTATTACAGAAAAATGCCTTGAAGGAAAGCAAAGCTAAATACTCATGCAAACTTTACTATTATAATCTGTATCTAGAGGAAATAAAATGTTCTGAGTAAGGGAATGATTTCAGCAATCCCAGACAGAACAGCCAGATTTTTCAAAAATAGGTCTGGGTTCCTTGGGGACTGATGCCTAGCATTCAATGTTTTGAGGCTGATCCCAAAGACAGCACCTTACTGGCAGAGACTGGCACATGCATGGTTAAACGAGCAAATATTTAAATGGCTTCAGTTTGGTGCAGAGATAAGTTAAGAACCTTGGTGGACTTAACTCCTGCCTCTATCCCTTTGTGAATCAAGTACATTTTCAAGAGTGATGAATATGGCATTGGTGTCTGAAGCCATAGAAAGAACCCAAGCCCCTGATACACGCAAAAGAAAGAGGAACCATCAGACTAGGGAGTCTCCTCCAGCCTGAAGGAATCATGTTTGAAAATTTCCTTCCTGTTTTCTTCAATAAACTCACCAAATGAACTAAGGCAGTGAAAACCCATGGCTTGTATTTTTTCTACCAGCACCAAAAGCAAAGAGAGACAAAGGAAGCAATATCCATGCTATTGCATGAAGACCTATGCAAGCTGAACTGAGAAAGCATATGATTTTGGTATTCTTCAAAATCCACTTCCTATTACAAGGATTTGAATAACATTTTCACCACAGTGACCGGGGTCCCCTCAGAAAAAAAAAAAAAATTAGTTCCTTCTTTAATTTCCTTGTAAGCTTCAAGACTGCTCTTTGTTCCTCAGTTTCCTGTCAGAGAAGCCTCTGTTTTGGTTGTACATCCGAGGGGGGTTATTAAATAAACACAGAGCATCTCTTCTCTATTCTATATATCCAGGGAGATGAAATTCCTGATTCCCAGTTGCAGGGCCTCCTCAGGCAAACAGGAGAGAAAGAGCCAAACTTCCACAGGAGTGAAAAACCCTGACTGCAGTTTGAGAGGTTTCAAACAATTGTGATGGAGTTTTCCATGATAGGTGTTTCCTTCAATGCACTGGCTGGCTGGAGTCAGACTGAACCAGGGCTGAGTAGAGAATGGGGAGTGTTATAAGGTGAGATTCCCATTTCATTTGCTACAGAACCTGTTAGCATGTAGAGTGAGACAGGAAATTAGAGTAAGTATGACTTAGTAAGCCAGATGGTTAAACTCTGCTCTGGAAAGATGGATCCCATTCCTCATTAGTTCCTAAGCAGTGTCAGACAAGTCACTTGAACTGAAGTGGTAAGACTAATTTCCAGGTGCTCCTTTCTAGACTGGGACTGGATTTACAGAAGGGATGAGCATCCACAACTGGAATTCAAATATAAGGAGCCATATAAAACTAAATTCTCTGGAGAAAGAGAAATGCTATGAATCACAAATTTAGGATGCCTTTTAACTGAAACATGTCTGAGCTTCAAAGCCCAGTCTGCAGAGTGAGATCTTACCTCACTGGGAATAACTATAGCAATAGGGACGTTTGTGATGCACTCAGATACCAGTGTAATGACCACATTAAAGCATTCCTGAGGATTTAAGTAATTTTTTTTTCAGTTTAACAATAAGCCACAAATAAAACACAAAAATGGATGAGTGAGGACCTAGCTTGAGTATTGCTGTACTGCACTCTTTAATGTGCCCAGATGCAAGAGTAAAGCAGCAAACAAATATGATTATGCTACTTTCTAAGGTGTTTCTATACAGTCAAGTGTTATGCTGGACCCAAATGAAGAAATCCTTTCAGAATCAGACAGGCCAGTGCAGAGACATCTGAGCTGGTTTTGGGCACACAGATAGAGGACCTAGATCAGGTGTTATGTATGATGTATGCTATTTCAGAAAAAGGCAACACACACATGAAGGGATGATGAGACCATTAATAAGATCAGCTGCATCTCCTGTGCCTGTTTACAAGTGGCTGCAGAGAGGCTAGAGCATACTTAGGTCACCACAAACTCTTTTCATCTTGGAGCCAGCTTCCTGCACATGAGCCTGGATGCCCCCTCCCCAGCACCAGGCCTTGGAGAGCTCAAGCCTCCTGGTGAATGCCTGACAAAAGAGCATTTCTAGAAATTGTCTCTCCTTTGTCCCCAAGTATCATCCTACTCTCATGTTCACTGTATTATGATCTCCATTTCAATTTCTTTTCTCTTCCATTACTAGCTCAGGTTGAAAGAAACAAGGCTGAACAGAAAAATAACAGCTTTCCTGAAGCAGCTAATGCAACTGGGGAGAGTTGAACAAGCTCTCAGGTGTACAGCACCACTACCAGGTGTTCGCTCTGATATTTCTCCCTCCTGCCTATCCCCTCAGTACAGTATAGTGCTTGTCTTCCCTCACCCTGTCTCACTGTCTCCTCCTTCCTCCCTTCTCATTCTGGGAGCCCTCGCCTTTCTCCTCACCTCCTCCTTCCTCTCTCTGCATGCTGTGACTAGACAGGAGAGTACAGATTTATGTATTCCCTACAAGTGCTTCTCATATTTTCTGGTCCATCTTTGGCTGTTGATTTCTCCTTCTCATAGGTGAGTATCTCTTAGCTCTCTTCTTCCTCTCTCTTTGACCTTTTCTCCGCTCCTTGTAAGGCATTCCCTCCTCTCATGCTGTGAAATGTTCATCTGTCTCATACTGAGAAATGATCTCTCTCACACTCTCTCTTGACTATATTTCTTAGCACAGCCCTCAGTGCTTTCCAAAGGATGGTATTTCACAATAAATACATAAGCACTGCATCAGGCTGCTGTCTTCTATAACTGCCTAATCGGATATGGTATTTTAAAAGTGCTTCTTAGAACATCAAAGATGCCCTAGCTATTTCAGCATTTTCCTTCTCAGCTCTGTTGAAATTTATAAAATGCTATTGTTCGGATTTTTTCATCCAGCTTGAATTCACCAGCACATGCAGTACTGGCCTAGCTTGCACAGCTCAGCTGCTGAGGTAAGGCTGGCTGTGCATTTTTCTCCATTTCCCCTTTAAAACGCTCCATCTTTCTGAATCTCCAGCTCTCACAGTGAGACTGTGCAATCAGGTGACTCGGTGACAGGCTGGTTTGCTGCATTGTGGCATCCTCGGAGCAGCTACAGCGGTTTGTGCACAGAGCTCCCCGGCAGGCGCGGAGGGAACGCCAGCCAGCAGCCCGGGCACTCCTGGGTTGTGCAGAGCTCTTGCACGGCCGCGGCAGGTTCTGAGCGTGCAGCCTCTGCCGGCCCTGCTGTTTTGGGGGCCGAGGGAGCAGCCTCTCAAGAGAATACCTGCCTTTGACAGAGCCACTGCGGCCAGACATCCTGAGAATCCTTCATTGTAATTGCCTCGGGGCCTGCACAGATCTGATGCTGCCTCATCATTGGGGCCATTTATTATTGATACCAGTAATGCTGAGTCATTAAACAGAGGTCATAAAAACATCCTTATTCTGCTAAAAACATTAGCTCATAATTTCTGGTACTACAGAAGGCGGGAGAGACCAGGGATCCTTGTGCCTGTGAGAAAGAAAATGTGGACTTCATCAGAGGCCTGGGAAGCCCAGAGAAGAGCCCAAAGCCAGTAGCTCATTAGAAAAAGCAGGGTGCTGGTTAAAGACAGGTCTCTGGGCTCAGGACCAATTGCCATTTCTGAGTTTGTGTCTCTTCTGGTTATCATTTTACCCCAGAATATGTTCATTTCTCCCTGTGTAAAGGGACAGAACCAAAAACCTCCCTCGCTTCTGTCTGAAGACTGTAGGGCACTTCGGAGGCACTTGCCAGCTACTCCTCTCTGCAGAGCTGTTGTTACCTCCATTTGTTCAGAGGCAAGGCACAGGTACAGAGGGGTCATTGGTCTGCTGGCAAACATGCGTTCAGAACTGCAGTCTCCTGATTTCTAATGCCAAAGAAAGGCAATTTTTTCCTTGTGTTCTCGTGCTGCCAAAGAGTTAATGTAGCCAGATTTAGTTAATTTTTACAACTTGTGCTTTAAATTTATTTTCTCACTCCTCTTCCTCGGGCAGTTTTCTGAATCTGAAGAGGTCCTTCTGGGTGGAAAAACACATTTTGCAGAGATTATGTTTCACTATTTTAATAGTGAAACTGCAGACAAATACTTCCTTTGATATCTGTGTTTGATTTCCCTCACTGCAGGGAAGTCCTGTCAAGAGTCCAGATCCAAGAGCAGGCGAGTGGGGGTTACATTCCTCAGCTGGGGCTGGGGTGGGTTTTTCAGTTTTGCTTTGCTTTGTTTTGTTTGATATGGGTGGTGATGGTGGTACGGATTTCTGTAGAGGAGTAACTACGAAGAGCCCGTGCGGCAGGCTCAGCAGCCGGGTAGCGCTGTGCCACACCGCGGCCCCGGACACGGCAGACACCGCCGCGGCCGGGGGGCTCTCGGGCAGGGTGTTCCCGGCACACACCCCCGAGCGCAGGCCGGCAGGGCCCGGCGGTGCGGGTGACACAGGTGCCTCCCGCGGGGGCCTGCCCGCCGTGCTCGGGCTCTCGGCCCCGCGCTGGGCTGGCGGGCACCCCGGGCGGCCGGGGGCGGCAGTGCGAGGCAGTGCGGAAAGAGTTAAGGGACGGTGGCGGGGCAGGCCGGCTGTCGGGAGCGAGCATGTGCAGAGAGAAGCCGCATCCATACTACGGGCCAGTGTCACCGGCACACTTCGCCGCCCGCCGGCCGCGGGGCACCCATGGACACCGGTGAGGTCACGAGCGGCGGCGCGGCCGGCCGGGCGGGGGGGCCAAGCGGCGGCTCCGGGAGCTGCCCTCACGGCAGCTGCCCTCACGGCCGCCCCGCCGGTGGGAGCGCGGGCCCGCGGCCGCTTCCCCGCAGCCGAGCGGCGCGGGGGATGCGCTGCCCGGGGCGGACGGCGCCCGCCGCCGCCGGTTTCGCTTTGTGGCGGCGGGAGGGCCCGCCGGGAGGTGCCGCCGGCCGGGGCGAAACAAAGGCGGGCGGAGAAGCACCAGCCGCCCCGCCGGCGGCGGGCCCGCGGGGGCACCGGGGGCACCGGGACCGGCGTGCGGCCCCTCCCGGCCCCGCAGCCCCGGGGGCGGGCGCGGTGCGGGCCGCGGGGCTCTCGGGGCGAGCGGGGCGGGAGGGCTGGTGAAAGTGAAGCTGCTTCTCACTGGAGAGCGCCTTTTTTTAGACGAAAGAAATGTCTCGAAACATCTTTTTGTATTGATTTCAACAAAACTTTATCCCAGGAAAGGGGCAATAGCTCTGAGGCAGCCCCGCGTTTGCGGAGCGGGACTGGGAGGTGGGGGCTGGCTCTGGTCCATTCAGTGACTTTTCTGCAACCTTGTGAATTACTCGTGTGTAAAGCCCAGCGGTCAGGGATGCGAATAATACAATCAGCTGAAAAATGGGAGTTTTTCGTTTTGGTTTGGTTTGGTTTGGGGTTTTTTTTGGTGTTGTTTAAATTAGTATCAAGATGCCTGCTATAATTCCATTTTTCATATGGAAAACTCTTGAGAATAGCTGAATTTTGGTAAAATGGAAAACCTGATTCCTTCTGACCCCCATTTATGCTGGGGGCCTGAAAATTATCTCTAGGGTGCTTAGGAGCAGGGATCCTGGGAGGCTGCTCCATCTCACTCATCTTGACCTGGAGCATTACCCTGGGACTTCCTAGAGAGCATTTTGCATTGCTGGTCCAAAACTACTGGGGATGTACCAACTTGTTAAGCCTCCTAATTACACAGCAGACACGGTAAAACTCTGTTATGTGAAATACTTAATGTTGTTCTCTGGCATCATTTGTTTGACAGGTTTGTCCTGTTTCCCTCTTAATTCTGAAGAAAAAAGCTGTCCCTGCAGGAGCTGATTTTTTTTTGCAGGCAAGGTGGTAACAGCTCTGTTACTGCCAGAGCTGTGTGCATTGGGGATTTGCAAGAACAGATTGCCCAAAGAGCTCCCTTCTGTGGGTTCCAGGAACACAAATGCAATAATATACATATGGTATCAGTTAGAGATGGGGCTAGTACTGTTTGGTGGTAAATAGGAAGTAATGAAAACAAAAACTACCATAAATTATTAGGAAACAGAAAAGGAAGACTTATGACATGGAATCTTTAATACCTGTAGCAACTTTCAACCAGCACTGAGGAAAACTGTACGAAATCTGTAAGGTACTCTGATGTCCATGACATGTCCCGAAGGTCCTTCCTGAATCCATGCCTAGTTCCAGTGAGAAGGTATGACTTCTTCCATGCAGGAATGTTGTTTTTTCTGTGTTAAGTGACAGCAGCTTGCTACTACAAATAAATTAAGATTGTTCACTGAATTTGGAAGTAGGTATTTTCTCCCTGAGAAATATATGCTCTCTGTGCATATATCTGAAAATTTCACAGTTCTGTGTTCAGGCCCCCCCCAGCTGAAGAATATGGGTGTCTCTGTGCTTGTGGAAGGGGAAACTGAGGTACAGGAAAATGGCACTTCACAGGAAGATGTCAAATTGAAACAGAATCGTTCACTCGAAGTAATTTGTTTTAACTAGTAGCTATAGCAGCTTCCTAAACAAACATTGGCAGAATTGTTACAAGCAGCTTATTCAATGCCTGTGAAACATCCAGAGATCCTCTGATCACAGATGTATTGAAAAGGGGGATAGTATAGTCTGGTGGAAAGGAAGTGGAGGGACAAGCAGGTGTTGAGGTAGTACTGCTTGTGACTGCATGCCTTCGTGCTGAGTCTCTGGCAACATGTCCACAGACTTGGTCAGTATTGCTGTTCCCACTCCACTGCAGGCTGATGGTGGAAGCAGAAAACAAGCTGCTTCCTTGAAGAGTTCCAGCCTTGGCATTCTTGTGGCAAGGTCCCATGGCAGTTTACAGAAGTGGTCAAAAGGGGTCTAAAACAAGAGGTATGTACAGCATAGACATGTGGGTTAGGGTAACCTAGGTCTCTGCATCCATATGGAAATGATATCTGGTAGTGGGGACTCTGCAGTTTTGCTGACAACGTCATAATGTGATGCCAAACAGTGAAAGGCAAATTCAACCTTGAAGGAAGATGCAGGTTTCTAACTTTAAGACAGGAAGAGGTTTTTGGATAAGGTGATGAACTCAATAGCATGTGGAGTCTAAAGATACCTATTTACAATCTATATTTTAATTCAACATCTTGAAGAAGTCCTAAGGAGTGAAGATGTAGGGATCCCTTTGGTCTTGTAATTTGTGGATATATTTATTCCTACACATCAAGAACTGGGAAGAGGAATTGTTTTTAAGTGTCATAAATGTGCTTCTAATACCTGTCTGCTTGGTTAAGAGAACAACTGTCCTCAGGTTGGGTGTTTCAGGGCTGCTGGCAGGCATTGCATTGTGTCCAGGAAGGGTGTTTCTTCACATGGCATAATTAGCCAGATGAATTTAATTTTTGCCTTCCTCCAAAGCATTAGAAAGCAATAGAAAGCAACTGGGGACTGATCATACCAGGAAGAAAGAAGTCTGGGCGGGACAGTGGAGGAGTGGGAGAAGAGACTGTGGACTCTTCGTGGGTCAAGGAAAGACCCCCAGCTTCTTGCTATCATCACATGCTTTGATGGCAAGTCTTGTTTGTATCCTCAGAATCATACTTATTGCAGAGTCTGGAGCCAGGCTTTGTAGGTTTTTTCTTTGCAGCATGGGATTGATCACTAAGGGTCATCTATGTGAGACTCATTTGAATGGTCCTTTGCTGGTTTTGGAGTTGCCACGCTGGCTGTGGTGTGGTTTCTTGTGCTCTTTGTTCTTGGTATGCACATCTAATCTCCTTAGACTAAAGGACTTCCGTCCTTATCCAAGTTGCTGAGCTGTGTTGCAAGAAACTGCATGAAATTTTAATAAAATGATATGCAGGAGATTTGACTAGGTTTTAGGCAAAGGAGTCATTTCTGTTCTTAAACTGTCTGATCGTGGGTAGAAGTTTTTCCTCATGGAAGATGATTGGAAAACATCCTGAAAAGCCTTCTAAAAAGGAGAAGCCTGATATATTGAGGAGGCTTAAAGAGTGGTGACAGAGAGGAGACATTTTTGTTCTGATGATGAAATCATAGAAATAATGGGAGATTTATTATTGTAAATTGTACCTTAGGATTGCCTTCAACAACTGCCATGTTTAAGCAAATGAAATTAAGTTGTTGTGTTGTTTTGTTTCTTTTTTCAGTTTTAGGCAGTCTGCTATTGCATGGTAAGAGGAGAGGTAGCAATATGGCTAATTAAAGGGCAACAGTGCTTCATTCCTTAGAGCTTATTATTCTGTAGAAAATGGGTCAATTGCTTAGAGAAATTGTTTGCCAACAGGAGGCAGGAAAAGCTTTTTTTCCCACTCTTCACCTTCCATTTGTGGGAAGCACTGCCTACCTCCATAGCAGTTGCAGTCCCTTGGTAAGCTTTCAGATACCAGAGCCATGTCCTGTAGATGAGGAAATGGCATCTGAGCCATCTTACGTGTGGTCCCTTCTTTTCTGTGTGTGCCTGTATAGCTGCAAATGAAGCAGCGTCCAGCAGTGTTCCTGGATTCTTTCTGGGGTGAAAGAGGTTAAGTTGAACAATACAAGTGGGAGTTCTGTTTCAAAACAAAATTTGCTTAATGTGAAAGGTGAAGTGTATTTCCTTCTTTTGAAAGAAGTTTGGTCATCTAGCAAGCTGATGTTTTCCAACATAAAAGGTATTACCTACTTGGTGTGGGTTTGTAAATTATCGCTTTTTACTTCCCAGATCTGCTTCCTGTATGTGTTTTAATGTTCTCTGGTGACTATCACCTGACCGTATTGCTTGCCCTTAGATTTGCAGGTGCAGTACAGACTGGGTGGGGGAGCAGAGGGCTGGTTAGCCTTGTATGTCAGAAATAAACTGGTCAGCTTTTCACATTTCTGCGATGATACGTGAGGCAGGAGTATGCAGATGGTTCCTGAGCTCCTAGGTAAGGTGGTTGTGCAGGCAACTACATAGAGTCCTGAAATAAAGCCAGACTGGGCAAAGGCTTTGGCTCTGCAGGAACAGCTTACCAACATCTGTGCCAATTTGGAACAATGCTCTCTTTCTGGTTAGTCAGAGAGCTACATTCCTGGTTGTAAATGATACACCCAATAATGTTTAGTGTGAGCCAGAGCCTGTGCACCTCACAGTCCAGCTAAAACAAGTATAAAAGACTTTGCAGGTGTCTGCTGCTCTTTAACATGTCCTTGGAGGCTAAATAGAAGCTAGACTACTTTAGAAGTTTGTTTGCAGGCATATCTGAATGAGCGTACCTATCAGTTACTGGGTCAGAGGTTTGTAATCATTGCATAAAAGAGGGAAGTGTTTTATGGTGCCTTTTCTTTTGTTCTGAATTTTTATTGGTGTTAGTGCACAAGAGTTCACCACAACCTTATTGGAAAACTCCCCCGCCCTCACATGCTTCTGTCAAAGCTGGATTAAATGACTGAGGGAATCTTCCCTACCACAAGTGCTGCCGTCTTGCTTTCATTGCATAAGATTCAGGCATTAGTAGTGACTAGGTAAGTGTTTATATCATAGCCTGGTGAAGCTGGTGTTTGACTCCTTCCTTGCTGGATCTTTGTTCTCAGGTGTGCCATATATTGAAGGTAGCCTATAAGAAGAACTTCAGTGAAGCACCTTTCTGTCCTGTCTTCTCTGATTCTTCTGGGAGCCTGAGGATGATAAGTACTTCTGAAGGGGGAAGCTCTCTCTTGAGTCTGGGTAGCTGTGGCACACTGCTGTGTGTACTGCCAAGTGCCTTCTGGGGATGAAGAGTCTGTTTTGATTTTTTTCATCCAGAATACATGCACAGAAGATGGTCCGACTCATTTGGCTCCACCAGCCTAGTCTGGGCTGAGAAATCTTGGCTGTGTCTATTCAGAGCTCTAGTTAGAGTTGTTCCTCTCTGCTTACAGCAGTGTGCCTGATGATAGTTGTCTATTTGGCTGTTTCTTCTGCTAAGCAACCTAGGAAAGCTGGGACACTTGCTTAACCCATGGGACACTTTGACCCATGTATTTTCTTTGTATTTATGGTAAGGATGCTTCCAGTAAGTTCTAGAGAAAGTTATTTCTTTTTGTCATTTCTGGTGTTTTCAAGATGTGTATAGTTTCCCCTAGTGGCATGATAAATACCACGTGATTTGGTTTATTTTGATCCAGCAGTTCTTTCCGAGGCAGATCTCACAATTAAGCTTTTAATTGGAAGTGGACTTGCACAAAAACTGCAGGATGTAGGGCACAGTTTATAAAAATGCTTGAATGTCTACTAAGAAGAGAGGAGCTGCTGTGAAGGTAATGTAATGATTCCTTAGCAATACTGAGCTTAGCTATTGTTGCTTTTGGTTTTCCTTTGCCGCTTAATACTTTACCATGGAGATGAGATAGTGAATTTCCAAAACATCAGCCTTCGCCACTTGTGCTGACAGAGGTTAGCATGGTATTAAGAGCACCCTGAGCAGCTAAGCAATTTCCATTCTGTGCAATGGAACACTCAGGTGCATATATAAAGGAGGCGGTTCATTATGTTATATTATATTGCAATGTAACTTGCGGGTGTACAAAAGGTCAACTTCTAGCTCCTCCTGTTAGATAATGATAGCCTTTTGGAAACAATGCCTCACCTTGGTGTTTTTTATTGTAATGTATTACTGCTCACCATAAAGACAACCAAACAGTTACTTTTTCATGGGTCAGCTAGAGTCTAATTAGTTTTTCAAAGACCAGATCAATAAGTAGAGCATGTTGATTTCTAAAAATGTCATGCATGCACATTTTCTCATTTCCCTCTGATTTTCATGGTACAAACTCCAAGAGCAGTGATAATGCTTAGTATTCAAACTTCAGGTGGGGGTATGCTGCCTTGTCTGTGGGGCAGTGGGAGTAGGTTTTTTGCTTTTTCTTTTTTCTTTTCCCAGCTATGCATCAGACATAGAAGGCAGGAAGCTGCCCCATTCTGGTGCGAGAAATGTAGTTGTCTTGGTTTGAGATCCTTGTTTGAAAAAAAAGGACTGGACAACGTCATGACAATGATGAAAATTTGCTACGCTTTGGATAAGGGCTTAGCAACATTTGGAGTACTAAAAAGCTGTAAGTGCTAACACCAGCACTTCCACTGTGTCTTTCATTTGAGAATCTCTCTATTAATGAATTTTCAGTGTGTCTCTGTGAGGCTGGTATTATTAGTGTCATTTTGAAGACAAGTAGATGTAAAATGCTTGTATAAGCACATATTCAGCAAGCCAGAAAAAGGCAGGAATAAAAATCAGGAATACTAATGTTTCAACCTGGTTTTGAGCTACAATCTTGTACTTTTTTGTTTTGTTTTTGTTTATCTGTTTGTTTTTCAGAAAATAGACTAAAGGCATTAATTTTGGTAGCTTTTTTCTCCCCCTTTCTTTCCCCATTGGGTTAGGCTGCATAAAAGTGAGATATTATTATGCAACATATCTAAGTGTGCATGTGATACTTGAAAAAATGGTAATCAGATAAGTTGCCAGGCAACAGTACCCTGCCTTCAATTACCAAACAGCCAGTGAGTGTGCTTTCATGATGTAACATGTGCTCTGTAGTTCTTCATAAAGAAAGTGTAGGTGGAGTTTTGTAAGAGTTGCTCCTTTTTAACTCATCTGCTGCTTAACCTGCCATATTGTGAGATCAGATTTGACACCAGTTTTAGAGAAAAGTATTCACAGAACCTGAATTCAACAACAACAACAAGTTAGATGAGGTCTTAAAGATAATGAAGGGTATATGAGTAAATAACCATTCCCTGCCATGGGTCTGTGGGTCTTTGATGGTTCAACAGCTTGCAGAAAGTAGTCCATAGCTCATTCTTGGGATCATGAAAAATAAGAAAATATGGAAGAGATTTATGTTGAAAGGTAGATGGCAGGAATACATGGCAAGCTGTGAGAAGTGTTAAAATGCTCAGAGTAGCCCATTGGCCCAAAAATGTTGAGAGCCATGGTAATACATGAAAACACGAATGTAAACCCAGCTGTTTCATTTTGATTGCCTTAGCAGGAGCAGAATGAAAAAAACATAAGCAGGGATGAGTGTACACAGAGGAAAAAATAAGTGAGACTAATAATGTAAGACAGGTCCATCAGCATGAGGGAATTGGGTTGTTTGTTTGAAACCTGAGCTTTTTTTTTTTTTTAACAGATTGCAAGGTAACAACAAAAAATAAGACTTGGCAGTCATTTTAAGTGCATTTTTGCTTTTGGTAATAAATAGCCACAGAAGCATTTGCAGATACTGTAGTTGTATGGGGATGCCAGCATCTGCCCAAGCTTCTTCAACTATTGAGTGGTGGCATGGCTTTAAAAAGAAATCTGAAACTCTGAAGGTCTAATGTGCTTCTCAGGCCTTTGACAGAAATTTTGAGTAGAAACAGGGGATCCGCCTGGATGTATCTGGGAAAGGACACACATAACCTTGGAAATCACTTGTTTTCCTTGGGTAACAGCAAGTTGTTCCTTTACAGAGTTGGTTTTCTACTTATTTTGTTGTTGTTCCAGAAGGTGGGGGACCATGTAGCAGTGCATGCCCCAGGTATCTCTCTGAGGTGCTTCAGTCCAGTGTAGGAACAGGTTTAAAAGGCCTCATCAAGAGGCATGGTAGGACTTCAGTTGAAAGGGAAATCTGCATCACCTTCCATATAGGTCCTGCCAGAGCAGGATGAGTTTCTGAGAGGATACATGCTCACTTTCTATTTCCAAATTTGGCACTTTCTTCCCAGAAGAATCCCAGATAAGTCATGGAGCAATGTTGTGACTTGGTTTCTCTGTTGGACAATTTATCACTGGGTTAGGTGCATGGTCCTGAGCTTTCTTTTTAAAGACCTGTGGAAATAATGAAGAAGTGTAAATACTAAAATAGACAGCTGAAGGAACACACGACTAACCCGTTTCCAGTCAGGAATTTGTTTTCCTTTTTGGTTGCATGTTCTTTGTATTCTCATTTGATGAGCACTTCTGCTAAACTATGCTTATGTGCAGTCCCCAGTCTGCTGACACCAGGAATGTTCGTGTCTGTGTCGGAGGAACACTCGGAGCATGGGCAAGTGCTGTTTTGGGAAGCTGGAGGTTTTAGATTTTAACTATTTTTGTATAAGCAATTGAATGGTCACTCTCCTGCTGTTGGGTTTTTGTTTATTTTTTCCCCTACTATAAACATTATACATTTTTAATCATTAGTATTTTTACACAGAAAGTTCATTTATGTACAAAAGGAAAAACAAATCCCCTTTTCTGAAGAGCTTAAGCTTTGTATTAATCATGTGCGCTTTAAGGTTGAACCTTTCTCTTCAGCTCTACCGCTCTGCTCATGTGTATTATGACATAGTCTTTGCTGATGAAGATTTGCTTCAATTGATATTTTCTTTCAAGTGCAGATACATGTGTAGCTAAAAGTATGGTTTATTCAGCACTTTGAGTTCATAGAAATGAGGTATTTTGTGAAAAAGGAACTTCTTCGTGCTAAGTGGTGTGCTGTAAGCCAAATCTGGGAGGTGATACAGCTGAGAACTAACAGGCATTAGCATAGTGTGGGCATATCATTAAGGTCGCTGATGAGTTCTGTGGTCAGGTTCCAGGTGAAGCCCCATGGATGGCCTGAGTGCTGGTGCCAGGGTGAGTGGGACTAGATCATCCTAAAGTTAGATTGGCCTGAAACCTTTTGTAATGGTTATATTTCTGTGTTGAAGGAGTTGGGAGTGTGTTGCTTATTTTGTATGATTTTGTTCCTCAGTCTTTTACAGATCAAATTATAGACAAATATATCTGACAATGTAAAAATCATTCCCAGTGTTCTTGTGATTCTAGGGAAATGCTTTTTAAAATTTTGTTTGCATGTGTCTGATAAATAGTTCAGCATAAACCTAAATCCAAAATGTGTATAATGAAATGTGCAAATAGTTTTTAGGAACATCGACCTGACAACAATTTATACCAAAACTAGATAACAAACAAATTCTTTCCCAGTTTAATATACAAATAGCTATTAAAATAGGAACTAGTTCTCAGGATAAGAGAGACTCCAAAGTAGATGCAAGCCTCAGTGGATAGGCAGAAGGTCCTAAATGTCTCTCTGTAATACCCATGTTACATTGATTTAATTAGTGGTTTCATGCTATTTATTCATTGCTCTGTTAATCTTGGTGGAAAGGGTGTTTTTGGGAGGATAAGTTATTTAATCTGCATTTTTAATCAGAGTGTTTTTGTAGTACAGTGTCATGTAAATAAAAGCAGTGTAGGTTCGGGTTTTGTTTTGTTGTGGTTTTTTTTTTTTTAAAGAAAACATTTCTCTTGAATTCCTCTTGGACTTTGGTGCTCAAAAACTCTGAGTTTTATTAAGATAGCGTGAAGAGCTCATTTGTTACGCAGTCTGACACATAAGTGTTCTTGCTTTAACTTTGTCATATGCAGTTAATCCAGAAAAATGCTATGTATAGACAAGCCCTTGGATTGTATGATCTGTGAGGCTGCTGCAAGTAAGATGTTTGATGTTTGTGTGTTGGAGCTGGCACCTCGAGGCATGACTTCTGTGAGAATCGGGAGCGTGGCATCTAAATGTCAACACTTGAAGAGAAGGAGAGCCCCAGCTCATGGCCTCTGCTTGCTTGGATCATGCAACTGTGCTGCCTGAACCCAGCATGGAGGTGAAAGGCAGTTAGATCACTGGAGTGGGGCAAGAGTCAGTGCCAGCGCCCTCAGGAACAGGTTGGGGTGGTGTATGGGTGGCAGTGCCAAGGGACTGCTTACATGAATGCCACGCTCCGTCCTGGAGTGGGGACGAGAGAAGAAAAGTGTGGTTATTAGAGAAGTGAGGAGGAGAGGAGGTGGGGGAGATAGGGAGACAGTGTTAGGAGAGAGAGGATGGGGGTGAAAAGGAGTAAGCAGTCAGTCTTACTTAAAACAGTGGGCGAATGGCTGGGGAAATAGAGGTAAAGCAATTTTTTGTAGACCCTTCAAGGGTTAACTGAGACCTTGGTTGGCACGGTAGCAGTGAACCATTGGTCACTGACTGCAGTGAAGTTGCTCTGGGTGTTTGCTATGGCTGGGATCCAGAAGGACAGCGAAGAGTAGAAAGGCTCAGCTCCACCAGAGGAGAGGCAGCTGTCAGGGAGCTGCCCTGGGCAAAGGGCAGGTACAGGTGCTTGGCTGAGGGCTCTGAAGCAGTCAGGTCTTCCAGGTCCCAATGTACTGGAGCTAAGCTATCCGTGCACATAGCGCTTTCAGTGTTTAAAGGCTGTCTTGCATTGTGATATATTAAGATTAAACTGTGCTTCTTTGGTTTAGGAAGGCTGTCTGGTTGGTGTATTAGCTGTTGGTCGCACACACCTGGTCTGAAAACAACTGGCGTCTGAAACAGCTTGGACTTGCCGAAGGCAACCTAGTGTACCTGCGGATGCTGTGAACCAGGAGCTGACCAAAAAAGTGGGAGACCTCCCGGATCGCTTCCTGGAAAAAGGTAGAGTGTGGAAGGTAAAACTGGTTGGACTGCGCCTGTAGACCAGAAGAACAGAGCAGTTCTCTGAGTACAGAGCTGACTGCACTGTAGATGGGACTTATTAAGTATGTAGACTGAAAAGTTATTTCCATTGGTTTAAACTAGAAGTTGTGTTCTGGAGGTGAAAGATCACTGTTTATATACATCACCCTTGATTTCTGTCTGCTTTGAGTCACGACATTCTGACTGCTTGTAGCTCATACTGCCAGACCTTTCAGTGTATACTGTCTCTTTAAAACCTCACACTCTGATAGCCTTAGGCAGTTAAACAATCAGGACAGTGGAGCAGTATCTCTGAGCTAAACCAGAGCAGTAGGTAAAGAACGGAGGGTTATTCTCTCCAGTAAAAGCACAGGTGTGAGTCGGATGATGAGGAATCTATTCCTGGCCCTAACAAGCAGTGGCAGTCTCTGCACCTGATTCACCAGTGTGTTACTCTACTAGTCTTTTTAGCCTCATCTTGCCACTCTCTTTTATGCTGTGGCAGTCTGTTACGCTTGCACAGAGTGCATGTAAAATGCTGTCAGATTGGAAGGGTGATTCATATCCCAGAGTAAAACTTTATATTGATTCTGGTAAATGGGCTGGACACTCTGGGACCAGAAGGACAATCTGTAGACCCTGCAGAATTTTGTGCATGCTCTCTGCGTCTGCAGTATGTGGTGTGATGCCCTTGCAGGATGTTAAGCATGCTCTGATACAAGGGTTCAGTCTACAGTATTGTTCTCCCTATTGTGGATAATGTTTCATGGATAGGTTGTGCACAATACTTTTATCTCTAACGGTGAACTTTCTTTGAAGATATAGGTGCTACATCTATAAAATTCAGATATATGTAGCACCTTCCTCCCTGAGCCTGTGCCTGTCCTGTATCAGGTGTCTCATTACCCTCTCTTATGGTAGTGCCCAAGAGCTCCTGTGTTGGGGTATTCCATTGTTTCACTTGTGGCTGGATATTCTTGCTGATAGACCCGTGTCCCTCTCTGAGACTGGGGAGCAGACCCAGTCAGCTGCTGAAGAAAAGCAGTAGACTGAATTGTGGCAGTGCTAAGGGTGTGGATAAGCAGGGTCAGCTGCTGCCTCGAGCTCCAGC
This sequence comes from Acropternis orthonyx, assembly GCA_035583155.1. Taxonomy (NCBI): domain Eukaryota; kingdom Metazoa; phylum Chordata; class Aves; order Passeriformes; family Rhinocryptidae; genus Acropternis; species Acropternis orthonyx. Next base: position 30,746,358 of record JAWWEU010000158.1, on the reverse strand, counting down.
TGTGATTTTGCTGCCCATTGTATAGCTGAATACAGAGTTTCAGTTGGTCATCAAGTGTCATCTGTTGAGCAGTTAAAGTCCAGACCAGTGCTGTAAGGTTATGACAAAACAAATGCCAGCAGCTTCCCAAGAAGGCTGCTCGTGATGGACCAAGCCTTGTGCGAGTCCAGCTGTTTTGTCAGTGGTGCAGCCATGAGTATTTCTGAATAAAGCTGTGTCTGGCAAGCGCTCTGGTGTATGGTACTGTTGCTGTGAGTAGAGCAAATGCTGCTTCTTGACTGCCCTCAAGAACCATCAAAGGAAGCGCAGAAGTCTCCTATTACTGTTAAAACAAAAACTGAGTGCCGTATGGGCACAGAAAAACATAGATCCATTGGCAGCAGAACAAGACAATGAATTATTCATTCCTCCAATGCCTCCTGTATGTTCCACCCACTCAGACTGTTCAGGATGCTGTCTACTGGAGATGCAGACAGATCGGCTTCCAAAGCCATGAGGGCACAACCCTGCAGACTGGGATCACCACTCCTTTCAGCTTGTGCTTCATGAAACTGGCTTGGGCATTGTTGTGACATCCTTAAGGACACAGAAGTAACCTTTGATCATCCCATGTGCTGTTGGTAGGAATTCTTGTAACACCAGTCAATCTGGGACACATCTGGTAATGCCACCCTGGAATTGTCTGTGAGTTGAGGGTGATGAGCTAGGACCAAGATGGAAGCCCTAGCTGCTCTGGCCCATTTTGCAGAAGCGAGGTGGGAGGGCTGCATCTCTTGTATGGTATTGCTTTGGTTTTTGTAAGAGAACTTATACTATGTCAGTTTGTTCTTTGCTGAGAAGCCAAAGTGTCCTCTGCTAAAAGTTCCCTGAGCACAGGCAGGATTTTTCTGTCCATGTAGAGTTCTTTACTGGAGAGGAGTGTGTTTATATGTCTGTTTGGGAACATCTGTGAAACACATAGTTCTTCTCAACTCATTTACTAGTGGGCATTTGTCTATGTAATGGTTGGCAATTGTCAGCTGAATTTGAGAGGCACTGAGGACTTGTGAAACTGCAGAGATTAAATTCTTCTTCCATGAACTGCTCTGAGCTCAGGTAATAGGTGCCCAGTGTGAGAGAAGGTGTTGTTCAAGGTTTGTTCAGAGGCTGTTCTTCAGCGTAAAATGCACATACTTAGGTGCAGAGGGGTTTTAACTACTTTTTTGCTTTTTCCTTTCTAATGATTGGTGTGAAGATTCCTTTAACTGTTTCACATACCCAGGCTTTACCACGCATGCCATATTGCAGATTTTTTAGCATTTTTCCCCATTTTCCTTCTGCATCTTTCAGAGTTGCTCTTGGCTATTAGGCTTTTGCTGAGACATATTCAGACTTTTAGTGCAGGAAAAGCTACTGGTAACTAGCAACAGCTGTAGTGATGGGCTTCTTAAAGCAAAAATGTAACCCTTGCATTTACAGCTGTCTTGTAATGTGCCCTACTCCATTTTGAGAGCACTTCAAACGTTCTTAAAGGGCTTTGTAGAAAGGAAGGCAATGTGACTGTTCAAAGTAAGATACTGTAATGTGTGTTCAGAACAGTTTTCAGCTTCTTGTTTTGTCAGCTTGGTGGATTTGCCCTGGAGTGAGTCACCTTTGGAGTTGTCCTAGTCCAGAAGCTGAGAGAAGGTGTGGAGGCTGAGATAAAATCCCATACTGAGTTTGAAGACGTGAAAGCCTTCTGGGGGGAAGGCTGCCCGGCTGGGTTGAGAGACTGGGTAGGTTTCACAAAGAGGGCTGTCAAGGACAAAAGGGTTTCCTCTGAAGCAGGTAAAACATGTTTATTGTCCTATGGTCTTGACTAAAGGGAGAAGGTGATAAACTGGAAGCATATGTTTTTATTCTGTTTTTAATCAGTGAAAGAAATAGACAAACAGAGCAGGCAATGAATTTGTGGTTTCCATAGTGATGTAGCTGTGGAAGCTTTTGTACAACTGAGCTTTGCCCTCACTGCAATCACACTTGAAGGCTATGAGTGTTCAACTTTCCTGCCAGGGAAATGTAAATATACATCAAACACAGAAACGGCTGAAAATACAGCTGCATGTTTGTGTTTTGTTGTGTTTGCTATGTTATCTGAATATGTAAATGTCCAGAAGCTCAGCTTATTTCTTCTTTATCTGAAACAGTGCATCAAACTATATTGATACCACAGTTCTTACTGCAGCAGGCAGTGATATGTTAACCTGTGTCCTTTACTTTTTCTCATCTGTACTTTCACACACATCCCACAACACTGATGCCTGTGACTCTGCACCTACACTGATTTCAAACAAGCACAGCTCAGGAAACGTATGCCTAACTCTTTCAGGGCACGCTAACTGAGCAGAGCACCACTCTGTGAAACCTGGGGAGGTATATTTCATGCTTCTTAGCCATCAACTCACTTGTTCCTATCACCTAACATTAAATCATGGTTTGTTTTAATGGGCGTTTTGAGCATGTTTTAATAGTCGAAATACATGACCCTTGGGGAACTTCTGCATATGGAGAGAGCTATTTGTGACTGTGAATGGTTGAATTTAAGAGCCTTTAATTCTGGCTTTCAAAACAAGCTGGAGATGGAATTTTTCAGCATCTTAGTGATGAGATTACTAGTGAGTCCTAGAGGTAGAGGAAGAAAAATGCTCAGTGTGAATGCTGGGTGCGCACATCAGACAGTTAGGCACGTGCTAGTGCTGCATACCCACTTGCATAGTCTAGTGTTTGTGGTGCATAGGCATTTGTGCCTTGTCTTCTTCCATTTTAATTGTACTGCTGCTGGATGCTTATCTTGCTGTCTTCCTGAACAAATCTCCCTTACCTTCGGCATTTGTTTTGCTTGTCTAATGGACATAATGGGTCATCTGTTCCCTTTATAGAAAGGAATGTTAATTATTTTCAGAAAGCTAATTAGGTTGCTAATGAGAAGCTCTACTGTGGAAATATTTCCTTTAATTACTCCCTCTTAAGTGCTGTACAGAGAAGCTTATTGAATATGCTGTTAAATACAAATTCTTGTATCGGGCTTAGAGATGCTCCTTCTGGCTCCCTGAAAGAAGTACTTCGGTAAACTTGGGAATCCATGTGACACAGATGACTGAGCAAATGAGAGTGGTGCTGAGAGCTGCTTTGTCGTGCAGCCTTTTTGACTCCTTGTCAGTTTTGTGCTTCTGCAGGTGACTGGCCACAGTTGCTCTTTGTATTCCAGTTTTGCTTGATGACTTTTGTCAGCATCGATAACCAATTGTGTTACTTGCCAAACTAATCTATAATTAGATGCAGCCCTCACACCAAATAGATTAGTCTGATTATCCAGATGGCAGCCAGAAGCACAGAGACTTGTCCAAGGTCATGTTGCAGATCATGGCAGACTTAGTAATAAAGCAGAGGTTTCGTCAGTCCTGTGTTAGTGCACTGCCCTGTTTGGCCTCTTGTGTCTCTCTTAGGCCCAGCATAGCTCACAAGACTTGCACCAGTTTGCATATTGCTTCATGAGGTATCATAGCTGCGCAACAGCCCTGTCCATGTATCTACCTTGGCACTGATTTAGGAAGGTCCTTTTGCTTCTCCATCTGGGTCCTGGCTTCTACTTGCTTTGCTCCTTTTTTCACCCTTTGTTGTAGAAATCTCAATGCCTTTTAGAACTGCCCTGGGAGAGCTACTATATTCTAGATGATGTTTTAGTACTCTCAGGATGAGAGTTGGGGCAGATCTCTAACATTCACTGTATTTTGAGTGCAGAGCCTTCACGCAGCTCTGCAGAAGAGCTTCACCACTTTTTTGCAGCATCCTCTGATGTCCAGTCCAATTCCTTAATATGCTTTTAGCCAGACTTTTGGATTCTTTACACACTATGGCTCTACCAGGGAAAATGATGGAAGATTGCTGAATGGGGGCTGCTTCCAGGCATAAGAAGATGCTTGTGCTCGTTATGCTTTTAATATACTGGTCATCGTAGACCCAGCTGGAGAAGGAAGAAAGATCTCTCAGTGTTGTGGATGAAGTGCAAAACTTCCTATGTTGTACTGTGCTGTCAAAAGTATCTTAAGTGCAGGTGACTTGGAAAAGCAACTAAGAAATACCCAAGAAAACTATTATCAGCATGGAATGGCAAAAGTCACCCACCATTTCTCTTCAGGAACAAATGTGGACTGCTAGACCTTGCATCTGTGCTCCACACATGCAGCACTTGGCTGAAGCACATTCCTTTAAAAGTTCACTTTGCATATGTAGCATTTAAGTTAACTTTGCATATCTTTACAGCTGTGGGAACTCTGAGAGAGAACGAAGATACAGCAAAGCAAATTGGTTAGCTGCAGTTGGTTCTAAGTACAAGCCTGTGCACAGTGAGCACACTTAAAATGTTAACACTTTGAATACCTTGGCATTGCTATGAACTGTTGTGCAAATAGTGCTGTTTAGCCTATGTGTTGTTGCATGTATCAAGACTAGTTATATTATGGAATGATATTTAGATTGCTTTATTCATGGCAGGAGATAAAAAGCTAAATTCTTACTCATCCTACTGACAGTGTATTGCTTAATACCTAGTGATTGTCGTAGAAGTCCTTGTGTGCTGCAGGTTTGTGTACCTCTAAAAAGGCATGGGCAAGCTGACCAGAATGTGTAGCTCCAGGACTGACAACAGTAGATGCACAATTCAGGCACAAAATGACAGCTCTTAAGCGTCTTACAAAAACAAGGACAAGATAACATATGGTGTCTCTCTGGTTCCATTTGATATGGGTCATCTGATGCTCTGTTTGTTGACCAGATTTTAAAGATGGTTTAAAAAAATTTAGTGGATTTTTGGAAAGGGTTATTTTTTGGTGTGTGAGCAGTTTCAAACTATTTTACTTACAACTGAGGAATTCCTTTCTAGTCTTATGACAAGACAGTTCCCAACACACAGATGAGAACTGGCATCTCTGTCAAGTGTCATTTTGCCCAGAGGCATGAGGTAGTTATTGTTGCCCAGAAGGAAAGCAAGATAAGAAAAAAATCTTGTTTGGTAAGACCTGAAATTACCCTATGTAACCTCAAGTATTTCACCAAGGTGAATAGATCAGTGTTGTAGTATAGAGTGCTTTAAACACCTCCAAGTAGGTACTGGAAAGATGCAGGAAAGGTAGCATCAGGAATGCTCAAACTCCACTTTTGTCTTCAGGATGTGCTCATCTCTAGTTACCCTCACAGGATCTAGTAACTACAAATGGGACCCTCTAGGGAGACAAAGCGTGTTATGAAGGTACCTTTTTTAAGTGCCTGAAATTCATGAATTAACTTGGGCCTCCTCATGTGCACGTGTGCATAAAATGTTTATATGAAATTCAGAAGCTAGTAAAACCATGTCATGCAAATAATTAATTTGTTAGAATGGTATCATATTCCAGTAATAGCATAAGGCAGATTAATGGAGGCTGAATCTCAACAAACAGGTCACTGTCAGAGTTGCATTTCAGTCAGTGAGAGCTCAGTGTCCACTCAAAGGAGAGATCAGCTCCTCACTGCTTTACTAACAACTGTGCCTCCTAAAATAACAACCAGTTGTTTAGAGTATATCTTTAAACTTTTCATGAGATGGCAGAATGAAAGCTGAAAACATAGGTTGGCAATTAAAGGCACCACAAATGAAGATCTGGGCAGAAAGTCCCTGGAAGAAAATAGTGTGACCCTGGGAAAGTCTCGCCTATTTGGGAGTTCTGTGGCCAATCATTAACAGGGCAGGACACTCTTGTGTGGTTCAGGACAGCCAGCACAGCTTGACCAGGGACAAGTTCTGCATGACCAATCCAGTGACCTTCTGTGATGAAGTGACTCCATCAGTGGACAAGGGAAGGGCTACAGATGTCATTTATCTGGAATTTTGGAAAGCCTTTGACATGGTCCCCCACAACATCCTTCTCTCTAAATTGGAATGACATGGATTTGATGGGTGGACTTTTTGGTGGATAAGAAATTGGTTGGATGTTTGCATCTAGAGAGTAGTTGTCAATGGCTCAGAGTCTCCATGGACTTCAAGGAGCAAGTGGTGTCCCTCAGGGGTCCATACTGGGACTATATTCTGCCCTTGTGAGACCCTACCTGGAGTACCACATCCAGTTCTAGGGTGCTCAGCACAGGAAGGACATGGACCTTTTGAAATTAGTCCAAAGGAGGGCCACGAATATGATCCAAGGGCTGGAGCACTTCTCCTATAAAGACAGGCTGAGAGAGCTGGGATTGTTGAGCCTAGAGAACAGAAAGCTCTGAGAAGGAAACCTTAGAGCACCTTCCAGTACCTAAAGGGGGCTAAAGAGAGCTGAAAAGAGGGATTTTTTTACAAGGGTGTGTAGTGATAGGCCAAGGAGTAATGGCTTTAAATTGAGAGTAGGTTTAGATTGGATATTAGGTAGAAGTTCTTTACTGTGAGAGTGGTGAAGCACTGGAATGGGCTGCCCAGAGAAGTTGTGGATGCCCCATCCGTGGAAGTGTTCAAAGCCAGGTTGGATGGGGTCCTGAGAAACCTGATCCAGTGGAAGGTGTCCCTGTCCATGGTGTGTGGGTTGGAACTGGATGATCTCTGGGGTCCCTTCCAAGCCAAACAATTCTGAGATTCTGTGATTGTTGTCCCCGCTGTCTAAATACAAAAGGACAATTACATGGTAGCTGGGTGAAGTCTTAGGTTACAGTTCAATGAAAGGAAGCCAGTTGAATTGACCATCCATTAAAAGGCCTCTACTGCCTTTGGATGGGACTCCAGGATGGCAGGTTTGCCTCCATGCTGCAGAGGATTGCACCGTCATGCTTGTTTTTCTTTCTGGTTGTACTTGCCAGGCCCCAATGGGAAACTGAGTCCTTCCACCCAGATGCAGAGTGCACTAAGCTTCCTCTGAAAAGGTGACAGAAATTAGTGTAAGCTTAGCCCTTGACAAAAAGAGAAACTAAGTATAGGAGGTGTTAAGAACGAACTGAACCTCATGCTTGGGACGTTGTGGTCTTACCGCTTCCTCTGACATGTTCCCATCTGGTGTAAATGACTTTGTAGCACATAACCTGGAAAACAGCATCTCTTTCAGTGTTTCAGCTGAGAGTGTCCTGTGTTATGTAGCATTCAGCTACTAGGCTGCCATGAGACTTCAAAAACAAGCCTCTTCTGGGAACCAGGTGAAATCTGTTTAGATTAATACTCCTTTCTCTTCAAAGATAAGTGCAATATGGTTTTCTAAAGAGAGGTAATACATTTTGCTGAGTCAACTGATACTACAAGGGAGGTGGAAGAGGGACAGTAAGTTACAGATACTCAGGCCGTCTTCGAGCTTGAAGCTGTTTGAAGTTGAGTATCATGTTTCTGCCTCTGATCTGACCAAAGCAGTATGATTAAAGTTACTGAGAACATAGTCTGGATCTGCAGTACCTAATTATTCCTGACATAGGCATTTTCTTGTGGAGCCCAGCACTGGGGAAAGGTTGTGCACATCACAACCCCAGCTGGATGGAGAGACTGAGCCACCAACTCCTCCTTCTTTGAACTTGTATCTCCACATGTTCCTGAGGCCTCTGTATGACCATTGCAAATAGTTTTGTAAGGGAAACTCAGGGCTGGGGAAAGGTAGTGTCTGGACTATCCAGAGGAACATCAGTGCTTTTGTAAAGGAAAGAGAAGCTCTGAGAGTGAGAACATGAACTTTCTGCATTCTGAGATTGCCAATTAGATCTTGGCCAATTAGTCCCTGTGTTTGGATTATGAGGATGTTTTGTCAGTCATTGGAAATTAAATGAACATGTATGAGAAAACAGCTGTGTGTGTTTTGAAACATTTTCATTTTTGAAGCCTGTAAAACAGAATAAATAAAAATCTGTTTTCTACATCTTACTTCTACAGCAGTAGCGAATAAGAAAGATGACGTGGTATGAGAGGTTCTTTGAGGCACAGGCTGTCTTTCCATCTGTTTGTACATGGTACCTATGTTACCTTGATTTGCTGATACCTGGCCACTCCTTCTGGTGGTAATATTAAGGGAATGTATGTCTTACTGTGAAGTATCCTGACATACCTGAAGATCCAAGGAATTCAATTGTCTTAAACTTCTACTGTAGAAAAGTTGGATGTTCGGCTTCATCTATAGTGTTACCATTTGGGACAGACAGACACACTTGGAGCCCTCAGAGAGTGCTGTGTGCTGCTACCCCAGGGCCAAGGCTGCTGGAGATGATATGCAAGAGCTGTTCCTGCTGCTGATCATTCATTGAGGTGCTAGTCAAATGTTAGCCATGCCCCACTGCAGTGCCAGCTTAGTGGACGCAGGTTTTAATATAGTTGTCTTCCCTTTTTCTTATGGGCAAAACAGGTCAGTGCAGATAGTCTGGCTATATGCTGTCACTTTCTATTCCTTCTGCATGCAGCAGCTGCTTGGTTTTGGACAGAAGGGAGTGCTGAACTAAAGAAGCACAGGAAACTCCTGCCTGCAAAGCAGAGCAGAATTTACATTAGTAAAACTAAAATTGTGTCTTATATCAAGAAAAGCTGTTACTAATGTAGTCTTCTAAGTAAAGTCAACATGACTCTGTAGAGTCATCTACAGAGAAGCAGTCTTGATTTACCTTGGGACGTTTTATTGTCCGTGGTCTGACAGTGTATGCAGTCGTGAGTCATAACCTTTTCTCCCAGTGCTCTCAATATTGTTTTTCATCCCAGAGCAGCTTTTTGCTCCATATCCCATCATCTTTTTCTTCCTCTTCCCAATCTTCTGTATTCCAGCAGCTCAGCTTCCAAGCTAGTCTCTCAGATCATGTCTCTCCTAAGCCAAGTGTGAATCTGTAGTGCCAGGTTAACTTGGCCACTGAGCAAAACTGATTGTTTTTTCCAGCTGCACTGATTCTACAAGTGCTGGTGCAGGAAGGTGATGTGGCTAATCTGCTCTGATGTAACTTTCCTAAGTCTGTTGCCCTGTTTGGCCACAGAGAGACTTCTTATGTGCCTTCCCCATCTCTTCAGAGTTTAGATGTCTTGTCCATACATCAGTGCTGCCTCTTCTCAGCGACTGCTCAGCAGCTTAACAATGAGAGGAAAAGCCTCCCTTTTCCAGGCCATTTCCCAGCCCTGTAAGGTTCCTAGCTAGCCTGGTTTGAAGGAATCTTAAATTGGGGTTTGTAGCCAGAAGAAAGATGGAATATGTACACAGATTTTATCTTATCACTGTAGTAGCTGTGTAAATCTATGGATTTTCATTATTATCTGCTTAGGTGATGTTAATGATTAGGAAACAGTGATCAGTTTGCCTCCCTGACATCTGCCCCCTACAAGGCTTCCTCTACTAATACACTTAAAATTTTACTTGTCTGTTCTTCCATATTTTCCTCTAGTCTTCAAATACTTCAGGGTCTTTCTATCCTACTTCTTCTAACCTCATCTTCTGTTCTCATGGCAAGGTTCTTGCAAGGCTTTTCCCAAATTAATTCTTGCCAGCTTATCCTGTCTTTCTGTTCTTTGGCTCACTGGGTCCTAGAGAAGCCAACACAAATATGGTAGTAATCTAAAGACCCAAGCAAGAAAATTGCTCTGTCTTCTACTGCACTAGCTGTGTGTGCAGACTCAAATTCAAGTCTCCTTTTATCACTGTGCTTTGACCTTTTGCAAGTGTGGCATCTTTCTGTAGCTGAGAGTGGTAGATGTCTTCTCTGCAGACTGACGAGTGAAGAGGTGAGTGGTATTTTTACATCCTTGCTGAGTTTAGGATTAGAGTTAGCAGTTCTTAAGGATTTTCTTTTCTAAGGTGGAAGCTTAATTCCTTTTCAGGTGTTTAGCAAGTAGGTGGTATTAACATGATGCAGTTAAATTCCACAAGTCCTGAAGCAGATGCATATTAGCTGTTACTCACAAGCAATGGTTTAAATTTAGACTTTTTTAGAAGGCTGAATGTGTAGATTGGATCTGAGAAAAGAGGTGAGTGTGAGGTCTCAGCCATAAACTGATAGATCTAGAAAGCAGTCTGAAGCTGTGGTATTAGTTTATTTCATGATGTGGGCTCTGTACTATGAAAAGTAATTTAGAATAATCTGAAGCAACTCTGTGCACCTACATATAGACTTTCCTGTCTTAAGGAACCCAAAGTCTTAGCCTTATGTTGACTAATAAATACAGAAAAGTTTTAAAAATGCTTTCCTGTATTGGAACAATGAATCTGCTGGGTGGAGACTGTTTGGTAGGGCATGGTCATTTGGACACACTGCAGTGACAACAGGAAATGTAGAAGAAGGTTATAAACATAATATTAAATGGATCTGCTTTTAGAGGGGCTCTGTAAAGGCTGGAAGTAACATGCTCTGTAAAGCTGTGATACATAACTGGCAGGCTGAAGGTAGGAATCTAAATCCAATAGTAGTGTTTGGAAAAGGTCACCTCAGCATAAAAATGAACAGTCAGGAGAAGCACTTATAGGAAAAAAATTCAAGTAGAGGGGAAGAGAGGGCAAATCAGCAAATAAGGACAACCTATAAAGGTATCTATGTATCTTTATATATCTACACATCTCTAGATAGAATTAAAAATTATGTAGACATAGGAGTTTGATTTGCCTTCAGTAGAGCAGTTATCTGTAGCCCAGTCCAAACTGGAGCACCAGAGAACAGCCCAATTCTGTGATTTGGGAGAGAGGCAGTAAGAAGCTTAGAAAGAGTTGGAAAAGAACCAAGGTGACATCAGAGTAGATATGGTTGGGGCATCCTTATGACCCAGCTCCCTGGCTCATGAGCTGGAGTGCATGAAACTGCAGTCGGGACCACATATTGCAGCTGGAAGAACAGCACTGGGAAACACTCCTGGGACATTATATTCATAAAATGACAGATTAGAAAAGGAGGGAGCTGTAGGATGCAGCAGTAAAAGCTTAGGGGCCAATGCTGACTTAAGAATTTGATGTCTGAAGAGATAAGAGGCTTCCTTGAATGTCAGGGAGAAATGGCTGGCAAATACCAGTTCTGTGTGGGGCACAAATGTTGAGTTATTGCCTTTTTTTTTTTTTAAGAGCGTGTGAGTGTTCATCTTGGCACCTTTCAGAAGATTGAGTTTCAGTCACGTTCCCTTGTGGGAAAGCTCTTGTGCTTCCTTCTTGGGACACACAGCACATAATCAGATGAATGATTCTGACTTGAAGGGGAGTCATAAGCAGCTGAACATTAGAGGTTTATGGTGGATCTGATGCTTCAGGTTTACAAAAGAGAAAAATGACAGGTGTGCATAAAACATGAAGATGGTGTCTGTGACTGTAACCTGAATGCTAAGCTTCCTGATACCATAAGGAAATAACAGTGCTAAAAATGTAAGCCTTCTTTTGCAAAGATGTAAATAGCAATGGAAGTACCCAACACAGTGGAGGGGGTATGTTTGCTCTGTAGAACCTAGGCCTGAAAACCTAACTTTTTGTTGAGTTCTTATTCAGGACAGAGAAATTTGACTAGTCTACAAAGACAGATTTACCCCAGTGATGTGCCTACAGGCTGCTGCTTGTTTTTTTCTAAGTTGAAATAAATCTGAACAATAGAGTACAAAACTCAGTGCTAATTTATTAACACATACAATGTATTTCCACTGCTGATTATATACTATGCAAGCCAGTGATAGCATGAATAATACCCATGCTATGCTAATTGATGGGCAGTAGTGGGAGGAACTCTGGGAAACTGCATAAAGGAGCTGTCTTTCCCAGCTGTTGGCATGGTTGCTACTTGAGGATCTTGCTGGACATGATGAGGTGGTCAGTAGCATTCTGAGATTTATTCTCTTCTACCCTTCCTTTCCAGGATGTTTCTATCTCTGACGCTTGTGTGAACTAGAAATTAAGAAGATGAGGTAGATGAGATTGTCTTAGAGGCTCCACAAGGATGCCTTTGGTGAAAAAGAATAGTTTAGTACTCTGAGACTGCTGAAGTTTTCTCTTCCATGGGTGTTAGGAGGGAACTTGAGGAACCACAGCCTGGTGAGTAGCAGATAGCACTTGGAAGACCTGGTTCTTTCACATCTCAGCAATAATTTAATGCTAGGAATGAAGAAGTTATATATTGAGGAGGAAAAATTATTTTATGTAGAATTGCCATCAAGAGACTTCCAAAAGGGAAAAGAGAGAACAAAACTCTTTACGAGAGTCTTGGGCTGTGAATCTGAAGGTACTTAAACGTGTGCTCCCTCCTGTTTCATATGACTTTATGCAGTACCTTCTGCTTGCAGAGTTAAAACCAAAGTCAGCTTAGACCAAGATGCTGTGTTTCCTTCTGGTCTGAAGCAGTTCTGTTCCTTGTAGATGAAGAGTGACTGTAGTTGCAAGCTGCAGGAGTTTGAACTATCCGGTTACCTACTATCAGTTGAATGCAGGGAATTTATAAAGGCTTGTGCATCAATGAAGAGTATTACAAGGAAATGGAAATAGTGCTGCACAGTTGTGTATTTGCAACAAGAATTTCCAGTAAAAGAAGCAGCTAACTTTATGAAATGCTGCTTTGACCTTTACCTGCAGCAACGAGGAGATACTGCTTTGAGTCTTTCAACAGTACAGATTTAAGTTACTTGGATTGTGTCAGAATATTAGCAAGCTAGGATTTTAGGTACTTCAGCACCTTGATCATAGTGTTTTTCTCTGCCAAGCTTTATTTTCAGCGTGAGAAGTGTTTGAATTTTTTGTTATTCTTTTTGCCAAACCTGACTTTGATCCATTGCATGCTGATTCTGGCTTGTTTCTGCAGATTTTTCAGAAGAGCTGGGCTAAGCTGGGCTGATACTGACCTCTGTGAGTTGTCCAAATCAATTTATTATTGTAATGTTGAAGTAGACTGGTTTATTTGCTTTTCATTTTCCTTTATAAAGAAGATGAGGGCATTTGCTAAGAAGAAAAAAACCCCACTTTTTCATAAATTGTCTAAATTTCCAAAAAGCTTTAAGAAGCCACCTAAGATGGGTGGCACATAATGTCTGGACCATAATGTTGTCTTTTCTTTATGTCTGTTGGCTCTGTAGTGACAGTGTGTAAACTTTTAGCATGTTTCAGGATAAATTATCTCTCCTCATGCATCACTCTGTTTTGGGTTGCTTTTTCCTGGTAAGCCATGATGTGCATTATGTTCTTTGAATGTCAGGTTTTCTTCAGTCAGTTAATACCACGTTATGCTCAAGCTTTCTAAAACAACCGTGAATTTTGATTGCCACTGTACTTGAATGCACAGTTTGAAATGAAGGGGCCCAGCTCACAGGAGCTTACCAGTCAGGTGGTTGCCCATTAGGGAACTGTGAGTGCTCAGACCTAGGCCTGAAGTCATGGTGTGTGAACATGTGTCACCTGTTGAAAACTGGGTTCTAGGAACTCAGTTCTGCTATCACTGCAGAAAATGAAGTCAACCTGTCTGGTTAACTGTCTAGGTTAAGATAATGGTGAATGCAGCAACTGAGCACCCAAAATTGGAGGATGGCTGATACAGATTCTTCTGGACACGCTGTCTTCTTGGGGACAGACCTTCCATATTGCTGGCCCCCTCCTCCACAGTGTTAATTGGAAGTTTTGCCTGTTCCTACAGCAGAGTCCTGGCTTCAAAATCTCTCTTTTGTGCTGGTGGCACTTGAGCCCTTGCTGGACACTTGCTTGTTTGAGAGCTGTAGTGTCAGCAAATGCTGGGGACTCAGGGCAGCTTTTCCAAATAGGGATTGGCACAGCTGGTAAGGTGCAAGAGTCTTACAGCAATGGGCTTGGAGTAGGTCATCTCCCTTACCTGAAAGAGATGCTGGGGAGATTTGGGGTTAATACTTCTAGATGTAAAGTTTGGACTCAGTCATTTTTCATAGATTTACCTTTCAAGCCTGCTACTTGCATGACTCTTGGGAGTCGTAACTTCCATCCAGAACAAAGGAAACATCCCTTTTGGTCACTGTAAGTAAAGAGCTGCTGCCTTAATTTGTTCTCAGGTTGGAGTGGTCAACTGTGGGTGAGGTGTGTTCGTGTAACATGATGCTATGTGTGAGGCAGGGCATGGGAATTCTTCACTTTCTGCACATCTACTGCCATTCATGAGATCACATTAGTTGGAAATCTATTCTTTAAACAAACAATGCCTTCATGTTTTCTCTTTGTTCTCTGAAAAGCGCCCCCCTCTACACTCCCTCCCAAGAAAACCCTACCTTTCTCCTTCCCATTGTGAAATGGTGCCTTCTGGGCAGCCCACACACAGGCATTACTGGTAAGAACTACACTTCCCCATCCCTTTGGCTTAATCTGGTAATTGGATTCATTTAATCTCCTTTTGTCATCATTCTTTTTTACTGTATTCCAATTCTCACTGGAACAGATTTTAAAGGTAGACAGGGATCAGAGACTGCCAGCAGGTAGAGAGTGAACTGGGCAAGGGAACAAAGAAACAAGGAGAGGCAAGGAAATGCTGTGCCTTCTATGGGAAAGAAGCTAGAGACAAAAGTGAGGGGAAAATGCAGACAAGAAACAGACTGTGCTTTCTTACCTACAATACATGGAGGGGAAACTGTGTGCATCCTGATGGAGGTAGAGTCCAGACAGAGAAGCAACAAAACAGATTAATACATTCAGAACTGACCAAAATCTCAGGGCTCTAGATCCATCCTGAAAGCACTGAGAATCTGTATTTGGAGACATCTGTGGGATGCTTTTAGCTTCATTGCAGGGCTTGATTAATCGATCTGCTGGAACTATTCCACACTTCAGTACAGTTGAAATTCTATTTTCTGAGCCACAGTTAATGAGGCTCTCAGTTATGTGAAGGGTGAATATCTCCTCAGAGTTATGATTTCAGCACATAAGTACAGCTAAGACTTTATAAATCTTTAAACACTGATGAACTAATGTCTTGGGGCCCAATCTAGTATAGTATGGCCAGACTTCGTGAACGAAGATCTTGGGAAGGGCTCTCCCCACGTGGGTGTGCCCTTCCAGCCTGCGCAGTGGCTTTTTTAGGTGAGGCACAGCGTGCACAGAACTGGCCCCTGGGGCCAAATCTAGCACTTAGTGTTCTGTACACATCTAGTGTTCTGTAAATCCTTACTTCTAAGAGCTTGACTGAGATTTTCTATGAAAATGTTTAAGCCAGATTTGCAGCACATTCATTGAGTGTTGTCCATGGTTGCAAAAGCATGCCTGTTTGGTGTTTACTCACAGGGAAAATGCAAAATAAGAAGAATTACATTTAAAAAGGTATTGCCCAAAAATGCATGTCAGTTTCACTGACACATCCTTGTATCTACTGTAATCTTTGCTAAAGCAGAAAATATATGCGTCAGTCTTATGGACAGGGAGTGGGAGGTGCCCTTTACTTCAGCATTGTCTGCTGCTCACAGTCCTGTCGTTGGGAAAGACTGAAGTATCCTACTACAAATGTGCCTTCCTTGCAGTTACTCTTTCAAATTTAGAAGTAATTATGACATGTAAATAGGGTTATAGATGTATGCAAGGCATTTCTTAGAAATATGAACATGCATGTTATGGAACTAAATATTAGTAAATACTTCAAATATGAATTCGTAAAATAATACTGTGCCCTAATTTTTTAACCTGCAGAAATAACTAGGCATTACAAGCAAGAAACTTCCAGCAGTAGTTCAAGTTCACCTGCAGTGGATCAAGCAGATGACAGAACTTAAAGCCTCAGGGCACCACTAAGCAGGGGAATTGCCTGGTGGGGTTTTTTGTGTTTTTCTTTTATTAGCACTTCAGAGTTAATTCAGAGTTTCTCAATGAGGTCTCATTACACCCATCCAGAAGCTGTAAGTCTAAATAATTCTGCTGGATTAGAGGCATTAAAGACAATCTGTGAGAGACTTTTTTTCAGCAGTTTGGCTTGGTAGCAAGGAAATGGGCAGAAAGCCACTGCAAAGGAGAGCTTTGAAAAAAAATGAGCCAGGCAGTGACCAAGAACTTAATCAGGCATGAATACAACATCCACTGATGTCTCCACTGCAGTGCTTGTGTGAGACAAATCTGCCATTATTTCTTGGTCTACCATCAGTCCATTTTCCAATCACTTCCCTCTTGCCTGCCTGGGCTGCATCACCTGCAAAACTGTGTGTGAGTATGGAAGTGCTTCCCTTGCACAGAAGGGTCTTGCATGTGAAGAGGGGCAGTGTGGGATGTAAGTCATTTCTCCTTGCTTGGCGTGGTGCATCAGGCTTATCTGTATCTTACCTCGACCTAGGGGATTATTAATATCCATTTCAGAGTTGAAATTCTAAAATATGAAAGTCTAATCCTGATGCTGTTATTCTCTTGCAGGCATAAGTCAAACTCCTGCCCTGATCACAAAATCACAGAACAGGTACGGTTGGAAGGGACCACAGTGGGTCATCTGATCCAAGCTCCCTGCTCAAACAGCGTCATCCTAAAGCACATTGCACAGAATTGCATCCAGATGTGTTGAGTATCTCCAGTGAGGCAGACTCCACAACCACTCTGGGCAATCTGTTCCTGTGCACGGTCACTCAAACAGTAAAGAAGTTCATTCTCAGGTGGAACTTCCTGTGCATGAGTTACTGCCTGTTGCCTCTTCTGCTTGCATGGGGTTACTCTTCTTCAGCTGCAGGACCCTGCATTTGCTTTTTTGAATTGCACATAGTTCTTCTCTGCCCATGTCTCCAACCTGTGAAAGTCCTTTTGAAGGACTGCATAGCACTCTGGCGGATCAGCTACTCCTCCCAGCTTTTTGTTGTCAGCGAACTGCTGAGTGGGCACTCTGCAACTTCACCTTCTGAACCAGGTTTCTGTAGATAAACTCAATGCTTCATATACTTCCCCCTGTTAGGCCTGTGTTTGTTTTCTGTCGGTGGAGGGGACTCTTGACCCCTTTGTTGCCAGCAGAGTTATCCACAGAGGCAGGGCAATTGGGAAAAGGACTGCATGTTCCTCAGAGACAGCCCATGTGTGGTTTCCATAGACTTCTATCAGCAAGCTAGAAAAGAAGGCCCTACTAGAGAAAGAGGGGGAAATTTTGTGCTGGCCTAGCTCAGGCTTCTGGATAGAGGATCTACTTCTACTTTAGCTGTTTAAAATACGATTTGCTGATGGTGGAAAGCATTTCCAAAACTTTGAATTTAGAATCTCCCTATTTTCCCCAAAACAGCGCAGTGTGAGCAGCCTCAGTGCAAGCATGGCCATCCATGTGCAGTCTCTATTACTCTCTCTGAGACAGTTCTCTGCTGAGACAGTTGTGTAGGTGGCAGCTGTGTGTCTGGTTTTCAGGAAGCCATTGCTGATCCCACTGTGAGTACCTCAGTGACAAATGTTGTTTGTTTTTCTCAGGAGACTAAATAGCTATCATACATTCAGAGCCTTTTGGTCAGTATTACTATCGTTCCATTAAAAATCTTGCATCACCAAGTTCAATTATCTACTTGAGGCTTTTCACAGATCTGCATTTCTTACTGAATCCAGTCTTGGCCTTCTGTGTGGATACTTCCCCCACTAATGTCATGCAGCTACTTTTCAGCTTGATCCATTTATCAGGAATTGCTGCCTAATAAACTACACTTTTCTTCTTTATGTCCCTCTTGAGATCTTCTTGTGCAGTATTGCCTACTAGACACCAAACAACTTGATGTGACTGGGAAATAAGATGCTTAGGAAAAGTTGCAGTTTTAATTATTTTGTAAATGCTCAAGTGACTTGTAACCATTCAGTTGTACAGTCCCCAGCTTGTGCAGTGATGTGCTGTGGCTTTTGGTAGCCCCCCTAAGTGTATCCTCCATTCCCTTCTATGTCTTAATATGTACCTTTTGTTCTATTTTGTATGAAATATTTTACAGGAGGAACTGTGATTTGTGGATTTGCTTAGTGCCTAGCACAGTGGAACCAGTTTATGTTTAGACTACCACAGTTTAGCATCTGCCCTTTCTTGGGATACTCTTAATCAGCAGGAAGCCTGTGAGGACTCTTTGAAGGGTATATTGTAAGAAGGAAGTTTCTACAGAGATTGGGTTGACTGGGCATGTGACAGTTGAGAAGGCAAATAGTGAGACAGTGCCAGTGCACTGATGTTTGTCTCTTTGCACTTGTGGTGAAAACTGTGGGATTCAAAAGAAGTCAGCAGTGGTTTTTGCAATGGGTTAACTTGTACTGTATTGTGGGGCGGTCCTGTGGTGTAATGGTTAGCACTCTGAACTCTGAATCCCAAGGCCACAAGTTCGAGTCTCAGTAGGGACCGTCCCCATGGCACTTAAATGTCTCCCTGCCATCTGGTCCCGTCAGATCTCAGATGCTGAGCGCAGGGTCAGCCCCGGTTAGTACCGGGTGCTGTAGACAGTCCCGAGGATTTCACTGTCACTGTCCGAGCTCACTTGGCCATGGCAAATGAACCTTAGGACTTAAACGGTGGGGCCAGTTCTGCGCACGCTGTGCCTCACCTTAAAAAATCCACTGCACAGGCTGGAAGGGCACGCCCATGTGGGGAGAGCCCTTCCCCAGATCTTCGTTCACAAAGTCTGGCCATTATATAACTTGTACTGTAGATGTCCCAGTCTAGACTCAGTTACTAGACTTGCAGTGTAGTGACTAGGTATTTTTCAAAGAGTAAAAAAGAAATGGGGAATAAATAGATTTTTATTAAGTATGTGATATAGAACTAGGAAAGAGAAATCTTCTTGCACAGAGGAAATAGTGTGGGGTAGAACTGGATGTGGTTTGTTGACTATGTTTCTGTGAGTCTTTGGATTTTGTAGGGAGCTGTAAGGCAACGGAAATAGTTGGTGAGGTTATCCTTGGAATAGGAAGGGAGGGACTGAGAGGGAAGGACCTGTGCATTTGATCCAACTTTGTGAACAGATTTTCAAAATTACAAGGAAAACCTTACAGATAGTACTGCATGCTGTGAATGGTCCCAGCTAACAGTTCAGATACATTCCATGTAAAGCTGCAGAGGGTTGTGCAAGGACTAAGGATCACAAGTGAAAAAGTTAGAAAGCCTTACAGGAAAGAGAGGAAAACCATACAATCCCTTGGCAGCTTGGTAAAATCTTAACAATAATTTTCTTCTCTGGAGAATGACATTACATATTACATTATTAATACATTTTACTTTGTTTGAATTATTAAACTGTTCTTATCTCAACCCATGAGTTTTACTGTTTTTTTTCCCGTGATTCTCCTCCCCATCCCACTGGAGATCAGTGAGTGAGTGGCTGTGTGGCACTTGGTTTCTGGCTGAGGTTAAACCATGACACCTTCTTACTGCTTTCCCTTAATTCTGTACCTCTCACTTTGGATTTTTTCATGGAATTATATGAGAATGGAGGGATGATATGAGGATTCAAACTCCTAAGCTTATCAGTCATGCTGGCAAACTAACCAAGTAACATTACATTGAAAAACTCTCATTCTCCTGTTTGCAATGCCCTTACGCATCAGCTTCTTGTGGACTCTGTGGAGATACACCTCCTGCATATTTCTCATTTGCCACCTCCTCTGCTGTCTTGCAGGGTCTCTTGGAACTGAACTGTTAGGAGACATGAGAGAATCCTTGGTGATTCTTTAGTCTTTCACCTACACGCTCACAGTGTGCTGTTGACCTGTACCTATAGCATCGGATAATGATTCAGTGTCCTCTGTAAAATGGACTGTGCCATTTGAAAATGGGTCTTTGTTCAAGCACCAACACCATATGAACTCCCAAGGCTTTGGTTGGTTGTTATGCCTGTTTAAGAGAGGAGTACACAGGGCATGGATACAACTCTGTCCTTTCCACCTTCAGTATTCCCCTGTGCATATCTTCTTTATGCTCATTATTATAGTTCCTTTTTTCCTTATAAAAGTTTCTCTTATCTCCTATGAGAGTTTCAGTCATACTGCATGCTTAATACTTTGTTCAGCGTGGCAGGGCAGGAACAGTCTCTTTCCAGATGGCATGGAATAGCTGCACATAAAGATAGTGTAGTCCTTTCCTAGCACATTGCACCACAGAACTGACAAGTACAGAGCAAAGTTAAATAGTGCCTGATAAAGAGTCAAGAGAAACTCCACTTGAAAGAGCAAGTTTCTAAGAATGAAAGAGGTCAAATTCACCCAGTGGTGTAAATCTGTAAGGCTTCAGTAAAACAATGCTTATAATCACCTTGTGTCAGTGACTGTAGCATGGCAGACTTGTAGATCTCTACAAAAAGTAAAACTAATTGTGCTTAATCAGTTCAGTGATAAGCAAGTTGTGTCTTTTCAAAATGTCTTCACCAAGTTTCTTCCTGTGTAAACAATTAGAGTTTGTTCTCATTTCCTATTTATCATTACTACCTCTTTCTAGGCTCACTGTTCATTTTTTTCTCCTGCTTTGTGTTCTGCTGTCCTGAAGTAAAATCTGAATGGATTTCAATGGCTCTCTTGTGCTTCTTGACTTGCTATCAGGCAGTCTGACACCATAAGAAAATTATTTCCCAAATGCTAGCCATCCAATGCATGAGTTTTTCAACAGACAAAAGTTCAGCTGAATAATGAGTGCAAGGTGTGGTGTCTAAAAGTGTAAAATCTCTTACATTTTCTCCTCCAGTTCCCTTGCTGTAGTTCCCATCAAAGTTCAGTTTTTTTACTACAGCAAACATTTTGGGTATAGATACTGAAGATGACAGCTGAAAAGGTCCAGGTTTTCAATGTTGTGTTCATCTAATCTATTCCATATTAGAATCAGAAAAGCAAGGGACAACTCTGGTTCTTGAAAAGAGCAAACAGGTGGTGTGTGCTCCTTGTGAGATGACTATTTTTCTACTGACTTACAATCAGTAAATTCTTCGGCAGCCTAACTCCCGGCAAAGCTTCTGTACTTGTCAACTTCCCCCTTATCACCAGTGCAATACCAGCAGCATCCTGTTTCTCAGGTAGAGCTGTTTACGTTGTTCAGGCCTATTCTGAGTCATGTGGTCCTATAAGGTGCCACCTTTCCCCAGGGCTTAAAAATGTGTGGTGCTAAAAATGGGATGATTTAAAATTCACTTCTTTCTCATACTGATCTTTTGTGGGTGTTACGAGTTTGTGTGTTGCCATCTGGGGAATAAGGACTTGTGACATCCTCATTGACTCATCTCTCTCTCTCTCTCTCTCTCTCTCTCTCTCGATTTCAGAGTGCTGCTGGGGTGAGTGCAGAAGAATGGCTGCGGCAGAACCTCTGACCGCTTTCTCCCGATGGTACCTCTATGCCATCCATGGCTATTTCTGTGAGGTGATGTTCACAGCTGCCTGGGAGTTTGTGGTCAACTTCAACTGGAAGTTCCCAGGTGTTACCAGTGTGTGGGCACTCTTCATCTATGGCACCTCCATCCTTATTGTGGAGAAGATGTATCTATATCTCAAAGACAAGTGTAACATTTTAGTGCGCTGCTTCATTTATACACTTTGGACATACCTCTGGGAGTTCACCACTGGCCTCATCCTACGCCAGTTCAATGCCTGCCCATGGGACTATTCCCAGTTTGATTTTGACTTCATGGGCCTGATCACCCTGGAGTATGCCATCCCATGGTTTTGTGCTTCTTTCATCATGGAGCAGCTGGTGATCAGAAACACCCTGCGCTTACGATTTGATGAGACTGCTGAGCCAGGGGCCCCCACTGTCCCTGTTGCCTTGGCCAATGGTCATGTGAAGACTGATTGAGTGGTGACTTAGAACCACACTTAGCAATCTGGGAGAGCCCAGACTTCTACCATGGACTGTCAGCTCTTGGCTCCGAGGTACTGCTCCTTGCTGTATGATAAGATTCATAAACCCCATTTTCTAATGGGTGTGTGCATGGGATATACCAGAAAAAATGGAACCAGTAGATTTTCTATGGATTTTACTTTTTGGGCTCCAAGGACCAATATCAGTTACTTGTTAGTTAGGTAATTTCTGATTTTAACTTATTACAGATGAAAGCAGTCCTTTTGCTTACACTTTAATGTGGAGAAAGAAGAAGAAATGCTATGGCGGAAATGCATCCAAAAAGAAAAACACCTAATTAGTGGGTGGGCATGGACACGCCAGCTGAGTTAGTGATCGGCTTATTCCATTAGGCAATATTCAGGTGCTTGCTTGCAACCAATACCTCCTGTGGGACCTGAGATGCTGCAGGAACAAGGAAAATCCATCTGCTGTTGAGAAGAACCTAAGACTGGCAGTCTGCTGGGGAGGTAGATGGTGTTCCCCTCTCCAGGTTCCATTGGCCTCTCCCCAGGTTCTTTTTTGCACCACGAAATAATCTGGTGCTGGACATCTTGCTGAATTTATACAGATCTTGTACTTTTTGAAATCTCAGTCCTGATACTCACTAGAAATTTTTTCTTCTTTTTTTTTTTTTTTTTTTTTAAATGAAGGTCTTTTTTGCCAAGTGAGTTTTACCATAATCTGTGCAATCTGAATCTTGGCAAAAGGCGCAAGAAATAGTGCAAGTCTTCCCATCTCCTTTGTCCCTCCAAAGCAGACCTTACCTGAGGGTCTGCTTCAGATTCCAGCTCCCATCTCATCCTTGCAAACCTTGTAGAGACTATACAGGCCACAAGAGTTTTCTGCCTTCCGTTCCAGGGATTCCTCTGTTTCTGGTAATGTTGATGACTTAGTATGGCTGCAGCCCATTGTATTTGAAGGTCAAAGCCTTCATGTGGCTAACATGGTATCCAGGATTTGGTCCTCTGGCATTGACTCTCACGTTCCTTCAGCAGTGGCAGGTCTTGGCTCAGTTCTGCCCAGGTGTTTCCTCAGTGTATCAAGTGGATGTGCTTTTTTCTTCCCAAATTCTGCTTTTAATAACAACAACCATATTGTCATGACAGTAATTGGAGGCAACAAGTGATATACCATGCTGCCTGATATATTTATTTAAAAAAAGAAAAAAAGAGCAAAAAAAGAGCAAAAAAACTCTCTCTGAAGAGCACTTAATTCTTCATGCTCTGCCTGAATGAGACTGTGTTAGGGTATGAGAGCAGCAGTAGAGAGGTGGTGCAGGAGGGAGTGCTGTGGCTTCACTGTAGAACTACCTGCACCAGAGACAGTTTGAAATTTAACCTATTGGGAACACTTAGAGAGTACAAGGACAGTTGTGGTGCAGGAAAGGTTTTTGATAGTGGCAGCCAAAAGTTTGCAGTTCACTGTGGCAAGTCTTGGCTTTTGAAGTTAGCAACAAACATGGAGCTTCCAGCTGTCAGGTGTCTGACTCCTGAGCTGGGTTATGGGGAAGGTTTGCTCTACTTGCCCTGTCGGGCCAGATTAATTTTTTGTGTTTTTCCACCATAGTCAGCAGAACTGTACCAGGGATCAATTTGGCTTGAAATGCAAATGTGTTGTAGGATTCTAGTCTTGGTTTGGAAATAGTTGGGCTATTTCTGTGTAGGTCCCTTGTCTCTGGTAGGGGATGCTCAGCTGTGAACCTGCTTCTTGCCCTGGGGCAGCCATTTCTGAGAGGAAAAGCACTCCTGGCCCTGTGAGTTGAGTTGTTTCTTGGTTCTGCTCTTATGAAGGCAGCGTTAATCCCTTTTGGTATTACACAGAGAGCAATTATTTTATTTCTCCCCTCCCCCTTCTCACATGGCATCCATTGCTGGCAATGGACACATGAAAATAGTGGTGCAGGGAGTTAAATCTGCCCTGGGTGTGCAATGTCTCCTGAAGCACTGAGAATGCTTAGGTGGGTATTTAGAGTTTCCATTTTATAGTTCATTAAATTAAAAGAGAACAAACACTGAACAGATAGTTCTTTTGATGCTGTGATGCCAGTATTATGAACTAAGAGGAACAGTATGTAGTTTATCAGCCTTCTTTGTCTCAGGCATATAGACCCAGGCAAAATAGTCAGCTGACACTGTACATGGAGTTAAAAAAGAGATTTATGCATGAGACAAATGCAGATGAGCTGTATTGGAGCAGAACAAGGTGCAAATGAGAGTGGGATCTCACCATTTTGGTCCTGGTTCTGTCAAGGTCATCAAACACAATGTCTAAAGCTGGGTTGTCCTCTCATAGCATAGCCTAAGTGTGGTGTGGTGGTGTGCTGCCTCCTACATCACCCCAACATAATGTAAAACCCTCAGCATCGGAGAAACATCCTTAGGATCCCTGCTTTCTCCTTAGCTGTTAGAACACTCTTTAGAAAGATTAAAAGGAGTTAGCAATGTGGTTTGGAGGAGTGGCTGTCCACAGAGCTAACCTGGTGCACAATAACAGGCATGTGTCTGTTACTGTCTGTGCTTTAGAAGGTCCCACCTCAATGACTCTGGTTTTCCTCAGTGGTGTAAACTTAGATGCTCTAACTATGGAGGAGTTTCCCAGCAGCATCTAGTATCTAGTGTGTTATCCTTATTGCCTGTGTCATTGTAACAACTGTTTTGTCTGCTTTCCACTGATGTCTGATGTGTACCACCCAGCTATTGCATCTTCATAGAGTGGTAATTTATACCCAGAAGTGCACTTTACTTGCAGCTTGCACACCAGAAACAGAAAAGGACCTGGCAAATTCTTAATTATGTGTAACACTACATACCTACTGCAGCAGGATTAGCCAGACTTCTCCGTTCTGAGCAACATGGCTACAGTCAGCGCTTTGTCTTTTCTGCAAAATCTCCCTTTTTAATACACGTGATGCTTCTTACAACATCTTGCAGAAGTGCCCAGAGCACGTTACCAGGATCTCAGTGGCAGCTCGGTGAGAGCTCGGGAGCTGGACTGAAGTTGAAGAGACATTTACATTACGAAGAAAAAAACGCACAAGGCCTAACATTTGTTGTATGTGTATCTTCCTTAGTAGATTAAAGTTGCCTGTTTTGAGTTCACCAGCAATAAAAAAACCTTGTGATTTATCTACCTGGTCCTAAGAGCAGCAAGGAGAGAGTGACTCATCTCTGCCTTTCTTTTCCAGGGAGTGGTGGGATATGGACTCCAGTTACCCCAGGGTTCCAGTTTGCATCTGTTCTCTTGCTTATCTCTTGTATGGTCCACCCTAAAGGATCTCAAAGTATGTGATAAATAAATACAGAGTCTGGTGTCCTGCACACAAGAAGCAGTTCAAGCATTATTGTGATGTCTGTTCATGCTGCAAAGATCTTGCCAGAGGGAAATGTTTGATCTACAGCAGAACCAGATGCCATTTTGGTCTTTGGTGTTCTAATTGAGAGAAATGTGTACATGTGTTCCAGGTACTATTGCGCCTTTGGTCTGAGTGCATTTTGTAATTAAAGCAAAATAATCCAATCAAGGTTTTGCTAGACTAGTCCTGTGACTATAAAAGGTAAAAAAAGACTCTGCAGGGTTTTAGCAGCTTTGAGATTTAGGAAGCAGGTGACTGAAGTCTTGAGTTCAGTAGCATTGCTCTGCTGCTGATTGGCTTTCTAAAACCTGCACAGAAAGAAAGGGGATTTCTTCACTCACGAAACTTCTGCCTTTTCTGTAAATAAAACATGAGCCACCACTAAGACGTGAACTGAAACCAAGTGTTTTTCTATTTTAGTTTATCTTAGGCTCTGAATATATGCAACATGCTCTGTTTTCAAGGGGGAGGCTTGCAGACCTGAGTTCTTTTCCTCCAGTCCTTCTGCCTGCAAACTGCAGCTGAAGGGGGACTACTCTCTTCCCCTTCCTTCCTGTACACCAGCAGCTACAAATTGCCCTGTGGCCCATCCCGTGTTGTAGAAGGAAATTTCTCTTCTGGTGCAGCCCCTTGCCAAGCCAGAAGCTCTTAGTAACGTGTCACCTCATCCAGCTGCTTTGGCACCTAGTGACCAGGTCAGGTCACAGAGTTGGTGAGAACAGATGAGTGTTGTCCTTCTTTGGCAAATGGCCATCACTTGTATCTGTCTTCCCTTATGTCCCTTGGAGTGTCCTAAGCCAGCCACTAGGGAAGGGACTTTCCCTTCCTTCTACCTTCTGCCCTAGGAAACAGCAAGCTCTGCTGCCACTGAGGGCCTGGGCACCACTCAAGGTTTTAAGCTGACACAGGTCTTTCTCTGCTTGTGCAGGGGAACGTTGATTTTTTAAGAGCTGCAAGACTCTGGGTTTCAGACTCATCACTAGCAAGTCTTCCACAGGCCTGATAGTGAATCTGTACCATGTGGAATGGCTTACTTCTAGGATGGCAAAGGTTTGCTCCATCAAGGATTTGGCCACTTGGTTCACTGCTTTGTGAACGAGAGAGAAGTTACAGAAGCAGGTGGTGCACCCAGTACCTGCCCTGCTTTTGGCCCCTGGGCAGCTAGCACAGATGCCAAAGGAAAAAGTGCTGTTTTGACAGAAGTCCTACAGAAGGGCTGGGGATCCACTGGTTAGTTTGTCCAAAGGCACCACTTCTTCAAATACACAGTTGTGCTTTCCCACTGAGATGTTCACTACCTGCAGCAGCTCAAATGTCAGCTTGCCCCAAAGTGTATGATTGCTTGAACTTACTCTGAACTAGAAGGAATGTTTAAAATCTCTAGTCCTCTTTAGGCAATTCCCAACTTAAAACTTTGTGGAAAAATACATTACCTAGAGATATGCAAGCTAATGCTCGTTAAGTCAGTATAGGTACTAAAAGCCTTACAGTGCTGTGCTACATCCTGCTAAGTTAATCATGCTGAGAAGCAGAATACTTTGGCCCTCAGGCTGTGCTGCCATTTGGCTATACTTCAGCACCTGAATTAGTACAAACGCCTATTCAGGAATGCATTTTGCCTTATAAAATACTCTCTTAATTCCATGCTTAAGAGGGAGGAAGACTGAGACCCTACATAAGCTTCATCAGTGCTTATGATCTTACTTGAGATCTTACTTGTTTAAAGTTTCGGCTACTTAACTGAGACCCTGGAGACCAAATGTGGAAGGTGACTTGTTACAGCTCTGGAGCACATCAGCAGCATCAGGCAACTGCACACTGCATTGCATGGGGTGTGCTGTGCAGCTCCAGTGCACAACCAGGAGCTATGGCTTCCACCATACAAGGACTGGGATTAGTAGAGTAAGTGATACATGTGCTGCTGATAACGGTGGCAGAGCGAGGACTGGTGGTGATGTCTGCATTCCCAAATCTTCAAAAGCTGGACAGGCTGGAAGAAGCTTTTCCGTATTTTCTGCATTTGGCACTTCTTGCAGGTCTAAAGCAAACTGGCAGGGTTTTTATTCTGAGATGCAGACCATTTCCTTGACTCCTTACTCTGGAGTCTGGGTGGATCACTCCCCCTTTTGTAGCCATTGGATCTTCTGATATGAATGGCCTTCATTAGTGTCTCAGAAAATAGTAATTTTTAAATGGTAATCCCAAATGCTTGACGTCAGTTTGTATTTATGCTTTAGTCAATTTAGGAGCTAAATACCCTTAAGTATCTGGTGATGCTATTTGTTTATGCTGTTGTGTGGCATCTTGTCCTGCTTTAATGCAGTAATGTAGAAGAAAGAGAAGGAAATACAAGCAATTTGATCTTTAATAAAAATACATAAACATGCAGTTGAGACAATATTAACTATCTGAGCTGAAATATGCTTGTAGATCTCTGACCTTTCAAATATTGGACATTTTCCAGTGCAGAATTTCGCTTTCCATTGTGGTTAATCCCCTTTTCAACATATCTATATTGCTATTTCACTGTAGTTCTTTATCTAGTATTTTGGGAATGAGAATAACAGTATTTGCCTCTATTTTTCACTTTTCACTGAAGTATCTTTTAAGTGCTTTTCACAAACTAGTGAAATAATTCTTACTTCTGAATAATTAGTAAAGTAGGTCAGGATTAACCCCAAACAGCACTGATGAGGAGCTGATGAAAATGTCCTAACAGTTCCCAGAAGGTCATTTCAGACCTGGGACAGGAAGTTTAACACTTTATCTGTTAACCAAGTTTCCAGATTTGAGGAATGAGTTTATAAAATTTCAAGAAAGTTGGGAAACTGGGAAAGTGCTACTTGGTTTCCAGCATCTGAAGCTGTTCCAGAAATGTACATCATCACATTGCTTTTTCTGCCCAAGTCAAAGCCAGCACATGAAGGGACTGTCAGAGCTGATAGGCAGCCCAGTTCTATCTTGTATAAAATAGGACTGATTTCCCTCTGTCTGCTACATAATCCCATCTCCATCAGTAGAGTAGTTTTGGGTAAATATTGCTAGGGACAACAAGTTATGTTAAAGGCTAAACTGAGGTGACCATCTGCTCTATCAGCTCGTGCTGTTGCAGTAACTGCATAGCTTATCTATGATGCTGTTCCTGTTGTCAGACCACTCATTTGATACCACAGCTCTTCCTATTGCTCCTCTTTCTCCAGTAGCTCCTTTGGGGTATCTTGTTCTTTTCTATGCTTTACCTCCACCAGAAACCCATGCTGCAATGACAGATATCCTAAGGCTCCTGTCTGAACCCTACCTTTGGCAATTTAACACAAATGCTAGGTTAAATGATTGGTAATAAGTTGTGTCTTCCATTGAAGCCCACAACAGCTGCAGTTGCCAGTGCTTTGGAAGGCAGAAAACATTTTACACACTTGCCTCCAGGCACAAGTATAGCAGCAAGTTTGCAGTTACTGTTCAGTACATTTGCTGAACCTTCCACACCCTGTCTAAGGTAAACATGTTATATCATCCTGTTTTATCTTTAAAAGAAGAGGAGTTATCACCTGTGGACCTTCTGGTGTCTTTGCTAGGGTTTGGCTTCCACTCTGTATGCACTCTGTTACCGCTAACGAGAGCAGTGTATACCCAACCTGAGTCAAACCCATCCCATCCACTCCTCTTCCTCAGCTAAAGCATCGACCAACTCCCTCCCACTCAGGCTGCAATGCTGATCCTAAACATCCTGTTCTTCTGCTGCTCCATCTGTTGGCTACGAGTATCTATCTGGATCTCTAATCTCAGTCATGTTCCAAATTCTCCAGGCCAGGCCTTGTCTTTTTGTTGTCACATTGATATGATCATGTCCCCAATAGGATCTGTAAGTGCTATGATATCATAGTAAGCATTAAAAAAAGTTTCTTGAAATTTTCAAGGGTAAGAAAAACATCCCAGCTCTGTTCCACTAATAAAACAGCTTGGCCAAAATGTCCAAGAGGGACGTCTGTTGTCCCTTTCCATCCAGCCTTGTCTGCCAGGATCATGGAGGAGGCAAATCCCTGCCAATGACTTGAGCATGCCAGGAGTGCCAGTGGAGTGGAGCATGGCTGGTGGCACATCAGGAGCCTCCTCCCTGAGACACCTCTTCAGATGACACACAGGTGTCCACATTAGCCAGATGCTGGCTGCTCTAGCAAAACAGATTTTTAATGTTACTGGACGATCAGCTGTCTCTTTAGCAGAAGCTGATTGGAGTTAGCACAGTAATGATAACAATATTTTGTCTGACAAGTGTGATAACAAAGCACAGCTGCCCCTTGATCTCAATGCAGCAGGGCCTTTGTGCAGCATGACTGCTGAAAGTAGCACAAACATCTCTGAACACCAGCATAGGCTAAAGTTGTCCTGGCCACTGATCTCTGGGCAAGAGTCAGGCATGCACCCAGCATGAAGCCTGTAGTGAAAGTGGTGTTGCCACTACACTGTCCCAGCAAGGCTGCCTGTGACCTTACAGCTGCCGGCAAAGCCAGCAGTAAGCCTGGCCTTGGCTGCTGTCATGTATGGTTTATCAAACCCTATTTCTCTACTTTAACTTCCATTGCCTGTCCTGTCCTTCCTCTCTGTTTTGCCAAGCTGCCTCCTGGCAAGGTCTTTTATTGTCTGTTAGGGTCTTGGTGTTCATCTCAGTTTCTTGGTTTAGACGTGATGACTTAATCTCCACTTGTTACTTTCTTCTGGACTCGGGCTTCACAGCACTGTTATGTCCAGCTTTTTATTGTCACCTTCTCACGACCACTCTGTTGTCTCTCCTCCTTCTGGGGAATCCCTGCCCACCATATGCACACTTATTCCATTATGCAGCTTTTACTGCCATCTTCTTTTACTGCCCACTTCTCAGACCTCTGCCTCTCTCCTAGCTTGCCACCATCTCTCTAGACCAGCATTTTTCTCAGCTCCTCTGGCATTTCTTCCTGAATGAGTTACAACAACTCAAACTGCCCATAACCACCTTGGATTTCTGGTCTGCTTTTGCTTCTCATGTTCCCCACTTCTGTCCATTCTCCCTGGCAGACACATAACAAATGGGAGGGGCAGAGATATCTTTGAACTTGTCTTCTGCTCTTCCATATTTGCCTGACCTTTATGTCTTTTACTGTCTTGTCCCTGACCCCTTGAGGTCTCACCGCAGGACCAGTGCTGGTGTTCTACATGCCTGTTTCACATTACTCATCCCATATACAAGATGTTTTCTTCAGCTGACCTGCTAGAATATACCCTTCTCCCCATGCTAGTCTGTCTCACCAGCCCTACAAAACCCAGCAAATTAAATCATTTGTGTATCTATTTCACATATTTATGAGCAAGATACTAATCCCTGCATAGTGAAAGGGTCATATGTACAAAAGGGAAAATGAGGACACCAGCATTAAATAGAGAAGTGGGGGAAGGGAAGACAGACCAAGAGCAAGGACAGGACAGATGTCAAGGAGATGAGTGTACAGTGTTGAAAAAAAATACAGGAAGCTGAACCAAGCAGATCAAAGTATCCTTGGCAAGCCACATCAATGGTCTTTCCTTCCTAGTTCTGCATTTAAGCACTCCCCTTTTCCTGCTCCCTGCACCTATGCCTTCTGAGCAGACACCAAGTCCTCCAACTGGCTCAGAAAAATGAATAAAGAAGAAACAGGAGACACTCCTTTTCTCTGTGGCTTCTGAGAAAATAGACACCTCTCCTTCCCTTTCAGCCCCGGCAGGAAAGCTGATCTGTCAGACTGATCCATTTGCCAAGGCAGCCCTCCCAGGCCTCCTCGCTGAATGCCACTGCGTGAGTAGGAAAGCTCTTTCTGGCTTCCCCAGCACAGCTCATGCGCCATACAGGTCCCAGTAGGCAAAGGATTTGCATGTGATGCCATTACAGTGACCTCTCAAAACAGCTCCTTATCCCATCTGTTGTGTGCTGTTACCTTCCCATGACACAAAAGCATGTGAAATGTCTGTTGGATACCACAGAAACCTCTCAGGCTGCAGCCATGATAAAATACCACTCCTTAAAGACACAGAGAGATATCCTTTGTGTACACGAGCTCCTTTCAGATTAGGTTGGGATATTTTATTGTTCTGTAAAGGATTCTGCAATGAATGAGCTGGAGATTTGATACTTGCATCCCAGTCATATTTTAACATGAGACAGACAGCAGATGCTTCAAGAAGATTACATTTCTTCATGTGCATTGGGTCTCCAGGTAGATTACACATTCAGGGTCAAGGGCTTTAGGGGGCCGGCTCTACAGCCCTGCAACAGGATTTTTCTGTTACCAGCAAAAAATATCTGTAAAGCACAGGGCATTCTGCCAAGCCTTCTATACGGAGTCAGCAGGGAATGCTGCTTCCAAGAGAGATTTTACCTAACAGCTCTGTCAGGGATTCCTTTTATTTTAATAGCAGCAGTTGATCAAATATCCCAGATTGCTGCAACACCTCGTAGGCTGAGTATCAGGGTCTAAACCTGAGCAGAGGAGCAGCAGTTATTCATTGAACAGTTAAAAGGTTATTTGTGTGTGAGAAAACTGTCTGCCTCTGTAAAGACAGGCAGAAATGGGCACTTCATCACAGTATGGTGTTTTTGAAATGCAGATATCTGGGCCAAGGAAATCATCAACTGGCCAGCTCAGAAGACCATGCAGGGGAGACAATTATGTCCAAAGGTGCAACAAAAGCCCTCATGGCGTTCTCACTGTGCACACTGACAAGACAGAGATATTTTAACGAGGTTTTACAAAGAAAGTGCCTCTTTCTACTCCCAGTCTTGTGCCACCGTTAGTTTATCTGCTTTGTATATTGAAGGATTAAGACTGAGCAAGCCCTGCTAAAATAGGAATTTCCACAGAATTCAGCAATCCAAAACTTTGACACCAACCCCTCCAAAATCCAGTCCTGAGAATACCTGTAACTATCAGTACAATTCAAGTGCAGATACAGGCACTGTAGGGTGCCAGCTCACAGCCAAAGTGCTCTGGAGCCTCCGGCACCAGCCTGGCCCAGCACAGGCAGGGGGTACTCACCCGGGTTCCAGCAGGTGCTGAAATGGACTATCCCAACAGGGAGTGCTTGTGCAGCCCAGCCATCTGCAAGACAAAAGCACACACCAACACAGACCTTCCCACAACAGGTTTCTGAAATAAAGGAAAAGATAGTGTCCTTACTCTGCACTCATTTCTCCATTATTCTGTATCTCATGCAGCCAGAGCTTGCAGGCTCAGTATAAAATGCTACTAAATCACAAAGGGAATGTTTTGTGCTCACTGAATGGTGAAATCAGTAACAGCACTGGTTAAGAACTAAAGGGAACACAGACCTCACTTATTACTAAGTCCTACCCCAGACAAAAGTGCTTCAAATTTCCGTGAGTGTTTTCCTAAGGAAAAAACATTAACCAAGGAAACCAGGACTTACCTCAAGTGCTGAAATCTGCACAAGAGAAAGGAGCCGGTTTTAACAGGTGCCCTTCAGGGGCTACAGAACCATATGGGGCATCAGTATGGCTTTGCAGTGGTGCTGTCCTACAAACAGGAATTGCACCACTATGTTCCCTCAACCCTCACACACAGTGTTTAATGGTGCCAGAAATGGTAAATGTCAGGAAGCATTTCTGCAGTGAAATGTAGAAATGATGGTTAGATAAAGAAGTGATCACAAGAGAGGTTGCATATGTATAAAAGAATCCTTAAATAAATGTCACGAATAGCCCTGATTTCTCTTCTTTACCCTGTAAACAGCTGCCATGTGCTAAAGTCCCCTTGTAGGGGAGTAAATTTAGCTAAGAAAAAGGATGGTTCAGGATGCCTGTCAGAATGTTCTTTTCTGGCACCTAGCCCACCCCTTTGCTAGGGATCAGCAGCACTGCAGTAGGCAGCCTCAGAAGACTGAGGGGTCAGGACATCCCTGTGACATCTCCTAGAGGAACAGGAGGTCTGTGCTAATTCTCTGAGCCCCCTCTGTCAACAACCCAGATAGAAAAGCCGCATTTGGCCATGATGTCTGATCTAGACCTAATCTTTTTCAGGCTCAGGAGTAAATGAGCTTCTGAGGGGTATGCCTGGAGCAGTTATTCAGAAGCAATGTAATAATTTCTTTTTACCAAGCCATCAGTTCTTCTGCTTTGGTGTACATGAACAAAGTCTGGCTCCTCTTGGACTTCCTCAATATCCACACTTTCATGGCTGAAGTGGTGGCAGCAATTTCCTTTTTTCTCCAAGTTTAGAACAGGCAGAAGGAGGAACGGAGGCACTTGTATGCAGGGGAAGTTAGCAGTGGGGAGGAGAGGCTGAGAGAACTCATGCCTGTCCCAACTTACTTTTTTCCATTCATTTTAAAATATGTAGTTTTGATGTTATGTGTTGACTTTGATTGTTGACAGACTGCATGAAAAGAGCCAGTGTGTTACTCTAGGCATTTTTTTTTTTGGCAGATAGGAAGGCAAGCTGTCGACTTAAGATCAGCAGCTAACCCACAACAAAGCTTAATCTCCAGCCAAAAGCTTAATCCAACAGAAACGAAACATTTGCTCTTCTTGGGTGCTCTGGGATGGAGACAGATATCTTGGCTGATGGGTGGCTTCAGAATTGTTCTTCATCTTCTAACTATTCCCAGAAGACAAAGCAGGGCATGTGCACTTGCTCTGTGGTTTAGGTAAGGAGCTGTGTTGTGGGGTGGCAGATGCCAGGCTCTCAGAACAACAGCTACAAAACCTCAGAGTGAACCATATGTAGATCTAGTACAAATAACAGTATCCCCCCCTTGCCCTGTAAAACCTTCTGCTATTTCTGGCTTTTCTCTCTCAGCATCTCTTTTCATACACAGCAGATTGAGACCATTATCCCTGGAATAAGAGTGTGTGTACTACTTTTTTTTTCACTGTATCTCATTTCTGACCTCTCCTGCTTTTTACTATTCTAGTCCTGGTTTTATAATAGGAAATTGAAAGCCCAAGGATTTTCTTCACATCTAACATTCATTCATACTCCCAGCTTCTTTTTTCCCCTGTCAGATTAAAGGCAGAGAGAAAGAAACAACAAAACCTGTGAATTTATGGTCTGTATTTTTAATAACCAAACCCCTGATTCTGTTCTTATTCTTGCTTTCTGTAACTATTCATTTCACTGACCTTACTGTGGATCCTCACCAATGTAACAAGGAAGTCAAGTGAAATATTAAAAGAGTATTTGTTTTAAACATGACATTGAGCATTAACACAAACAGGTCTCATGCTCATCTGCCCATTTTCCAGCCCTGATGACTTGTCTGCATTCCTGCTCTTATCATTCAAGCCCAGATATTTGAGAAGTGACTCAAGTTTTACCAGTCTGGGACATCTCTATCCTGATTTTCTTCAGATGACTCCAGTTATAAGTATGTCAGCTGTGCACCCCTGGGGCTGAAAGTATTTCAAGCTGAAAGCTCTAAAATCAAGCCAGCTCGAATCAGAGGCTTTTAAAAATCATTTGAACTTTGTATATGAGTCGGTGAGTCCCCGCTGCGAGGTCATGGAAACGTTCAGTTCCCAGTGGAAGCTGAATGAGAGCCAGATGAATCAAACCTTTGGTACCATAACGGCTGTTGAGTCACACATCCCAGGATACATCTGTCCCTGCTGATGCCATGACAGCACACTGTGATGAAAGTCAGTGATGAATGCAGGATGGCTCTATCTTCTGTCATCTCAGTGCCACCTTTACTTATGGTGGATTTTATTTTGCAAGGCTGGGAGTGTTCTCATTTCATGCCCTCTCTCTCTTGGGTGTGAAAACTCCCGAGGTTTGGGAAAATATTCTTTCAGTGACTGAATTGGATTGGACTATGATGCTTCATGCAGATTTATAAGCCAATAGCCTAAAGACAACTGAAACAAAAGCTTGGCTGTCGGACAATTAATAGGAACTTGGTTCAGCAAAACAGCTAATCATGCGTTCAGCTTCTTGCTGCACAAATGCCCTATTTTACTTCAATTAAGTACAGGATTAATTTCCTGCATAGTTAATTTAATATAATTTGCTGTAGTGATTTATTAAAAAAAATAGATATGACTCTGTAAAATCAATTTGTCAGGGGTAGTCAACACAGGGAAAGGATAATGTGATCATAGCTATGGCATCATGCCCAAACAGTGAGTGACAAACACGCTTGCCTGAATAGTCTCTATAGTAATTGAGTTTGCGGTAGTGCAGTCTTGGGGTGATATTTGAATATATTATGCTGTGTGATCATCCTAGTAAAATGAATAAGAAGCATCATGCTTCAAAGTGAATAGTAATCACCACAGAATTAACTTGATCTCTGCTTTCCTCTTAAATTCTTCTATAATTATCCACTAAGAGATCTCTTCCATCTGTTTGCCAACACTGCTAAGACACAGGATGCTGGGTCTGTGGTTTGATCTTGTTTGAGACTGCTGAGTTCCTTACAGGTGGTGTGTGAGAGTGAGTAACATTCAATTGCAAGGCATGAAGATGTCTCATTCTTTCAGGGGCAAGTAGAAAACTCGAAGGCACAAACACTATTGGAGTGGAGACCTTCCCCTGCTTTCTCTGCTCACATTTGGTGGTTTCCTCTGTCTTCCAGGCCACTTGGCTACCTCTGGAAATAGTTTAGAAACATCTTCTAGGGAGGATGGTGAGGATGTCTGGAGAAGTTTCCTTTGTAGTCTCAGCCATAGGAATCTCATTCATTGCTTTAAAAATTAGTAGAATGAAAAGCATGCAACAGCCAAAGACCCCAGACTGAAACAATTAAAAGAATGAAATGTTCCAGCCTTTGTTTGCTTGCTGGTTTGTGTGTTTGTTGTTTGAAATAAGAGCTACTGGGCTCAGTTCAGCTGCTGGGTTATCAGGGTGATTAATCTATAACATCACAAAGTGAAGACTCCTTTTTCCACATTTCTGGCAACTGCACAGATGAGTGTCTGGGATCTGCTCTTCCCTGCTGGTATTGTCCAAGCAAAAAAGCTCAACCCAGTAAAGTTTTATGACAAGGTAACCCACCTAGTTGATCAAGGGAAGCCAGCTGATGTAAACTTTTTGGATTTCAGTAAAGCTTTCGATACTGTCTCTCATGGGATTTTTCTGGACAAAATGTCCAGCACAGAGCTGGATAAACACATCATGTGATGGGTGAGCAATTGGCTCATGGGTTGAGCACAGAGGGTAATAGTGAATGGAGTGACATCAGGCTGGTGACGTGTTACTAGTGGGATTCCACAGGGCTCCATCTTAGGCCTGTGCTCTTCAACATCTTCATAAATGACTTGGTTGCAGGACTGGAAGGGATACTGAGCAAGTTCGCAGATGATACAAAACTGGGAGGAGTTTTTAACTCCCTTGAAGGCAGGGAGGCCCTGCAAAGAGACCTCAACAAATTAGAGGACTGGACAATCACCAACCATATGAAGTTCAACAAGGGAAAGTGCTGGATTCTGCACCTGGGATGGGGCAACTCTGGATGTATGTACAGATTGAGTAGTGAGATGCTGGAAAGCAATGCTGGGAAAGGGATCTGGTCAATGGCAAGTTGAATCTGAGTCAGCAGTGCCCTGGCAGCCAGGAGGGCCAACCATGTCCTGGGGGGCATCA
>JAWWEU010000158.1:30675322-30709628 GCA_035583155.1 Acropternis orthonyx | reverse complement strand
CTTCCTTGTGAGGGGAAGAGGAGGGGCAGGCACTGATCTCTTCTCTGTGGTGACCAGTGATAGGACCCGAGGGAATGGCCTGAAGTTGTGTCAGTGGAGGTTTAGGTTGGATATTAGAAAAATGTTCTTCACCCAGAGGGTGGTTGGGCACTGGAACAGGCTCCTCAGGGAAGTGGTCACAGCACCAAACCTGACAGAGTTCAAGAAACAGTTGGACAACACCCTTGGGCACATGAAGTGACTCTTTGGGCTGGCCCTGTGCAGGGCTAAGGGTTGGACTTGATGATCCTTGTGGGTCCCTTCCAACTCAGCATATTCTGTGATTCTGTGAAAGTTCACTGGCTCCCACAGTCTCTTTTTTCCACCAAAGAATTCTGCAGATGGAGTGAGGGCTGTACCTGAAAGCAACAGATGTCCTGCCCAAACTGCTAAAACCAGCCACCCTCAGCACTAATTTCATAGTGTTTGACCCCGAGCATGATGACAAGGGGTGCACAGTGTGCTTTCACTACTGATCGCTGTAAGGTGCTTGGATTTTTCTGGTCTAATTGCAGCTTCTCAGTAGAGGCTGGCTGCTGCGAAGGATCACAGGGTAACATGCTGGATGTGCATGTCCCCAGACAACGGGGCTGATCAAAGGAGAATCACTGAATTCTTGTTTGCTTCCATAGCTGGTCACAGTGAAACAAATCTGCTTCATAGGACAAAAGTCTAAACATAGCTTCAATTTCTGAGTAATAAGGTATGTTGCAGTTTTTCCATGCTTCAGAAGCAAAACTTGCAGTGGGGAACCTAAGGATTACGTCAGTCAGATATTATCTGCTTTGTGCAATGCTCCTGAAGGCCTACTGCTGTGATATTTGTTGCTTCTTGGTCTACCTTGGCATCACAGGTAAAGCTG
The DNA here is from genome assembly GCA_035583155.1 of Acropternis orthonyx. Lineage (NCBI taxonomy): Eukaryota > Metazoa > Chordata > Aves > Passeriformes > Rhinocryptidae > Acropternis > Acropternis orthonyx. The sequence continues at coordinate 30,708,727 of JAWWEU010000158.1, read as the reverse complement.
CAGGAAATTCTGTAACAAGAGTGACAGGGCCTGGTGATTGTAGACAGCACTACTGGGACAACTGCAGCAACCTCAGTCAAGAGAAACTCAAGACAAGGGAGCAAAAAAAAGGGGTGCTGGTAAGGCACCAGTGAAACAAGGGTAACAACAACTCCACAGAGATTATTAGGCTGCTGCTGTACCAGTTCATGGCCGCCTCATCTAACAGAAACTTAACAGGGAAATATAAAAAGCCCAAAGACTTGAATGACTCCTGCTGTCCCTTTAACCAGAAAAAGCTAAATGAAGTAGGAAGTTGATCTTGGATGGTAATCTTCTTAGATGAGTACAGGCTAAAAGTGGAATAATCCCTGAAGTCTCTCATTTCATTTGTTGTAGTTTGGGCCGAAAGCAAATGCACTGAATTTTTCCAAGCTATAATGCGCAGGTGGGTCTGCCCTTCTGCCTGCAACAGCAGCAAATGTGGCTAGTCTGCTTTTCTGTAAAAAGGGTAGGAGGTACAGATGCTCCCTTTCAAAAAACTCTACATTGCTGCTGAATATTTCTGAAATAGTTTTGAGGGTGATGAATAATTCTGGATTCAGAGCAGGATGTGTGAAGAGGCAGAAACACAGAAATGCCTTCTGCCTGTCCTGAGGAAAAAGGTATTCTTTTTTCTGGGTGTAAAGGTGTGTGGTCAGACAGGTCCTCACTAATACCTGAAGAGGATTCATTATAATTGAGTTTAATCCTTCCTGAGCAGGAGGAAAAAGGTTAATTGCCTGGGGGGAAGCATTTGTCTGGTCCACAGACTGTTCAGAGGACTGGGGGAGGGGGAGAATAAGACAGAATGAAAAGAGAGGCTACTTTTTCACATGTCTGTTGTTCTTCATTTGTCTATTGTAAGTGATAGTAACATCAAGGTTGTGCTGAAAAGCTTGTAGAAACAACTGAGAGATGGTTTCCTTTCCCTCCATCCCATCCCTGGAGCAGATGTGGCTGGCAAAATCTCAAGTTGAAGTAGCTTTGCTAAAGCTGTGCTGGTATGGACAGCATGGAATATAAAGCATTTTTAACCAGGGTGCAAGCTTCCTTATGAGATCTTTTGAATTTTATTTTTTTTTGAGGTGGGGGAACTCAGAGGGTTAGAAGTAAATCTCCAGCTCCTTTGGGGAGATGGCAATGGAGAATATACTTCACTGGAGTTTTTTTTTTTGGCGTATTGTTATTGAGCAACCTCTTGGAACCTTCATCCCAGAAAAGCATGGGCTTGTCTGTAACTGTTTTCCAGTCTCAGGAGCTCATGGGGGCTTAAAGAATGTAGTAGGCATCAAGTAGATAACCCCCAGGAACAAGAATGTATTATACTAATTAGACACTAGTCAGCAAGCATAAGGTGGGGAATTGCTCTGAATATCTGGATTACCTTTGTGAGTCAGAATTGTTATATTCTTAGCTATATTCTCTTAAACTGTTTTGGGGAGACATTTTCACAGGGGCAGGGGAACATTGCTAATTTTAAGGCAAGAATTGGTAGTTGGAAAATAGTAATAAACCTGAGGATTGTAGTCAGTATCAGTGACCTGATACTGTGTTAGTAATTATGTGAATCACCTGAAATGTTCCAGAATGGAAACTATCTGAACATGATCACAAAAGGCTGTCTTGGGTTTGAGGAAGAAACTTTTCTGTGGATTCTGTTCCAGAAAGCAGAAATATTGCCATTATCTTTTCAATTATAGAGACTTGCAGAATTCCTAACTGCTGAGTATTTATTTGGGTAAGAACTGTTAAGTATTTCATCATGTGCCCTTCAAATCAGACTTTGTCCCTTTCTGCTTGCCCCTTAGAAAGCTAATCACCATTTTCTTTTTTATTTTAATTGGTGTGCTTGACGTTGTATCACTCTGCTTCCATGAGACTTAGCTGCTTGTTGCTGTTATGCTTCTCCTTTCTCTAAGTCTTCCTTCAGGCTGCCAGTTTAAACGACCTTCTTAAATTAATGTGATGAAGCTCAGTTCTTGTAAAGTCATCATATCTTAGCTTTATTAATCCCTTCTTATTATAAGTTCCAGAGGCAGCAAAAGGCTTAGACTAGAGCAGTTCTCTGCTGTACCATGCCTAACACGTAAGTCTATTGGGCAAGCACTACTTACTCTGCTTGCAGACTAAATAGGTAAAACCAAAACCGAGAAGGAAAACAGACACCCTATCCTGAAGGGGTTTGACCAAAGCCACAGAGCAGAGCTGTTTGCAGAGGGCCCTGATTCCCTAGCAAATACAATCCTAGTTAAACATATGGAAGCTGGGGAGCTGCCGGCAGTGTTGCTGCATATATGAACACATCTCTGATTATCCTCTGAATATTAGCTCTCTCAAGTTACACAGAGAAGATGATGTGTGATTATTTGCCAGTAAGTTTAAAAGTGTATCTGCAGATCTGAGAAGCAGAAAGTGGAACAGTCATGACACCATGGAGAAATGAGATTCAAAGAACTCGCAGAAGAGGTACCAGGGTATATTGACTTTACTCACAAATTTTCTAAACTATTTGGCTGCTAAGATTTGTTTCCCTTACTCAACAGTCCTCTGGTTCAATACAGGTATTTTGCTTTTGTAGAAAGTTGAAAGGAGGCCTGTTGAAGTGGAGGTGAATGGAAAGCCCTGATGCATTTGTGGGAGGCAAAAAAAGTCATCGAGGCAAAATAAGTCATCAAGGCAATGCTCCCTTTTCTTGCACCTCTGGTGGGAAGGTAGGGCTTCTACTACTCCTGTACCGAGGAGGAAATAGTCCACGAGTAGTGCATGATGAGTTGTACTATGGCCATGTCCTCCTGTTTACACTGAAACTAAACCACAGCAACAGACGTCCTTTCCCTTTGCTTAAACAGCTTTTCTCAGTTGTGACTTACACTTTTCAAGTCAACTTTTAAAGGTCAACTACACTAGGAGGAGCTCTTCCTCCATGCCATCTCTCCCTGTTCACCTACCTCTTCAGTAAAGCCCTGAGTTGCTTTTGTATGGGCTGCTTCTTAAATCTGTCCAGATTCTTAAATCCTCTGGATTTCTTTGGGTATGTAAGCTCCCTTCTGGGTATGAAAGGAACACTAATTCCACTGACCCTTTCTGACACTACAGTTTTTGGGCATTTCATGATAGCTTCTTCCTGTTTCTCCTGTTCACTCATTTGGAAAAGTGGCTGAAATGTTCTGTATTTCGCAGCTTTGCTGTGGCATTTCTTTTTCAGAACAGACGAAATCCAGGCCATGCAGTTCCCCATGCACAGTCTCTCAGTAGATGTCTAAGGTACCATTGGCCCATTTTTTTTCTTCAGTTAGAATTTGTAGAACTGTAAAGACTATGCAGATAACATATGTACACAGTACTAACTTCAATACTTTCTAGTACTGAGTTGGACTCGCCCCACAGACATTCATGTCAGTCATGTTTTATGACTGCTTTTACCTGTCACATTCAGAAGTTCTGTGTATCAGAAACAAGTGCGGCTGGCGAAGGGTCTGGAGAGTGAGTCCTGTGAGGAACAGCTGATGGAGTGGGGCTGTTCTCCCTGGGGACAAGCAGAGTCAGGGGAGACCTCACTGCTCTCTACAATCCCCTGACAGGAGGCTGTGGCTGGGCGAGGGTCAGCCTCTTCTCCCGGGCAGCCGGTGACAGCAGAGCACACGGCCTCAAGCCATGCCAGGGCAGGTTTAGCTTGGGCAGCAGAACAATTTATTCACTGAAAGGGTGATTAGACATGGAAATGGGCTGCCCAGGGAGGTGTTTCTGGAAAGACTGGACCTTGCACTCAGTGCCACGGGCTAGTTGACATGGTGGCGTTCAGTCACAGGTTGGGCTGGATGATCTCAAGGGGTCTTTTTCAACGTAATTGATTCTGATTCTGTGATTCACACTGGAGTGCAATAGTTTCTTCAGCGCCCAAGGCATTCCTCCCACAGCGGGCGGACGATCAGCTGTCTGTGAGCTCTCAGCCTGAAGACAACAACTGGGGGTCCCGTATCCCTCACAGGCAACTGAGCGCTGCATGGCGCTCTCCACGCTGGGACTCCTGGCGTTTGTAAGCGCTTTCTGTGCGGAGGGCCGCACGAATGTCTGGGGCACAGCACGGAGGCGCCGCGCAGGGCTCCGACCTCACAGCAGACGCTCCGATTCCCTACCGGAATGCCCCGGGAGCGGAGCCCCTCAGGGGGCGGGTGTGGAGGTGCGAGGGCCCCGCCACCGCCATCAGGAGCGCGCGCGCTCCCGCCCCTCTCCCCGCCTCGGAACTACCGCTCCCGGCACGCCCCGCGCGCCGCCGGCCCCCAGCGCTGCACGACGATTGGCGGGAGCGCGGCCAATCAGAGGCGCGGGCCCGGCCCGGCGGCCCCGCCCTCCGCTCCCCCTGCGCGCAGCCTTTGAAACGCTGCGTGAGGGGCGCGGGGTCCGGCGGGGCTGGCGCGGCACGGCCCGGGGGGACAGCCCGCAGCGGCGTGAGGCGGGTTTGCCTGCTGCCCGCTGTGCTGCCGGGGCCGAGACAGCGCTGGGCTGCGCTCTGGCTCTGGCTGCAAGCCGTACCGCCGGGTCCCGGGCCCGTGGCGCGGAGCCCGCTGGGCAGGGCGGCGGGGCGAGCGCAAAAGGTTTGGGTTTCCTTCTGGTTAAAGAGCATCCTTTTGTAGAGGGGGCAATAAAGTTTCCGTCTTGTGAGGACGTGGAGGCCTGCGCATCTGCAAAGTTGTAGTAGTTTTGCATCGTTGCAAATATTTGCAATTTTTGCACTTACTGCATTACAAAAAGCTTCATTTTGCCTCAGTGTCTGTATAAATTAATACCAGGAGTGTTGTGAAACAGCGGTGTGCTCAAACATGTGCGTACATCTGCGCTGGGTTTTACTGAGCTCGGACACCGTCCCGTGGGGTTCTGTTCAGTAGAACGGGAGGAGAAAGCAAAAGGGGCAGATGTACCCAACTGAAGGGGAAGAAGGCTCCATAGCTGCAGTACAGGCTTACCTGATACATAAGAGTCTTAGGGCTTATCTGAGGTAATCAGATAGTCTTTAAAGCAGGAATCTCAGAAATGCAATTTGCTTAAGTCTCAGTCATACCACAATTATTGCTGTGTTGGTGCAATGGTATTTTTGTTCACCTAGAATAAATAATGTTGCAGTTATTTTCTTCATATGCTCAGCTTCAGCCTCTGGTTTCTTTTATACTGCTGGCTAAATTAGAGAATTCTTTATTAAGTCTGTTTTTTTTGTAAGCTGTACATAGAACATAGCTGGGTTTGACTAATTTGATCACCTTGATTCTTGCATGCTAAAGTTTCCAGCCCTAAAGGCTTTCTGGTATCTCCTTTCTTTTCTTTCAATGTCTGTCACGATTCCTGGGACACTAGAACTGAGCGTGTTCTAGGGCTAAATCCTTACTGTGATGGCTCTACAATTTGTGTTCAGGTATCCAAAGATAACCTATTTCTTTCCAGTGCAGTATAGCATTGGAGTGCTATATAGGAGCTCTTGTTCAGCTCATGGGTAATTTTCAGCTTTCCTACGTCCCAGAAACATCTGCCCTATAAGCATTACTGACTCTTCTGTTCCTACTGGCATGATCTCATACATGGTCAAATATGAGGGGAGATGTAATTTAACAAAACTGCTCTCAGAGGGGTAATATAATTTAATGTGACATAGACTTACATGGGAAGTCTATATCACATTATATCATATATACACATACACACACACATGTGCACTCTTTCCTGTTCTTTAGCATGGAGTGAGTGCAATCGCACAGTCATATTCAAATCATCTTTCAAAAATGTTTTTTTTGTCGGCCCTGTAGGTGAAGGAGCATGGCTGCCAAGAAATTAAGAAGAGCACAGTTGTCTCCGGAGCTGTGTGAAAGGCTGAATCGCTGTCAGATCACTACCTGTCAGGTGAAAGGGTTGTTTTGTTTATGGGGGGTGTTCTTTTTGAGGTTGGTTTTAGGTTTAGTGGTAGGTTTTTTGTGTGTGTATGTATTGTTTTAATGCACGTTGTGTTCACTTTTTTGTAGTTTAAACAGGAAGCTTTACTTTCTATAAGGTAGGGAGCATTTCAGATGCCACCTGGCCTGCTGCCCTGTGAAAACAGAGCTTTAAAATGATAGATGCCTAACTAAAACATTTTAACTTTTATGTACTTAGGTACTGGGGAGGCAGGAAAGCTGTGGAAGCCGCTCTGTGAAGAAGGACCTGGGGGTCCTGGTGGACAACAAGCTGTTAATGAGCCAAGAGGCCCTATGTATTTCAGTAGGATACATCATAAATATGGGATCTCTGCCTAGCACTGCTATTTGGGAGACTTACTGTATTTTTAATGTTTTTCAGGTGGGCAAAAAGGTGTTATCTTGTTGCAATTCCATCACACAGATTTTGAATGCTCGGTCCTTTTATTCCATGTGTTTTAAAATATGCATACAATTTCTTTCAATATACTGTATGAGAAAAAGGTAGGAGAGGTACAGCATAATAGTGTATATATACCATAACAGTGTTGGTAACCCTATGGAATGTGTACTAGTTGTTCACAGATTCCATCAGTTTAATCCCCAGCCTGGATTTCTAGGTTGAGCTCTCTGAACTGTTCTATCATCTTTCAGGACTTTTTATGTCTTTCCCTCTTGGAGCTAATGAAAGTGACAGGACAGAGCTACTATGAGGTGCAGAAGCTTCTTTGTAAAGTCAGCAGAGCTTGTGCTCCCACAATGCAAACAGTAAGTATGCTTGTGTTGATACTGTTTTTGATGCAATATCTAGAGAAAAGCTGAACATCAGCACTCATCTTTCCAGCTGGGAGGCTTGGAGTGTCTCACACAATGAAAATAATATTTTCATTTTTAAATTTAGATCTCTGACGCACTTTAGTTTGATGCAGTTACATTTATTAGGTATTATAGCCTCAAGAGATTGTCCAGGCTTGCAACATCTGTTCTGAGTGCAGTAGGGAAATACATTATCCTCTCTTGCAATCCAACATGTGAAAATCACTTCTAGTTTGGATCCTGCAACTAAGTAAAGAAAAAATGTTGTTTAATACAAGCAAAGAGTAAGAATTTCAGTATAAATTAGTTTTAGATGTGAAAGTGGTGCCAAGAAATGAAGTGATGCTGAAAATGATATCTTGAGGATTTTTTCCAATGAGCTGCAGTGTGCCTTAGGCTACAGGTAGCCTAACTGGGGAGAGTGCAAGAGGGAAACATGTTATCTGCACTGCAGTGGCTGGATTTTCATTTCTTTCATTTCTTGTGAAAAGATGTTAAAAATGGTATCTTTTAGAATAGAGAGGATTCAGACAGTTCTGACCTGGGTCAGTGCAGTGCTCTTTTATTACTGAAGAAAATAAGCCATGCCAATGTTTATTCTGTGTAAATGGCATAGTATTTATAGCAGTAATTCTGTGAAGCTTTAAATTCATGAACATACTGCATTAAAGTTAGGGATATGCAGAATTAATATGACTTGTACTGAATCAATTTAAAGCTATCTAAATACTAGTTTTTCATCATTAACTGTTAACAGTCAAAAAATTAAGGACAGCTGGAAGTTATAAGTTGTAGCATTTGCTTTTGCCTGGCATCCACACATTCAATCAAATTTCTTTGCTGAGAAGTGTGGCAGATACTGAAGTTTATCAGACAGCCGTTGTCGAGGTCGGTTAATACAAAGCCAGCTGATAGATGGCCAGCTGTGCAAGTGCATACAATACAGAACTGTACTTCCAGAAGCAGAGGATGTTAACTGCTTTTAAGGGGTGTGTGTTGAATCTTTGCAAACACAGGATTTCAAATGGCCTTCAGGTCAGAGTGAGTGATGGAGCATCATGACCGATGGAGCAAGAAGATTTGGCAATATTTTTGAGTTTAAAACCCCACCTAAATAAATTAGATAACAGGAGGTATAAATAAGGGGAAGATATGGTCCAGATATAACACTGGATGCACTGGCACCAAAATTTGACAGTATGCCAAAATACATAGTAAAACTCTAATTTCTGGAAAACTTGCCTTGCAGTATGAAGTACAGAGTGAAGACTACTGAGCTCATCAGGGAGGAAGTTAGTTTAAGGGTTACTTGATCATATTATAAACTGGGTAGAAAAAGCTAATTATGCTAGAGATCTTCTAGAATCTAGCAGAGTAAAAAGCTGAGCAAGATCCAATGGCTGGAAGAGAAATGAAAAAAGAAATTCCTGAAATGGGAAGTAATAAGAATCTTTAGAAACAAACATAGATTATGATTGAAAAAGATTGTCTGAGGATGTGATATTTTTTCACTGACTTGGACTCTTGATTTAATAATTGAATTTTTTTTTTTTTTTTTTAGTGAAAGCCTAGTTCAGCCCTGATTTTTACAGTTCATGTTAGGCAGGGAAGATAGAACAGAATATTGTTTCCATGATCTGCGGGGTTTGTTTCCAGTTTACAGGGTCCAAGTCCTGTCAGAGGTTAAAAGAAAAATGATTCAATTAAAATAGTTTTCAAATCCTCCTTCATCAGTACATGTATTCTCTGTTAAAGGGAATCTGAGCAAACACCAATCCCTTGTTTGTTGTAATGGCCTGTTCTGTGTCTTGAAAGCTGTTTTTTGTGCATTTCACTTAAACAGAACTGAAGAATAGAGAAGGTCTGAATGAATTTCAGATATTATTCTAATATGCTACTTGTCATAGCATAGGGAAGAACTGTAGCACAAAAAAAAGGAAGGTACAAACTATCTTAGCCTGCTGTGTAACTAGCTGGAAATTTTTCTGGCCAGCTTCAGAAAAAGATGCTCACTTGTTGTCCCAACCAATATGGACTAAAACATCTGGGGTTCAACGGTGTGGTTATTTACATACTTGTCGATAATTCCTGTGGAGGTGCCTTGAATAGTACACTGTATTCCCAGCAGAATGTCTTAAGACTGGGATAAATCTGATGCCTGCATTTCTCTGAGGCATAGAGAAATACACTTATGGAGGTATGTTGTGACAGAGCTTCAAGAATCTCTCAAATCACATGTGTTGGGCGGGCTGGGAGCCTGAAAGCCCTGAGAACTCTGAACAATAACTACAGCAACAACATTTAGGCTTTGGGCTGTTCCTTTGAAAAATGAAACTTCTGATTGTTGAGGGTGCTCTGTGGTGGAGGTGAATGTCAATTTTAGCAGAAACATCATGTTTTAGTGTTTTCAGATCAACACTTCATTTTGTTATTTTTTCTTTGTCTGGTTTGAGTTGATTTCCCAAATGATAATAATTCTTATTAAACATAGAATTCTGATCTTGAACCGGTTTGTCTAGTCAGTGGAAGAACTAGGAGTTTCAACTATTTTGAGTTCTGTACCTGTCCTGTCTTCTTCACTAGTCTTCCTCACCAAAACAGAAAATTATTAATGGTACCAACCCAGGCTTATTCAAAGACTCGGGAATCTTTAGCAAAACATTTCTTCAACCCACATAGGTTCAAATTGGTAATGAATATTGTTTGGGGAGCTTTTGGTTTTAGATTTCATGTGAGGGTTTCGTATTGGTCACTAACCACACATACACTGTTTACTTATTTAGAATTTGGAGTTCTGCAGGTTGAAAGCAAGCCTTGTTGAATAGGAGTGGAGAAAACTTTTTTTATTTCATTATAGAAGTTTACTCTTTAATATTGTGGTGAGGGAAATAAAAAAGACTTTTAAATTTACTCTGTGAGCTATGAAAGGGATGTGTGATTAACTAAGCAGACTATAGCTGAAGATAGGAGTAGTTCGCTCATTAGCAAGTGTGAAGTCATACCAGGTTGATGAAACAAATACAAGTTTCTTATTTCCATTATTAAAAAGGCATTCTCTAATTTGTTTGTTTTCTTTTGCTTTTTTCCCCTCGCCTTTTGTAGGCTTATGAAATGAAACTAAGGAAGACTGTCAATCCCTCTTCAGCCTTTTTATCCACCACACTTCATAGTTTGGATAGAGTCCTGCATGGTGGAGTGCCTTGTGGATCCCTCACAGAGGTAACTTGTTCAACTGAAATAATATATATTAAACATTCCACTGAGAAGTCAAAAGAAACAGATAGATTGGACTGTCTTGTGTCACATACTTTAAACACAAAATACGCAAACATTTTTGGCTGATAAGTGCTTTTTTTAATTGGTAGAGGCTGCCCTTTTGTTTTGTAGTGATGTTCCTAGTATGGTAAGAGGACAAAGGAGTTAAAATGTACTTCACTTCATCCTTTAAAAAAAGTGAAAATTTTCACAGGAAGTTTTGGACAATTGTTGGCTGGATTTTGCAGTGGGAAAGTTGCAGTTTCGTGGTCAGAGGACAAGGTGTTGAATCAGGAATCTGCCCTTTTAATACTGACTCTAATAAGTCGTTGGTTTTATGAAGGTAGAATAAGCAATTAGCACAGAAGTGTAGTGTATAGGCATGAGAATGACTTTATAGAGTTTTTATATATAAATGTAAGTAATTTATGCAATAAATATATAGTGCATTATTTTTCAAAAAGACTATCATTAAGGTCTACATTATACGCACATAGATTTCAACTCTACAGATTGTGTATCTTTCTGTCACTCTGGACTCCGAATAATGCTACTTTTTTCCTTTAAATTTTATTTTAAGAGCAAGGGGCCATGTATTCTATCATCTGGATTGCTTTATGGCCTCACAGAAAGTGATAGTCTGGAAAGGCAGGATTGTGTAGGTGCTCGTAGGAGTCACTGGGTATTTAAAATACAAAGATGCAGTCTCTGGCTTAGGAATTTGCTCACCTACAGATGGAGTTGGAGAAACTTATATATTGGAGGGAGTATCAATATATGTGTGCCCTGTTCCTATGTTATCCCCTAGCTATCTGTTTTAAGTTCTTGTTAGAGACAAATCCAGAGCTAGATGGACACTGTTTTTATGCAGTGTGGCCAAACTTGCCATCTTAAAGTTCTGAAGTCAGCTGTGCATTTGAAATTAGTAGACCTATATATTGAGTCATGCTCTGAATATAGACAGGCTGAAACAATTTTTTCACTTGAACACTTTACCACTCCTTACCAAGTGCTTTTCTTTTTAGAGGAATCAAAGTGAGCAGTTACGAAAATCTTACTATGAAGAAAATACATTTTTTCCACATTCTACAATTAAGCTATGTTATTTTTTTATCTCAGGTGGAAATGACTTATGAAATCTGATAGTGACGTAAAACATATTGGTGTTTAAGTGACACTGAGTTTAAACTAAACAGTTTCTGCTCTAGTAAATTCTTATGTAATGAGGGGATATTAGTTTTTAAAGATTCTGAGTCTTTCTTCTTGTGTACGATGTACAGGAATATATACCATTCAGGTCGTCATATAATGTTTAAGAGCACATCCATGAACTTATGTTTATCTATCAGGAAAGCATTTTCTTCAAATATAGGCCTAACTTTGTTGCAAATTTACTATGAGAAATTAGGATTAGAAGAATTTAAGGTCAATAATGCAAGTTGTTAAATTCTGGGAGAAACGGCTTGCTAAATTCTGTTTAATTGAAGAAGAAAGAGCTGTTCCTATATGTAGTAGTGGGGTATGCATGGTTGTGAGATTATGACTATGCTGCTGTTGAGAATAGTGCCTTCAGTAGGAGATGAGTTTTTGGTTCCTAAAAATATTTTTATCAGCAAAGCAGTGGTTGCACTGGGTGTACTTTGATGTTTTTTCTCATGCATTACTGTTCATATGGTCAACTGATGAAATAGCACAGCCCATGTTTGAAAAGAAATGATGCTCACTTTGAACAAGGATTTGATTTTTCCAGGATTTCCATGTGATTCACTAACTTTTCCTCACTGGAGGCAGACAGTAGCCGTTCACATACTTAGGTTGCTTAAACATCTGAATTGTGCTTCTTTAGTTGAAATGCAGAGCCACTGCTGTGCAAGTAGAAGAAAGAAGTAGAATAGAGATGTGTCTTTTCTGTGATAGGACGACTTGTCCTTGAGCCTGTACTTGGCTCACAAGTGGTGCCCAAATACTTGGGATATTGAGTGTGGATTTTTTTTTTTCAGCTTAAAAATCCAAGCCGATGTGATTTTGGGTCCACTAAACGATACAGTTAAATTACAAGGCTGCTGATAACAGTGTCATGAATATTTGTCTTTGTTCTTAATCCTAAGTGGAGCTCTCATTCAACAATCAGTGCAGTGTATCTGACATGTGCTTGCCTGAAGACCAGGTAGAATGGTTCCAAAGCACTAACAATTCAGTGGTTTACATGCTGGGAATTTTAAGGGAGTTTAGCTGACATTTGACTTCTAGGTTTTGTGTTGATGTGGGGGTTTTTCATGTATTTTCTGTTGGTTTTTTTTTTAATTTTATATGAAAATAAGCTCATCAAGCAGTTGGTCTTAAACTGTGGATGTTAAATATAATTTTCCTGAGATGGTATAGAATAATACTGTATGCAAATGCTTTGTTTTGCAGAACTATGTATTTCGTACTACTTTGTGGCCCCGTTGATTATCACAATACCCAATTTTAATGTTTTCCCCTCAGTGTTTCCTTAAAATATTTATCTCTCTAGATATGAGAAGATCTGGGAAGCTTTCTAACCTCTGTTTTAAGAATGGTCATACCCCTTAAGTATAACTGTATTTAAAGTTAGTTGAGGGGGAATTACTATGTTCAAAGGTAGACTAAACTTTCATCGGATTGTAAATGAAAAGCACTGCACCAGGAAAGGTATTGAACTCTTAAGTTTTCTTCTGAAAAAAACCTTTTGAATGTTAAGTTTTTTGTGGTCTTAACATATTTTGGTTAAAAATGAGAAGACCTTCCTGGTGCAGTTCTGTTCAATGGGGGATCTCACTGACGGACAGCAGTGTGGATGTCTGTGAAAGAACTGCCAGCTCTGCATCCTTTCACCTCTACCTTGGGCTTGGTTGACAATACTGATACTTAATGACTATTTAGTCAGAAATATAGAGAGAAATAGGTAGACTCCAGGAATTAGATGAATAATCAAGAGATTAAAGGTGTCTAAAAAAAAAGTGTATTGCTTTTTATTTGCCTTCTAGGTATTAAATGTGGAAAGCAATTAGGGCACATAATAGGGGTTTCTTAGCAAATGTAATTAACTATGCAGAAACTGATTTTCTTATTTAAAGCCTGGTTCTGGAGATTTTTTAAAAGCATTTTTGCAAGAGTCATGAGATGAAGTTTAAAAGATTGGCAGCACTGTAAGTGCTCATCATGATTGTTAGATGAAATTTTAGTAGAAAACTATCAAGTGTCTGTTGCTGCTTTGATGCTGTGCAGCTTTTGTGCTCTACTGCAGCTTGTGAATGTTTTCAGGTCTTTTTTTTAATTCAAGTGATTTTGGAATTTAGTAATTTTAATTTGCTCTTTTGCAATTCACTGGAGCATAGCTGACGAACAGATTGTCTTCTGGTATTTTAGTATTTGACAGATACTTTAAGTCTGAGAGAAGTTCTCTTCAAAAGTACACTGGTGCAGCATTTACTCCCTGACTGGTGTGGCTAAATCATTGTCTTCCTGCTGTTTTACTCAGCAGTAATGGTGGCTGGAAACTTGGAATTTGAGTACATGAGCCACAGGATTAAGACTTGTGGTGGTGTCTTACATAGCCAAAGCTGCTTGCTTTTTGAGTGCCAGAGGGATTTGATTTGTGTTACACTGTCTAGAACCAATTTTTTTTCCAAACCACTATTAGGTTTTAAGTAGGAAATGAAATCATAGCTGAAATTCTGTGGTCAAATGTCAGAGCTTTTGGCCAACTCATATGAAGAAAAATTAATTACTTTGTGAATATTGACAAATTTAATCTCCTGGTAGCTGAAGAAGAATTATCTCCTTGTGACTTCATCCAAACCCTCCAGGTGTGCCAGAGAAAACAATATTTAGCTTATTGAAAAATAAAAGTATATTTTATTAGGCAGAAATAAATTAAAAACGTTCACATTTCTATCTGGGTGATTTTCTTTTTTCAGAGCAAGTTTAGAGTAAAACAAACCAAGGAAACTATTTGCAGGCATTCATTTTAAATTATATTAGAGGAATTTTAACTAGGATACTGTTCAAAAACACTTGCTGAATCTGTGGTAACTACAATAAAATTTAGCAGTTTTAAAACCAGTTCACTGTGAAATATTTAAAAGTCCATTTTAATGCCCTTTAAAAGAATGATGATAAAAGATGAAGTATTGTCTCTGGGAATAGAAATGTTCTCGTTCTCCATAGGCTTGCTTCCTTGTACTAACTTGTACTGCAAGGTTCCCTCTCTTTCTCTAACAATGCTCATATCCTCAAACGTTTTTATAGCAACTCTGCTGAATTAGTTCCTGCATCAGCCACTGAAATGAATGTTGATTCCACTGTACCTCCCAGGCAAGGTTGAAACTATAAACATTTTATGGGGTGTCCTCACAATTAGCTAACCATTTTAATTTAAAAACTGAATTGATGCCCTCCCCTTACCCATTTTAAGTCTTCTTTTTAACTAGAAACAGCTGGTGAAATTCCTTGGCTATCACAGTCTAATGAATGTGTTTTGCCTCTGCATTTTTTATATATGCTTTGGGTTCATATTAAAATGTTGCAGCTATTGTTGATATGATATTTTGTAATTTAAGTACACCAGATGAAGGACAGAAAATTGCATAAATATTACTGATTGCTGATCTCTAATTCACTTAATGCAGTGTGTGCTTCTAAACAAAAGTCATCTAATGCTTCTCCTGCATCAGAGCTTCAAGTAGCTGGACAGATATGGCTTGGCTTCCAGGCCTTGTTTAAGGAGAAAGGTGATTAAAGGGATTTTAACCAACTGTTAACTGTAGTTAATGTGGTCCTTCAGGGTTTCCCTCTAAATTTTCTGTGCTTCAATTCATGCTGCTGCTGCTTAAAACAAAACCATAGCAATACTGTAATACCTTGTAGTGAAAGTGTGTCTGTGCTTAAAACCAAACTATTGTGTTCCTCACAAATCCGTTTGATTTTGAGTGTCTGTCTGTTTTAAGGTTTCTTTTTGACAATACTGGGTGTTTTGAAGAGGTATGCTTCATTTTGGGGTCGAATTTCCCTGAAGAGGCTTACTTTTACTTCCAGGAATCAGAATGACCCATTACTCTGCTTCTAGTGCCTAAAGTAACTCAGACTTTGTATTAGCTGTTCAGCTCTCAATATTTAAGATCTCATCATCTCCCTTCTCAGAAGCAGTGACAATGTGATATTGTATTTAAAGAGTCACTGTAGTAGTAATGAACTTAGGATTATCTGAACACAAAGTTCAGCATTCATTTACAATCTCTGTAAAATCTGCAGTGGATTAAAAACAGCAGGCTACCATCTCTAGTAGAAAAATACTGCTCTCAGAAAGTGGTGATCTCATCAAACAATGGGTTCTTTGCATCCATGTGGTTTTTCTCTTCAATCAAAATTGTACTGGAACCTTTTCATACAAGTTGAGTGTGCTCTCTTTGAATCCCCATTTAACCACAGGGGGCTTTCAGTGAGCACAGGTGAAAGCTTAGAATTGGCAAGCTAGTCTGGATCATTGAATGGTGTTGGTGTTGAAGTATGGTAATAGGGAGTTAACACCAACGAAAAACACATATTGCATAGCAGACTATAGTCTGTGGGGCAGATAAAATCTGTCTTATGTGTATATGGGGTTCATATTGAACACTCAGCCTTTACAGGATATAAGCAATTATCCTTGTGATTTCCAAGGGAGACCTGGTTTAACCAAAGTAATGATGATTCCTAACCAGTCATTTACATCTGTGAGCTCATTAGCTCTGAACTTTGTTTTCAGCTCTAAAGGCTGTTGGTGACATGTGAATGTCAACTGTGAATTTTCTAATTCTTCTCTATTTTAGAAGTTAGCACAGAGACAGAGATGGAAGAGAATTAGGTGTCTCTAGGGAAGATCTTGTGAGTGAGGGGGAGACTAGAGGACCTCGTATTTGAAAGATAATAATGATGTCAAAGAAATAAAGTGCAAGCATATTGCTGTGTCTGGAAAGCATTCTTCAGTGGATAAGTCTAACTGCAAGGCACAAATTCAAGAGTAACTGGAAGTTGCTCTTTGTGGGCTGTGTTCTATCATATCATGGCTGTCTCTTTTGGTAACCAAAGGAGCAAAATTTGAGGATGGTCTAATGGATCTTAGATAAAAGTAGAATTATGTAAAATGAATGTTATGTTAATAATCTTTTTTCTTCCAGATAACTAGCCCACCAGGTTGTGGCAAAACTCAATTTTGTATTATGCTCAGTGTTCTGGCTACACTGCCTGTAAGCATGGGAGGACTAGATGGGTCTGTTATATACATTGACACAGAGTCTGCATTCAGTGCTGAAAGGTAAGATGCAAAATTCTAAAAGAACTTCTTACACCTTTTATCTTGGAACCTTCAGTTGTTTTCTGAGCAATAATTATGCATTTTTAGATGCTTGGCCCGTGCGACTGATACTGCTCAGCTGTGGGCTTATGGTGTGCTCTGACTGCTGAATAGACAGGAGACTGTCTACGGTGTATTTGCTTGAGAGAACAGATGTATGCAAGTGCTGGTTGCCAGTCTTCCCATGTTGACTGAGTGATTAACTGTTGAAGTAATACTGCAGTGTTTCATTAAAGGTAGCTCTAATTTACTTAACTGCTAACTTTTCTAAACAATGAGGATTTTGTATTTTTGAAATTTCTCTTCCTTTGTTTCCATTGTTTAGAATAAGCAAGTTCAAAAGTTCTAAAGGGTCTGTGGGAGGACAAAAAGTACAGTAGTCACATCCTTATTTGTGTAGAAAAATGGACAGAAAAAGGTTCTTTGAAACAATTAATATATTTCATATGATTTAGTAGTTATAGCCATGGCCTGAATCTGGAGTATCAAAGCAAATTTATTTGCATTGTTCATTCATTGGAAGTTATGGATGAGAAGGTTGGGTTTCTAACCCTGTTTTTTTTCAAGTTAACTTCACAGAAGTTTGAAGTGTAGTATATCAAAGTAAAATAAACTTCAAGCAATGGCTCTGCAAAATATTCCTTTTTACATAGCATTTAGGCTTTCTTTCAGGTGCCTGAAATGTAAATAGTAAAACAGCATAGGACCAAATGGGTAAGTTAAGACTTGTTGCTTAGAAGTTACTGCTAAAAAAAAGGAAATCAGGTGAACATGAAAATGAAACTGCTGAAAATAGAATATTATGTAGAAAGGAAACATGATAAAAATATTATTACTAAGTGTATTTATGTGTTAATTATTATATAAAATTACTCAATTGGAAATGATAGATAAACACAATTGCAGCAGACTGGCTTTCTGTTACACTTTCTGTGTTGTCATCTCTAAGAAGCTGAACCAGCAGAGTGAGGGAGGTGCATATCCCTGTTTACTTTGCGTGTGTTAGACTGCAGCTAGATCCTGTGTCCCGTTTTGGGCTCTCAGTATGAGGAAGGCATGACAAATTGTAGGAAGTTCAGCAAGGGACGACCAAGATGGTTGGGAGCTGGAGCACTTGCTGTTTCCAGAGAGACTAAGGACTCTCTCAGTCTAGAAGAGAGGTGGCTTTGGGGCATCTCACAGAAGCCTTGTCTTGCCAGTGAGGAAGCCATGGAGAAGATGGCACAGTGGTGTGTGGCAAGGGGACAGCAGGCATACATTAAAATCCATTTCTGTGCTGGTACACGGAGAAGCTTTCCAATTCCTGACTGTCTTTATGATAAAAAAATGGTTGTCCAGACAGGTGGTGCTGCCTCCATCTTTGGAGGCTTCCAAAATAGGTAAAGACTCAAGAAACTTGTTCTGACTTAATAACTGGCATTATTTTGAACAGGATGTAGTCCTGGAAGTCTTCTGAGTTCTCTTCCTAACCTCTATTTTCTTACCATTCTGTAATCCTGTATTATTAATAGGTGGCAAGTAGAAGATATTTTGGTTTTGTTGTTGTTCTAAACACCTCTGATAAGAAGAAAATACTCATTTAATAGCACCTTAATTTAAAGGACTTGATTGAAATATTTAGCTGGCACTATTTTTAGAAGAGAAAGCTGTAACAGTGCAGATGTGTCTGTCATTTTGCTTTGTTAGAACATGGACAGTAGGACAGGTAGGTGAAAGAGCTATATTAAGTCTGGAAATCAACACTGTTGTCATCCGTTTTGTAGTAGCCAGCTATTACCTGAAAACATACCAGAGGTACTCGGAAAGTCTGAAAAGAATTTGTTAGGTTGGCTTTTTTTTGCTAGTCATACTTACTGCTTGTGAAAAACACTAGGTATATATTTCTGTGAACCAAAGCTGAGAACAGAATATCTACCCCATAGGCCTCTGCCCTGATTGCAGAAGACATGTTCTGTGGAGTTTTTGGTCTCATCATGACAAACAGGATTTAGATATTAAAGAACTCTGAACCTGCATGGAGCTCTATGAGTAGGGCTGTAATGTCGGCAAGATTTTTGTGGATTGTTTTGTGACATTCTGTGTATTGATGTTCTCTGTGATGTGCATGTTCATTAGAAAGTGCAGTGAAACCTCATTTCATGCAGACTATTTAATGGCAGCTCAGTGTTGTCCAAATGGTCTGCATGATTAGTTGTGCAGCTGAGCAGACCAAAATTCTGTCTCTGGAAGTTCGGCGGGACAAGTTTGGGTGAAATAAGTAACGTATTTCAATGAATGCAATTCAGTCTATTAAGATGAAATTGCTCAGGGTAGGTATATTAACACTAAAGCTTAATGTTTCTATTTTTAAACCAAATAAAACTGATTTTAATTTTTTTCCCCCTAAACCAGCTTTAACATTGTGTGTTTTAATGAAAGAGGCCTAAATCAAAAGCATTGAGATAAAAATAGTAGGTTGTGCCCACAAGTGTAAGCCACTAGATGGCACTCTTCTCAAGCTCTAGGTGGTGGGATATGTCTGCTTAAAATACAAACAATTAAGCATTTTCTGTTATTAAAAAATAAAACTTTATTAAAAATTAAAAAACTTTCAGTGTGCAGATTATAACTATGGGTTTCAAAGTTAAATTCTTGGATTGCCTCTATAAGGACCTACTGAAAATTGCCTTGTGATCACAGGAGTGGAACTTCTTTCCAGTGACTTTGGAGGAGTTTGTAGGCAGTCAGTATTTCTAAAATGCATACCATTTAGTTTCCTCAGTGATTTTATGTATAAAATACAATTTAACTGAAAATTGTTTAGTTTTACATCTGTGTGAGCTATTTTTTCAAGTCATAATTTCTGAATATTAAAGTATTTTGATAACAAATAATGAATACTGAACTTCCTCTGACTTGTTTTATCACCAGTTATTGATACGCTCCTTTGTCTACTCTGATAATAAACAGTGGTATGTTTAGCAATTCTAATTCAAGGTCTTGAAGGCTTATGAATTTGCTAATAAGGTGATGGAGGACATTTAATCAGGGAATCCCACATTCAGTTCTATCAGTAAAGCAGCCACTTAAATGCTGTAGTCATTTTGTTGTATCAAGTCATACCATTTGTACCTGTGGTATGTGAATGGATGGATGTGCAGTTGTAGTTGCCTGGCAGCTGGAGCCTGAGTCTCTTTGTGACACAATGTTGTTTGGTTTTTGCATTTTTTGCTAAGTTCTAAAAAGTAGATTTTCATAAGAGTTTATAAACCCTTTTTACAAATGGGTAACTGGTAAAACAGAAACTGTTTCAGTGAAACAGTCTGCCATCCCAATGATCTTGTTCATGTTTTTAAGGAGAGATTATCTCTGAAAAGATTTTCACTTTGTCAGGCATAATTTCCATACATGTGTAAGTACTTGCAGTCAAACTGGGCTCTGTTCTTTGCAGTCCTGCGTCTGTGTTGGCTGGGTCTTCTGATGGATTTTCTGTTAAATTTCTGTGGTGACACTTCATGATTTCACTGCAAGATAAAGGTGAAAGGGAAGATGGTTTGAGTTAGAGAGTACTTCTGTTTAAATGAAAAATAAGTATTTAGATACAATAATTAGAATAGAAGAATGTTTGGTCATTGAGTGGAACTTTTTGTATAAAACTTGAGGAACTTTGCATTCAGTAGCTAAACTTTGCAGTTTCCTTCTTTGTGTATAGACACATTATATCTTTCCCTTGTGTACCACTGACTCAGCATCACTGAGAACCTAATTGTTCTGACTTCCACTATTTCAGTCTGACTGATGAAGTATGCTTTTCCATGTTGAAAGTTTTCCAGTATTACTTGGTATCTGCTTATGGTTCAGAAGTTTACTGTGTTTGCTTTGTGAATACTTGATGCCTTATTATTCTGCATTATTCTTTTGGTTGTGCTATGCCTTCTGGTTTTGTTTTTTTCATAGGTTGATTGAGATAGCAAGAAACAAATTCTCTACTTACTTTGACTCAGAAGAAAAACTGTTCTGCATGACCCGTAACATTCACCTCTATCGAGAACTGACCTGTTGCAGTGTACTGAAGAGGTATTCTTTTCCAGAGTTTGTAAAAAACCCACCACCACTTTGACTGGATTGTCTATAACAATATTTGTTTTGTATCAAAGTTTTTTGAAGAGTAATTAATTTATTTCAGATCTTTTCATGTGGATAACAGCATGGTCTCCAACAAAGTAACACTGCAGAAAGACTGACATGCTACCCACTAGATCAGGTTGCTCAGGGCCCTGTCCAGACTGGCCTTGAACACTTCCAGGTGTAGGTCATCCCCAGCTTTCCTGGGCAACCTGTGCCAGTGCCTCACTGCCCTCTGAGTAAAGAATTTCTTCCTAACAGCTAATCTAAATCTCTTCTTTTAGTTTAAAACTATTTCCTCTTGTCCTATCACTGTTTGCCTATGTAAAAAATCACTCTGCCTCTTATTTATAAGCTCCCCTTAAATACTGGAAGGCTGCAATGAGTTCTCCCTGGAGCCTTCTCTTCTCTAGGCTGAAGAAGCCCCAGTTCTCTCAGCCTGTCTTCATAGGAGAGGTGCTCTAGCCCTGTGATCATCAGTGCGGCCCCTCCTCTGGAGGACTTCCTCAGGTCCATATGATGTTCTGAGTTCTGATGAGGACTCCAGAGCTGAATGCAGTAGCCAGGTGGGGTCTCATGAGAGCAGAGTAGAGGGGGAGAATGACCTCCCTTGACCTGCTGGCTACACCTCTAGCTGCAACCCAGGATGTGATTGGCTTTCTGTGCTGCAGGCACACGCTACCAGCTCATGTCTAGCTTTTCATCCACAGACCTCCAAGTCCTTCTCTGGAGAGCTGCTTTCAATGATGCTTTCTCCCAGTCTGTATGTGTCCCTGGGACCACCCTGACCCAGGTTCACCCTGACCCAGGTGCAGCTCCTTGCATTTGGACTTGGACTTGTTGACCTCCATTAGGTTCTTGCGGGCCTACTTCTCAAGTTTGTCCAAGTCCCTCTGGATGGCACCCATCCTTATTAACAAATTAGGTTTGGAGGTATACAAAAATGGATTTGATCTTCTGCATACATAGACACCAAGGATTCTGGAGCTGACAATGGGATGCACCTACTGTGACCTAAAAGGCACAGCTTCAATGTCCACTTTACATGCCATCTGCCATTCAGGGGTTGTACAACATAGTGTTGCTAACTAGAGATTTTTCAAACCTGTCTTTTGGAGAAATCCTGCCTTGGGTTACATGGTCCACTGAGCCTTGGGTTCTTTTCCAAATCTCATCAGTACATGCAGATGTTAATGGAGGTGGTTTGTGAGGAGGGAGAAAGAGAGGCTGACTTTCAGCTTACTAAAGGAAACCTTTTATTTAACAATTTCAGGGTTATAAAATGGTTCTATTGTGCAAATAATGCTATCAGTGACTTTGTTCTTATTTTCATTTTTTAGGATTATGGCTTTGGAAGAAGAAGTTATTTCAAAGAAAGTTAAACTCATAATAATTGACTCTGTTGCTTCAGTTGTCAGAAAGGAGTTTGACACAAAACTTCAAGGCAATCTGGCAGAGAGAAGTAACTTTTTGACTAGAGGAGCATCAATGTTGAAGTATTTGGCAGAGGAGTTCTCAATACCAGTAAGTTCTTTCTCCTGTCTTAAGTTTTTGCCTTAGAGCATGAAGTAATAAAATCAAAGAATGAAAATGACAGGAAGGTGAAAACCAGAAAATGATTCTAGCAAGTACCAATTGGAAAATAGTTGGGAAATGGAGGAACAGTAACCGTTCTGCTTGGTGGGTTTTTTGTGTGTGGCTGTTTGTTTTGTTGTTTGTTTGGTTTTTTTAAATTTAGGACTTCAAATAAGGGATTACAAGATTCTCCAGCTGTGTTTCAGTGCTTTGTTGTTTGTTTGGTCTTTTATTGAATCTTTTATTTTGTTGCCACTAAATATTGTTTACACTGATAGTTCCCTCCTATTGCAATGTCACTCTAACTAGTCTGTAGTCTGACTGGTTCAAGATCTTTTTCTACTTCTGTCCCTTTTACTTAAATTAATAGAATCTCAAAGTGCCTAATTCCTTTTGTGACTGATAGTGGATGCTAATTTATGCAAAAGGAAAGGTAACAGCTCAGCAAATCCTTGTCTGTGGACTTGCCCAAAATAAAAAGGGAGACGTGGACACCCAGGGCAGGGACTGGGTAGGCCTGACTGAAAAGTGCTTTAGAAGATGTAAGCTGTATAAATGTGTTTGTGTGTGTGCGTTCATCCATGAAGGATCGTATCCAAAAATGTCATTGAAACTCAACTCTTGAAAGTGTTTCTTGCTACAGGTAACCTGCTCATTATTCCAGTGTAAAGGAGAAACTCTGGTAAGAATGTGAGTAAGACTAGCGGGGCCTTTTCACTCTGACGCTCCTGAGATCACAGGAAACTATCACACCAGAAACAGCAGGTGTGGGACTGGCTGATGTAATTTAAGAGGAATGGATTTCCTTCTGCCATGTGACTTCTAAAGATGTTTGATGGAGAAGATTAAACTCTGTCTAAGTGCCTTGAAAGTTCAGGTACAGAAGATAGCGTCCTAGGCAGTGTAAATAGTAATGTTTACAGTGCTTTAAAAAGCCAGGAAGGAATTGTGTGTAAGTATGTACACTATGATGTTTTGAGAAAATATTAAGCAGCCCTTAATACAGAGGAGAAATTTTAGGAGAAGGTACTATTTTTCTCTATTTCTCTATTTTCTTCTCCTTTAGAAAGCCTCTGCCTCTCCCTTCACCTTCACTGAAATGGTGAATTGGATGAGCTGGATTGGAACCTCTGCCAATTCTGGCTGTTGTCTTGCTTAGTCAAAGTGGCAGTGTTGGTATGCACAAAGTCAATATGGAGTAGTCTAAGACTGTGATCCTAATTTTCCCTGTGTAAGAAGAAAATAAGGCTCAAACATCTAAAGGTTTCCATTATGTTAAAGCTGACATGTTTGCTTTAAAATGTCTGCAGTACCTGATGTCCTAGTCTGTTATTGTTTCTCACTGTGAACACTTTGATAAAGAGTTCTGAGATTATGGGCAGAAACTTGCACTGTGACCACAGCCTTTGTCTTTTTGAACTGGTCCCTGAAAGGGCTTGCCTTTTAAGTAAAATCTTTAAAGATCTGCGTAAATACACAGATGGAAATTTTGTATGTTTTAAAGCACTTGTTGATTAGATTTATCAATTTATTCAATGAAAATCCAAGTCTATTTTCATTTATCATCATCTTTAATAAACATTGCTTGTTGGCTGGTTCTGCAGTATTTTAAAGACTTGCTAAATTTTATGTTACAAAATAAAGTATAAGTCCTATTAGTTGAGAATTCTAGGACAGCTTTGGCTAGAGATTTGGTTTCTTGCAAACATGGATCCCTAGGCAAGGCTGTATATGACTAACATGCAAAATCCAGTGTCAGAGTGTGTTACGCGTCTGCAAGTGTTGGCACCTACTACAAATCAGTCTGCTGATAATGCATACAGTGCATTAACCTCCATTACAGTCTCAGAGGTTCTCACTGTAAATAATTGTGTTGGAATTATTTCAGATGTTTTTACCTACCTAGAAAATCACAAATATAAATTTGAGACTGAGAACATTAGTAACTTTGCAAAGTGATTAGGATCATTAATAAGTTGGACACACGAATAACATGTAATGCTTCATGGCAGAATCAGTGCAACTAAATACCAAGTTGGGCAACAAAGTAGGAGGACTCAGTCTGAGGCTAAAAAAGATTTGGAGTTGATGGCTGATAGGATTTTACCTTGAAGTCAATCCTTTTGGCTGTAGCTAAAGATCTGGTGCAAAATTCCGAGTAGTGTTGAGCAAGGGAATTGAAAATTCAGAGGCATCAGCTATGCCTGTTACTGGAGCAGCACATCTGATGCTGACAGTCCAGGGAGGATGGTGAAAATCAGCTTCCGGAGAACAGTCTTGAAAGTGACTATGGGAGAGCAGACTTAGTAATGATGACATAAGGCACTTACTTTCTTTAGCTTAGCTAAGGAAATGTTAAAGGCTTCTTCATTAGTCAATATGCACCTACTTGGCAAAGTGGTATTTGGTAAAAGCTTCTCTTCAGCTGACACAGGTGTACCACGGTTCTGTGGTTGGAAGGTGAATTAAGCAAGTTCAGACTTCAAATAATGGGTGGGTTCTTACTGGACTAATTACTCATTGGAATGCATTACTACACATAAATAGCTGCTTATCACTGAGTATTTTTATGTGGGCATTTCCCCTCCTTCGTTTCTTAAAAAAGAAATGGGTTCAAGTAGAGTTAAATTTGGAGAAACTCTGTACTACCACCTAATGCTGGAGTTCACAAGATTTCAATGCTGTTCCTTCTGTTGGTGTTATAAATTCTCTGCCTGTTCATAATAATGTGTTCATGGTGTGAGGTTATAGAATTTGATTTGCAAAAGTGACTAGCACTCATAGTTTTTACCAAACTTGAGGGGAGCTGTTTCAAACCCAAGTAGCTCTATATAGTCTGAAATATTTGGAAAAAAGTTGACCTTAATTACGTCAAAACTGATGGTCATTGTTCAGTAGTCTCTCTGCACCTCTAGTTTCTGTTTTTAAAATGGGAATAACAGAACTGTTTATTGAGAGGATGCTGTGAGGATAGGGTCATTACTAGCGAGAAAACACTTGTACTGATTTCAGGAACTATCCGTAGATGCTCATTGGAAAGTAGCAATTGTCATTCTCAGTGTAAAATTTAAATAAGTTGTAGTAAATTAAACCTTAATCTGTCTTTTGAGATGAGAAAAAGGTATTAAACATATTAATTGAATGGTACCATTTAACCAGTGAACAAAGCCAGTGGAAAGTGGTGTATGACTATAATTTTTTGCTTGACTTTATATTTTGGGGGTTTTTTTTGTTTGTAAAGTATAAAGAAAAAACCAATCTTTTTTTTTGTTTTCCTTTTTATTATGTAGTGACATTAGTAAAGCATAAGTTGTTTCTCAAAAAGAATTACGATGTCTAATCTCATTTTTCGATTTTTTTTTCTTCCGTGTAACTTAGCATTAAGCTTGGTTTCATCCTAGGCATTTTAAATTATGCCAGAGCAAGAGGTAGCACAAGGTTTGGATCACTTATGATCTGTTGACAGGTGTTGACATACTAATGACTGAGCAGTCACTGAAGCTTCTGCTTCCATGGGACGCTATGTAGCAGTCTCCCATTTTCCCTTTTCCTGCACAGAGCTGTGAGCAAAACATATTTTTTTTTTCTGCCAGGTTTGGCTGGAACTAGCCAGTCAGATCAAAAGCAACTGCTAGAAACTGAGAAGGACTTGATTATTAATCAAACAAAATTCCTTTTCTTTTACTCTCTAATGTTTTTATTTTCTATGCTAAAAAGTCAAGGAGCCCACATGTTCTACAGGTAATATTTCCCCCCCCCTTTAGATGCTCCATTTAAAAACTAAAAAATTGCTTGATATTTATCATATGACAGTAATTAAGTCTGTCACAGTCAATTTTCTTTTCACACTCAGATCTCATATTTTTTTAGTTTCAGTGCTTCACAATCACCTCCACATTGTGCTCTATAAATTTTATCCCTGATATTTTCATTTACTTGAGAAAGCCAAATGTTTGGCTAAACATATATTTGGTTGAGTAAGTTTTTTCTTCTCTTCTCAAAATCTGTTTATATGCACAAATTAGTTGACATCTGTAGTGCCTTTTCTGCTGTCTTTCATTAAGTGTGTTTGATTGTGTTGTCTCAGCTTCCTCCAGTACAGTGTCCCTAGACTGAAGTGCTTCCTCTGGCACAGAGGAAATATTCACTGTTAGTTTTCTCCCATTTGGCCTCATACTTGTTTCTGTTTTATGGTGTTCACACACAGATCGTTGCTTTGCACCTTTGCTGTTTCTGTTCTGATATTTGAAAATATTAGTTTATGGAGAGCTAAATACATTCAAAAAGGAAAGATTCCTGAAGAGAAGTTGTTTAGATGCCAGTTCCCTTTGAATTGGTAATAAATATATAGAGAGTTTGGAAAAAATGGGTAGTTGTATGTAACAGCACTGTATGTTGACTTTTCCAAAACTATGGGGATACATTAGACCGTCAGATGAATTTGTCTGTGTCTGGACTGTAAGCTGCTGAAATGCAAACTTCATTTTTATACTTTGCTATTAAAGTGTATGTTTAATACCAGTGTTATAGAAGCAGTAACTGAATTATCTTTGCAAATTGTTTAAATCTAGAATAAGAAAAACTTACTTGCAAAGCTTAGAGAACTTAGCACAAACAAAATTTTCCATTTTGAAGTTTCCTGAAAAGAGAAATCTCTTCTGTGTTGTGCCACATGGAAACATATGTGTCTTTAATAAGGAGCTAACCTTATCAGAAGGAAACATTTTAGAACTGAGTTACCAGAATTTTACTAGCCATATTTAGGCTAGATGTGTTTCAAACCATTTCTAGTGGTGAGAATTCAGTGGAAAGTATGGGTTCTTGTCTCTTTAGCTGCTGATGTTTGTGTGTAGTGTCTTGTCACTTAAGTTTCAAGTGTATTTTGCCTCTGGGTGTATGTGAACTTGGATACCCTTCCCAGCTGCTAATAGAAGCATCTTTTCATTTCTTCATAATCACACGGAACTCCTGGCCATCTGCTTGCTGTGAAAGCTTGAGGTTTATGTAATACTGTAATTCTCCTTTCAGTATGGGACTGCTACTTACTTTGTTCCTTTCCTTCTCCCTTCCGTATGAGTAGCTTTCATGCTTTTTTTTCATGAAGTTTGTATGTTTCTCTAGGGAGCAGCATGAAAGTTAAAACAGTGTGCAACTGATTAGAAGACACAAAATAGTGCTTTTGAACCTGCAGAATTTTATTAAGATAATTCACCAGCTTCTTGGAGAAACTTCTCTGATCAACTCAACAGGATGAAAAGATAGAAGTGTCTTATGCTAATTATACTGTGAACATTATCCACAGAAGCATAAATATTTAGAATAATATAGATATTGCAGAATTTGCTGACTTTAATCTCTGTATGAAACAAAGAATCTTTGAATAGCTCTAACTTTGTTTCAAGCCACGGAAAACAGCAGTTAATTTGTTTGCTAAATCAGCAAGATTACTTCCAAAACTAGCTTTCTTCTAATAAAAGACAATTCTTGTTCCCTTCAAGATGTTTCACTTCCCCTGCATGAATATTCATGTGGATGTTCATGTCCTCATTAAATACTGAGCTGAGCAACATTAGAAAATGGGTTGTGCTACTGTATCAGAATTTTTTCTTTCAAACAAACTGGTTTTTGTTATAAAACCTAACCTTGCTCAGTGTGCTTCATCAGTTTAAGTAACAAGTAGTTTGTGAAATGAGTGTGGTGAGGCACTGGAGCAGGTTACCCAGAGAAACTGTGGATGTCCCATCCCTGGAAGTGTTCAAGGCCAGGTTGCATGGGCAACCTGATCTGGTGCAAGGTGTTCATGCCCACAGCAAGGCAGTTGGAACCAGGTGATCTTTAAGGTCCATTCCAACCTAAACCATTTTATGATGTTAAGATTTCCTGCTGTGTTACACTTAGCAGTACTTTCATGCCCAGAACTGAGTCTATAGCTTTGAGTTTTTTAATTAAATATTGTAGTGTTACCCATTGTTTTCTAACAAATACTGGCTTAAAAAATAAGCATCAGAATTTCACATATATGTGAACACTGCTGTATGTAAAGTGTGATTTGGAATGAATTTAAATTTGTGGTGGTGTTTATTTGGGAAACAAAATGGTTAAAGGGGACTTACAGAACAGCATTCTTTCTTTGCCCGTGCTAAAACTTCATAAACCCAGTTTTTGTTGGCAGATTGTTTATGTTTCAATTATCCCTGCACTCCACAGTACTGAGTAAAAATACTGTTGATAAAAGGGAGTTAATTCAACTGTTAAGTGCTGTTAGAGTGTCAAAGTTAGATGGTTTTGTCTTTTTGTGTGGTTATTAAAAATTATTCTCAGAAGGCACAATTTTGTTTTAGTTTAAAATGACTGTTCAAAACGTAATTATAACTATCTTCAGTACTGCTGCCATTTGTGTTCTGTTTTATGTATGTCTGGAGAATATATGTTTCTGCAGTTTATGGCCCGACAGTGTTCCTTTTGGACCATCTGTGCTCATAAAATGTTTAATACTGCTGAGGAAAAGGAATGAGAAATGGTAGAGCAATGTTTCCTGTTTTCATGTGGTGGTGAAGTATAGAAAAGGAGGTCGTTTAAAGTTATATGATACTTGAATTCGGTTTGCTTTTGCTTTTAAAGTATTCCCTTCATTGCTTTTTCCATTTTACAGTGCAAATGACTTTGCCAAAAGCTATCATTCTGCACAGTTGCACATATGAAATTATGTAGAAGGAATGCACCAGGATTAACATATAGGAGAGGGACTTGAGAGGAATGAGATTTTATTACCAGATTTGGTTTTGATCTGCTATAGTTATGCACAATACGTGCTATAAAGAAGGGCAGACACTTTCCCTGATAGCTGCCTTGACCTGAATTTCTGAAAGACTTCTTCCAAAATAAATAAACATTTCTTGTGTCTTTTTATGCCTGCTGTTGGGAGTTTAGGGTTTGACAAGATGGACTATTTTGACTGTATGAACAACTGCCTGAACCTTTAGGCCAAAAATTTATTTGTGACTGCAGAGAAGTACTTACATTTTGAGTATTCAATTCTTTTGCATTTTTTTTGCTACCTCCTTGTTACTTGGTTTTATTTAAACCCTAGGTTGTTTAGGAATATTTCTGTATTTGCATAATGTGTAGCTGAAACTGATTTTAGTCTTTAGACAGGATAGCAGTGCAAAGAATAGTTGGCCAGATTACAAGTTGTTAGAAAAATCTTGCCTGTATGAGCTCAGTATAGACAAATTAGTGATTTGATTTCCAGATTCCCTAGGGTTTGTTTGCTTTATGGTTACTTGGCCCTAGGGTTGCTGGGAATAATGAGGGCCTGCTCTGCAATTGTTACTCCTGAATAATATTGTGCCAGTTCTCCTGAGGCATAAAGGGATGGGGATAAAACAAAATTAAGATTGGGCACTACCAATCTCTTACATATCTCTTACAATATAAATGTGCCCACAGATTAAAAGTAAAATCTTTCTTTGAAACTGGTGCTAGTAGAGATGTTGGTACCAATTCCCTCTTTGTGTTGTGTATAGGACTGCTTTGTGAGAATATTGCAATTGTGTGGAACCGGGTATGCTGCTGGGGTTGCTTTTTGATGCAGTATGGTCTGGAAGCTTCATGATGCAGTTTTCTTGCTGCTGTTAACTAGAGAACCTGCCTTTTGCAGTCTGCAGAGTTTCCTCTCTTTCCACATGTAGTTGGATGGTAGTAATAGACAACCAGACTAAACTGTTGCATCTAGATTGTTGATGGTCCTGTGCTGCCTTGAAAATAAGAGTGTCTATGTTTACAGGACAAACTTTTCAGTCTGTGCTTTTTCTTCTGCTTTTGAAGCTCTCGTGCATTAGAAGAGTTACGTGTTTCACTCTGGTTTCGCTACTCTGTTTTACTTGGAATTGGAATTTGTGAGCTGTAACATACTGTCTCCTGAGCAACTTCATTCTGATTTTTTTCTACAGGAAGACTCCATCTTCTCTATTGAGAACAAATATGTTTTGTATCATTGGTTGTTGAAGTTCCAGTTATATGTGTTGATTTATTTACTCCAATGTTCTGTTTAAAGAAGAAAATCCATAATTTTAACATCAAGCATTTTAATTCATTTGGAAGAAGTTTGGTGTAATCAAACTGAGGGCGATCCATTCCAAATAAGGATTCCAGTGAGAGTCTACGTGATTTTAATAACCTCATCAAAACTGTCATGTTGCCTCTTGCTAAAATGCATAGCTGTATCTCATTGGAGAATATAGTATTTCTGTTGTAATATACTAGGTAAAGAAAATTAGATTTAGAAGTTTTGAGTTAATAAGACCGAGCAGTCATCTGCAAAGATTTAATTAGATGGGAATGAATGAGATGCTGGATTTTGTTGGTGAGACTACATCTGAATTTGAGTAAGGTGGTATCTCTTTCCCCCTCAATATTCTGAATGCTTAATACTCTAATTTGGATGAACTACATTACCTGCCTTGCCATAAAAACCACTTTGTCTTCAGATTCCAGTATTTTCCATACTTTATCATTTTATTTGTTATATTTCATACTTTTGACCTAGACAGAGAGTGGTTTTCTCTTCAATGATATCTGAAGTCTTGACTGGATACCTGACAGTCTGTGGTATTATATTTTTCATGATGTGCTGGTTAACAAGGTCAGTTCTAATACCTGAACTAAACATTGCTTTTTCATACAAAACCCCTTAGTTTTTGACACAAAAATTGCTTTAGAATTGCTTACTGCTTAGATGCTTTTTCTAACTTCATAAAGGTCTCCCCAGGGGAAAATGGGGGCTTTCTTAATGCATACTGGTGCTCTGGGTACTTCTCGAAAATATTAGTTTAAGGAAACTGGCTTCAGATGTTGGCAGTCTTTGAGATACCAAACTGAAATTATTTGCCTGTAAAGCTTATAAACAATACTAGCAAGGTACAACTGGGTAATTGGAAGTTAGATACAGGGCGATGTGTCTTTCTGTTTCAGTCTTAAACTTCTGCATCGCCTAAGGCTTGTAGTGTTGGGCTTGTAGAATTTTCTCTGGTTGCATGGAAGAGCTCCATGTCACAGCCCTTCTGGCATTGTAATGGAAAAGGTCACATTTGAGCAGGGAGTACAAAGTTTCTGGGTACAGAACTAGTATACTGTGTATTGGAGCAGGTATGCTCTATTCTTGGGGTCCTGTGGTGGAATCTGAATGGAGCTGCTAGAAGCAGAGAGACTTCTGTAACACTTTGTGGAGCCTGTTCCTGCTTGTCCTATTACCAAGGAGCAGATTGACAATAGTAAAGGAGATAGTTACTGGCCAGAGATACTGTTTGGGGTTGGCAGGTGGCTTAAGAGCCTCACAGAGGAGCCACCACTAGCCAAGGGGTGAAGCTGCTGCCTCTAAATCCACTGAACTGCAGTTGTCATTCTGAAACTGTCTCTAGGAAAGAAGGGCCACCAGACACAAGCTGCAAGCAAAATAAATTATCTGTTGAAATCACAAGTGGCATGTGGGTCATAGGTTAATTGAGCCTGCTTACAGAACATATGAGTAGTCCAAAATCAAGATGTGGTCAACAAATAGAGATTAAACAACAAAAAGGGGATAATACATGCTTTTTTCTTTCCTATCTGCCTTGTAATTGATTTCACTATCAAGGTTGTAACTGGTTTATGCTTGCTGATGAGCCTGAACAAAGATATAAACCAGTTGAAAAAGCAAACCAGAGGAAAAAAATATATGGGGTAACTGTTGTGCAGCTGAACAGGCACTAATGTAGGTGGAAAGGAGGCGTGGGAATATGTGGTTTCTGACAGCAGCAAAGATTTTGAATGTAAAACTGCATCTTCAGTAAAAAGGGTAGTATGAGTAAAAATGTTAGCCAGGTTATTACTCAGAATGAGCAAAGAAAAAATATGTTAGGTGCTTGGAATGTCCTTTACGCTTTTAACAGTTCTAGAAAGGACTGTATTACATACCATTATTATGATACTTTGTGCATTGACTAAAGGTGAGCAAATGGCTGGGTGCATACAGCCTATCCTTACATTGCTTAGGGCTTTAGTGCATCATTAGGTCAGTGTCTTGGTTTTAATCTGCACATTTTGATTTTAAAATGCATCATTATATGCTGTATTTGGAGTTATCCATGCATAATTAATTATAAACGAGGTCAGAAATCATGCTGAATAGTAGATTTTCAAACCACAGGATTTTGTCCTGTGCTGAAATTCAGAATGAAATGTATAACAACCCATAAAATAGCTGGTACAGTTCATAACATGCTTGTGTTCCTTCGTTATTAATTAATAGTTTCATATCCATCTGTCAGTATGCTACGGATAAACTATTACCCAAGTTTTTGCAGCTGCTGCTTTAAAAGTCTGTATAATGTAGTTATCTCCAGTTCCTGGTTTTTGTCTACTAGTGAGAGGAAATTTTACAGAGAACTTACTGAGTTGTCCAAGACTAAGTTCAAGTCTAGGTGAAAGTCTGTGATCTTGATTTGACTTACTTGACATGTGGTACTTTTCCTGCTCATTCTTTTGTTTGAACTACATTGGTTGCAGCAGTTGTTTCAAGTAACAGTGGTTTGTGTAATTTCATTAGAAGTTCTGTAAGTAGTTGTTGTAGTCCTGTATTTTGTTGTTCTATTTTTAAGAACATTTTCTGCAAATGGTAGTTGGTGATTTGATCCGAAGACAGAGAGGTCTGACTTGAAAAGAATGGGTCTATGGGTAGTATGCATGGGGTTTTTTGTTTTGACACCCTCTGTTAAAATGTGGATGAAGATGAATATTGTTTGCAGCAAAAATAGCTATAGATGTAGAAAGTGGAATGTATGTAGACTGCCAAAGTACTTCGTGCATGATACTGACCAGTTACTGGAGAATAACAGTTCAGTTTATTACTAAAGCAAAATATTTTCATACTGGTTACTTGGAGAAACAAAGTTTCTAGAAGTATTTGTGTGGTCCAGGACCTCTGTGTGTGTGTGTGATTTTTAAAAATTCCAGCATGAACAAATTCCAAAGGCCGCAATTTGTAAATCACAATGGATACCTGGTTTTCTAATTCTTGGTGCCAGGCAAAATCTGTTAGCAGTATATGAAGTTTTTATATTATAATGTAATATTTGTGTGTATAGCGGGTGGTGGGTTTCCCCCTGGCACGGCTGCTGCGATCCTTACCAGGGGGCACACTCTCCGCCCGTTCCCCCCCTCCACGTGGTTCCCAGGGGACCGGGACCGGCAGCACACAACTCACGGAGAGAGGGAGGCAAAAGACAGTTTATTTCCGGTGCTAACAGGCTTTTCAAGGGAGAGGGTCATTTTACTATGAAAGGGGACCCAGGTTAGGACCAA
>JAWWEU010000158.1:30619374-30672474 GCA_035583155.1 Acropternis orthonyx | reverse complement strand
TACCGGAGGCACAAACCACCGCCAGCATAGCTCACAACCTCATAAGGGCACGCAAGCTTCTCCCCCGCGACAAGGGGATGCCCGTGGAGAAGTGTTACACCAGTCACAATATTAAAACTCATTTTAGTATCAAGATGAGTTTTTCTTGGAAATGGTGAAGAAAGTGGCAGCATAAATTAAAGTCATACCCCTTTGTGTGATTTTCTTGCTAGTCTTCTTTTTTTTACTCCTCTCTTGAACATTTTTCATTTCATCTGTTCAAGGCTGAAGAGGTGTTACCCACATGCTTTACAACACCCATTGATTTACAGTGCCTATTTAGTCATGGTTGAATTTCTTAGATTTTTTTGGGTTTTTTTTGGTTTTTGTTTTGTTTTGTTTTCTGAAGTAAGCACAACCATGTTGTCTTGGCAAGTTAGGATGGAAATGTGTGTGGCTGAAAAATTCTGGCTGTACTCATAAGACTTAGACTCATTAATACTTTATATGTGTGGTTGAAGGTGAAATATCACTCATACCTTTTTGTCAATTCTGTGGACTTCTGTATATGCATCTATGTATGTAATCATAGACAAATATACATTTTATGTTACCTTTCTTGTTCTTAGAGGAGAATTTATGCAGCTGTATAGTGAATTGGAGTGGGGAACTGATCCAGCTGGAAAGTGATCTTTCAGGTTTTTTTGCTGAATAACTTTTTCACCTGGATGCAAGGATGCATTTTGAGTTGTTCACTTGTATTCTGCTGTAGTCCTTACACCCTTTTGTAAAGAATAGCTGTGTTGTTAACTGGTCTTTATTTTTGAACTTAATTATCCTTGTGGCAGCTTGTGCTTTCTTGAGTTCATCTCTCCCTTGCCCCTTTTTTATTTTTGCAAATATTTCTCCAGTCTTTTGAGATCTTGAAGGCTAATGCCATTACAGTCAGTTCCTTTCATTTGTGGTGCTGATACACAAGCATTTTGCAGGAACAGTGCAGAGGACTTGTAGTGCTGCCACTGAATGTTTTGCTGTGGTTTATTTGTTCCTCTCACTTCAGTTAGAGCATTAATTAGACAAGAGATGTGTTTTTCAGCTGTATGGGTTAAGATTAAATTTAAATGTACCAATTCTTCTCAGGTGTGTTTTCTCTTATTAAAGTAATGTAATAGAGAGATGGCAGATGATTTGCAAGAAACAATTTCATTAAGGGTCTCCAATTACACTGAAAGTATAGGTACTGGCTTCGGAACTTAAAAGATCAAGTCATTGCAATCCATTTTTTCACCATATTTTGAGATATTGAAATATTAGCATTTACATTAAAATGTTAACCATAGAAGCATTTTGAAGAACTGCAAGATTTTATATTCTTATGGGTTTTTTGGTTGCTCATTCTCTATGAATTCCTCTGGCAATGTTGGTAGAATATGGAGATGATATAAAAAGGAGCTGCCTACATTTTAAAAAAGGAATCTCAGGCATTTTCTCTTTTCCATACTTTCTGAATACCAAATATATAGATATTCTGAATTGTATTCTGTTAGTAATTTTGTATTGCATCAGCCCATTGTCATTAATTTTGTGTTCCATCAATTGCTTTTCAGAAGGTGTTTATGGCCTTTTGATAGCAAAACATGTTTTCTACTAGCTAGAATTAGAAGTTGTTTGGATTATGTTCATAGCTGTATTGTCTGGTACCTCTCTTGGCCCAAATTTGACACCCAACGGAAAAAGAAGCTTTAATGACAAGGCCTATGGATGAAGAATTCTCTATGTGGCAAATATTGTTTGATCAATGGCTGAAGTAAGTACAATATTCCTACTCTAATGTCCAACATACTGTCCTTTAGTGACTTTGGGTGTTTTATTTCAGACAAAGGTACTGTATTTTGTATAGTGCCTGATTAAATTTACTTTTGACTGTGACTGCTGTTTGGTTATTGCTTATGGAAAAATGGTATTTCTACAAGAAAATCAATTATGTTAATTTAGATTCTTACAATGCATGTCTAATCAGTGGTTGCTGGAGAAATAATAAATACAGGTGGAATACTGAAAAAGCTTGCTTTTGTATGTTTTAAGTTCCTTCCCTTGTTAAGACCTTATGCAGTTGGTTTAGCTCATGAACTTCAGTATTCACTTTGAGATTAAACACAACAAAGCCTTAATTGCCCACTTGAGTTAGGCAGAGTGCTTTGTTGGCTGACATATACGCTGATAGTGTTACTCAGTGGTGATTTTTTTCATTATACAAACCTTCGATGTTTGCATTGACAGAATTGGGAATTGGCTGTACTAGAGGGTTTTTTTGCCAGTTGATGAAACCTTTTTCACAGAGCAACATCCACAAGGTGGTGCCTTTTCATCACCCAAAGGGGAAAGGAACTTCTCCGTATGAAGTTGTGTTGGCTTTTGGCCTGTTGCTTGGCAGAAATGGGAAATTCAGATACTGAGGTGAGTGTGTCCTTTTCTCCCGGAATATAAAGTGAACACTATGATTCTCTGTTTTTTCCAGCCTTTGTGGCTGCAGGATGGCTGTGATGCTCAGATGTTCAGAGGTAGAAGAGAAAGGGAGTGGCTTAGAAGTCAAAATTGAGCCATGCTGGCTGGATCATGAAAAGATTTGCCCTGAAATACCGAAGTTGTCCAGGCCAGGGAGGAGGGTGTATGCTGCCAGAGTATCTGGTGAAATCACACCTATAATGGCAACAGTTTCCTGTCAGGCTCAGGTCACGTTGTTGTAACTATGCAAGAGCATGAAAATGGAACAATGCGCAGTGTTTTAGGCAAGTGCTGTGCCAGTTTGAGTGGTAGGTGAAGGGGAACTTGCATAGTGTTGGCAATTCTCTTGTAGTTACATCATAGCTTATCTTTCTAAGGTGAATTCTGTTGAAGATGAGGCAGCTGGAAAATGTTCTGAAATATTTCCCTCTATTGCAGAATAAGACCTGAGAACAGAAGTATTATAAAGAAAGAGTATTTCACATGACCTATATGTAATTCCCAGCTGTGAACCCTCTGGCAATGAGCATGAAATCCAAAACGCAGCTGATAGGGGAAAGGGCTGTTGTCAGCTCAGACTGAACACTTGAGTATTCATAGCATGGTGTTTTCACAGACATTGGAGTACATCAGAATAATTTGGCTTTGAGATCTGTGCAGGATCCTCCTCCTACCTGTGTGTTCCTTCAGTTAGTGGTAATCAGTGCTGAAGGAGAACCAGGTGTGCACCATATTGTTCCAGTTTTCCTCCAGAACAGCAAGCCTTCACCCCTCCATCTCCCCTATACCTCTCTGCCAAATTTCTTGCTGTAAATTCGTCTTATGTTTGCCTTTATGTACCTTGTGACCCCTTCAGAACATTTGTGGTATTTTAAACCCTGAATTGTGTGCATGACACAGTGTTTAGTTTGGAAGCAAAGTTTAATCACACATGCTGATTGCGGTGTTTATTTTGGAACTAGTAAGTAGGAGGCAACCTTTTATATTTTGTTAGTCTGGATGAATTCTCCCTGTTACTTGATAACCACGTATAAATTTGAACTAAAAAAAAGTTGATATTCAAAGGAATGCTGAAACACAGATGGCACTTGAACCCTCTCATCCACTCTGTGGTTGAATTTTCTTGGACACCTATACTCTTTGGGTGTTTTTGGTTCACTGTGTTGATAGCGATAAAGTGGCTATTTTGTTTTTAAAGGACTGTGTATCATTCCTCTTTGTATTCCACTGAAGCTGGAGAGGGAGGAGTTCTGGAAAGAGCAACATTCACATTAGAGGAAAGTCTTTTTATATTTGTTACTTCTATCTGCTACAAATGAAGGGAGCTGTGTTTGCAGAGGGAGGTTACAGCTCTGTAGCCCCGACCTTATTTTGTTTGCTTCCCACATGTCTGCATTTACAGCAGAGTAAGCAAGCGTAAGAAGGGGATTCGCTACCCCTCGCATCCTGCCATCTACTCCTAACATCCCAGCAAAGCTACTCCCGTGGTCTGCAGTTAATAATGCATGTGTTGGTAATTCCAGCCCCAAATCTTACCTTACTCTAAATGCTGAGGGACTTAGGGAGAAAAAAGGGGGCGAGTTTCCATGAGCCATCTTTTAATAGAATGTGATAGAAAAGGGTGTAATAGAAAGCTGAAAGGAATCCACCAGCAGACTTTATTGCAGCATTGCAAGGACATCTGTCTTGAGTATTTTGACTGCTGAAGCAAAGCAATTTTGATGCAAAGTTCTGTATGTCATGAAATAGCAGCTATGGTATGAGATAGTTAAAGCTGTGTGTTGTGTGAATAACTCCAAGCTGTACTTTTTCCTGTAATACTCTACTGGTGTTTTTCTGCTATAAGAAGCTTTCCTTCAAGGGAAGTGTTGAAATTCTCCCCTAATAAAGCAGCACACTTCAAAGATTTGATAATCTAGGGATTTTGGAAATATCATGTGTTTTCTGTTCCAAGCCCCTGTGTAGCAAAATGCAGTATTTTCATGACAGTTATCTGGGAACTCCTGGCAAATGCTCTTTCTCTGGTATTTGCTCTAAGTTCCCCCCCGCCCCCCCTTTTCTGATTTCCTTGATCTTCTGAAAGAAAACAGAAAGTTTTAAGAGCATAATCAAGACAAGAGAAAAACCAGGCTAATTCTTTGTTGTGTTTTTTTTGTTTGTTTGTTTGTTTTTAATTTAATTGAAAATATGAAGATCTGCTTTAGATCACTATATTAACTTGAATTCCATACCTCAGAGGTGACTGTCTAGTCTTTTGTGCATAGTGTGTGTGTTAATCTGCATGGAGGACAATATTTGAAGATATGATATCAAATTTGGCATAAAATTGATGAGTTATTTCTGTATGATAATTTTGGCAGTGTCTTCCATTCCACTTGAGTGCAGACACAATAGATGACACTTGAGTCATTAATTTTATGATGTAGGAAAGAAAACCAGACTCAGTTACGGACTTAGCTGTTTGTGTCAATAAGCACATTTTATTGAGAGAGCAGCTTCAGAGATTTGCTTCCAGTTAAATAGTCCTAGGAAAAGACAGGAAAACATGCACAAATTCTTTACCAGCAGGCCATCTCCAAGTCCTTCCATTTGTTGAAGTTTTTTAAAGACAAATGGACCGGGCATGATGAGTCTGAATCATAAATACATAGTGCCAGATTCCCTTCAAACATATTGCCGGTGTTTGGTTTCATAATCTGTTGTTTATAGCATATTGTCTAATAGAAGTTCTTTATTTATTTTCTTCTAGTCTTGCTTACTCTGTCAGAACACTTGTGATGCAACCTCTGATAGCAGGTGAAAGATAAAAATCTGCTAACAAAGTGGATGTCTAGCAATATCATCTTATTGTCAGAACAATTTGATAACCTCTTTCCTTATTGTGGCTAAGTTTGATAAGCAAGGCTGGTAGTTTTGCTAATCAAAATGTAAACTTTTGATTGAGGATATTTCAAAGCAGTTACCTTATGCTATGCTCAATGCTGTACCCTTGGACAGTACCGTTTGGGCATTTGCTTATCTCAACATTTTCAAAACTTGCATTTGATAATGGACTGACAGTCCTCAGAGCTGGAGCGGCAATACAGCCTTCTCCAGTAATAATATCCTGGTGGTATGATTCAGCACTAGGGTTTATAGCTGAGTTAAGATTTGGTACAACTTAGTTCATGATTCGTTCTTTGGCCTTTCTTCTGATGCTCTTCTAATACGTCTTTTTAATGAGGATGCTGTCGGACTTGAACCTAGAAATGAGCTTCATTTATGTTGTCTTCCTGTGTTGCTTTATTACTCTGCTAGTTTCAGATTTTAGGGTTCATAAAACTGTTTGAAGGCCAAAAAAGCGTTTTTATTTACTAGAGGACAGAGTTCTAGCTTTATCTTTCATTTTGTTTAAACAGTGTTTGTAAAATCAGTAGAGACATTTATGTATGCTTTACTAATGTTTATGTGATTGTCACTACACTTTGAAAAAAATTGCTACATGTTAAGTAGGTGTTGCCTGGCACTTGAATTTGAACAGAGTGACTTGCAGGGAGCTTACCTCTTGATTTGTTTTGCTATGAGTATTGGCCAGTGAGTTTCATCTCTCAGTACTGCTCTTTCTGACTTGTTATATTGATGTGTACTGGACTGAAACATAAAAACTAATAGAAAAGTGTAGGGAATTTTATTTGAGGGTCTAAATTATTGTAGCTGCCTACTAGTGTGGTCTCTTGATCTCATGATTAGGACAAGTCCTCTGATGTTGTAGCTGCATCTATCCCTAATTCAGGATGGTCCATTCAGATTAGAGAGTAATTAAATCCTGTTAGTAGCTAGTCATGTTTTTTTCCTTCCAAGAAGCCAGCTTCTTCCTCTTTGACTGAGTCTCCCCAGCAGGAGGTGCCTTTTTGCTTTGCCAGTTGGAGAAAGCCCACATCCACTTACAAAGACTGTACTGGAACTCATGGGCATTTTGTTTCAATTCCAGGCAACCATCCTTTTGCTGCTGCCTTTGGAACAGCTCAGCTGTGGAAGAAGTGAGCTAATGTGAAGTACTTAGTGAAGCCCTGGGGTTTATGGTTGGAGTAATTGAGGAGAGGAATTGCATGCCCCATACTTGATTTTTGTTTTAATTAGTCTTCCTTTGATCTATTCCCTCAATTTAAATTTTAAGATTTGAATCAACAACCTGCCACAATATATTGCTTAATTCCTCTCCTTCTCAGCCTGTAGACAGATGTAGAATATTGTTTATGCTTTCTGTTTTTAATTTTGTTGGGGAGGGTTTTGGCTGTCACTCTGACTGCCTGATTTCTACTGGGATTCTTTCCATCTCTCCCGTCTTCTCTTTTCCTCCGTTCTCCCTTCTCCTCTCCCAATGTACTTTCTTTCTCCTCAAACATCGTCACATATATTTTAGGATGTAGTTGAGAATTGTTGTGACTTTTAGAAATCTGCTTCAGGTGTCTTCATAGATTGTTTCCCTCACTATGAATCAGTCCCACTCCTTCCAAGTGACTTGTCATTTATTGGAAGAGCTGTTGTTGCTGTTGCCAATTGTTTCCTGCACTTCCCTGCCTTGCTGGGTTAACCAGCTACTTTTAGTACGCACTTAAAAAAATTGGTTTTTTACTTCTACCTTGGCATCTCAAAGGTCCTTTCCTATGTTAATATATTCTATGTCTGTTTATCATCATGTTGCTTTTGTGATACAGCACAAAAGAATTTTCACATTTTTCACATTGTGTCTACAACTTGGATGTTGAAGCACGCTAAAAGTCGACTGTGATTGTATTACTGATAAATGTTCCTTGTTTTTCTAACAGGTTTGGTTAGTATAGTCTATGGTGGTTGCGCAGACCTTCTTTGATGGAAAGAAACTACCAGCTTTAGAAAGAGAATGGCAATTTAAGTTGGAGGCATCAGGCCAACCATCATTTCTTGAAGAAAAGTCACAAAAACATTAATATCAACATAAAATAAAAAAGACTTTTAGGTTTTGAAGTCTTATCTAAAAAAATTTTCCTGCCAGAAAGCTACTGGGCAAATATGGTAAATGGTATAGAAACTTTATATTGACATTACCAAGATTTGAACTTCACTTCTAGGAGTTGGATATTTTAGAATTCATCTAAGCTATGTTACTATTAAACTTTCGTTGTCTCTGAGTGAATATGTGCCCTTTTATAAATAAACAGAAAACATTTGGAGCATCTGATACAGCTCAGTGCCCAAAATGCTAGTGGATACATGCTGTACTTGTGATCTCTTTGGCCTCCAGTCAGGTTTGTATGTTTGGTTCGTTGGTTTTTTGTTTGTTTTTTCCTTCAAGTGAAGGAGACTGTGCTACTAACTTTTTTCCCCCTCACAATTTGCCTGATCAATGATACAGCTACCTATTTTTTGAATTCCTACTGCAACATATATATTCCTACTGGCTTTTAAATTTTGCCTCCTTTGTGTTTCCTCTTTTGTTCTAGTCCTTGAGAATTGACAGCACAGTTGCCCTGTGGTCAGCAGAATTGCTTAGTAGGTGGATGGAAGGAGACCTCATCTTGTGCTTTGCCTCATTTGTGAATTTTAGCCAGCTGCTATTTATTTTAATAGCAGCATTGCAAAAATACATTTTGTGGCTTTCTTTAGTTTGATTATCTAGTTGCATACATTGCACTTTGAATCAACAAAATAGGTAGGGGTTGTGTAGGAATTCTTCTCAAATACAGTGTAATCTAGCTAGAGATACTTTTTCCTTGTTGTAGTTAGCACAGTTTCCAGTAAAACTGATCTTTCTTGAGCTTTTGAAGGGCAGCAATGAAATAGGTGATAATTGCCAAGAATACTGGCTTGGCTTTTTCAGATTTCATACCCTATTGTATTTTTTGCAAATGCTAGGCCACACTGGCTATTCCTTTAAACTCTTTCTTGTGATGCAACATATGCATTTATATAAACAGTTCTGATTAGTTCTAATTGCTTAAGCTGGGATTTGTCATTCACATTGAAGCTGCTATTATGGTAGTGGCTCCCAACAATTTACACTGAGGTGAAATTTTTGGGTGTGATTCCAAATCAAATAAAATCATATTTGAAAAGCTCCAAGATAAATGTAAAATTGCATCTTTATACACCTTGCACGTGGAAACGACTATTGTTTATCACAGAATATTTCAGACTGTTTGCTTGCTAAAGAACTCTCATAAATATGTAATGCAAGTGATGCCTTGCTGCCACTTTCAGAGAATTTCAGTCCAGGTTGTAGGAGGGCTTGGAGGGAAGCAACTGAACTTACTGCACTGAGGCTTTCCCAGTATCTCATAATTTGAAATACAGATGATAGAGTGAGTATTGAGTAGCTAGTCATATACAAGTGTCTGAGAATTGAGTGGGTTAAGGCTTAATACAGGATGAAAAGTGGAAGTTTCTATTATGGGTTGCTTTGTATTTTATAATTTGAATAAAAACTGGTTATAGGTGTGACAGCCATTCTCAGAAAACTGCATGTAAGTGCATCCCTTTAGGCCAGAGATCTTTGAACACAGCACTGAAGAAGAGGATAAAGCATGTCTGGATTGTATTGACTATTGTAACTTGAAATCAAGAAGTAAAGATAATAGAGTCA
Organism: Acropternis orthonyx; assembly: GCA_035583155.1. Classification (NCBI taxonomy): domain Eukaryota; kingdom Metazoa; phylum Chordata; class Aves; order Passeriformes; family Rhinocryptidae; genus Acropternis; species Acropternis orthonyx. The sequence continues at coordinate 30,663,389 of JAWWEU010000158.1, read as the reverse complement.
GGTGAGCAGGTTCAGCCCTGTTAAAGGAATAAATATTTTGTACAGTTGTCCATTCCATCACTCTAGGAGCTTAAAAAAAAAAAGTCTGCATCCAGAAGGCTGTTCCAGATACTCATCAATATATTGATTCTGCTCTTGATTACTATAGGGGTGGGTAGCTGTAATCATGTGAGTTTATTGAACATCTTACCACAAAAGTTTCTAGTCTGTAAGAATTCTATTAGCAGTTTCTCTGTTGATTTGCAGTCTGCCATAGGCTTGACCTGAAGTACTTGAAGGACCTGTAGTTTCTTTGAGAATGGTTTTGACTGTCTCAGAAGCTTTCTAGAAGGAAGCACCGAGATAGGAGGCTTGCAAGTAGAATGTGGGGACTGAAAAAGGAGCTGCATCAAAGGCTTTAATTTCTGGGAGAAATAATGGCTAAACAATTGATTATTCCACAAAGACACAAATACAAAATTCATTTCCACTGCTTGGCTTTTGTAAGGTCTTTATTATATGCACAGTTCCATATTCCAAGCATTAAAAGCAAAAGAAAAAAGCCCATGATCCTGCAAATAAAATTAATTCTGTCAGCACATTGGAAATAGGGAAAGCAAGAGAAAAGTGCTCCTGTTTTAGATCTGAGGATGTTGATGAAGTATTGCATTGTGAACTGCATATCATTTTTTTTTTTGTTTGTTTTTACAGATTTGCAGGACAGTATTTTTCTGGTAATAATCTTTAAATAAAAGTTCATAGTATCGCAACTCTGAGTGAGTGGATTTCATTCTAGGTTTGGAAAAACAAGGATTAGAAATGGTTACATTGTTATTTTATTCTGCCTTGATGAGAAATAACTTTAAGATAAAATATGAATTCCTGAATGATTATGGAGATTCACCAAAGGAGGACTTTTCAAAATACAGGGAAATTTCAGATTGTTTGGATAAAGTGACTGATCTCTTTCATGTGTATATAAATTTCTGTTCTCTGTTCGATCCACTGTGGAAAAAATTAGAAAGAAAATGTAAACTAAGTGAAGGAATGCTCTGTTTCCTCAGTAATTTCTCTATTTTTGTCTAATCTTGGAGAGCTGTTAGCTTGTTTCATGAATATGCTGCAGTATAGAATTTCATGGGCAAGAACACCTTAAAAAAAAGAAGACGTGGGAGTTTTTTTAATAACATGATATGGATTTTGAAGATTATATTAGCAAAATATGTTTTCTTAATCAATTGAAGACAGAGACTGTCCCTTTTCTGGCTGGCTGAGAACAATATCCATGTGTTACTTTTCATATGAGATCAATAGCTTTTAGAGTATTTGGTTTTGTAACCAATGCCCAACTTAATTTAACTTTCATAGCTTTTCTTAGCACCATGCAAGTTAAGTGCAAAGCTTGTCTAATGTAGGACAGAGAAGTGAATTTGGGGGGATGGGGGAGGACATCATTCAGAATTAAGTTGAGCAAAACCTTAAACAGTTTTAAACCTGTATAAGAGGTATAGTTCTAAGACTTAGAGGATGGAAAAGAGAGCCGCTTTTGCAGGAATTTTGTGAGAGTTGATGTGAGGAAGCAGGAATTACTCAATGTTTCCCTTTTCATGGCACAAACGCCATGGTGTGTTGTGGGTTTCGGTGTGGCTTTTTGGAGGGATTATTTTTTGCCCTGGTTCTGTTTGATAGCCCGTGCTATTAGCATACCTTCCCATGCTTTGCTTTTGCTCGGTCTGGCCACTCTGGAATGCATACTGCAGCATTCAGCAAAATGTATTATCTTAGGTTCTGCAATACACTTCCACTTTGTAAGGTGGTATGTATCACTGGTGAAGTTATTTTGGTGGGGAGCTAGTAGTCTGTGTGAGGTTTTTATTGATGGAAAGGGAGTCCTGTTCTTTCCCTGTAAGAACTGCATAGTGCCCTTGAAGGCATTTGTGCTGTGGTCCAACAGTAGAACTACTCAGGGGAAATCCTGGCTGTGTCAAATAGCTCATTCTTATGTCTGTCGTGCTGGCTTTATTAGGGCTGGCCTGGGCACTTTAGTCATTAAAGGACCAACTTGTCTACTAATGAAAGATGCTCTTGGATAGGTGCTTGCCTTCACTAGATCATGAATGCTAGTAACTTGTTGAAGCTAATTGGTAAAAATAAGTGGATTTTCTCCACCCATTTGATCTTAGCTGCAAATATGTGGGTCACCTTATACACATACTGTAATGCAATCTAAGATGATTTCATCTCTAAGATGAGAGAGGCAGTCAAATAGTGCACACAAAAATAAGACCAATGATGTGGTCACATTTGTTGGTTTTATGAGAAATGCCATGATATTGTTGTCTAGTCAGTTTAAAGTCACATCTGAAAGATGTTCAGGTGGTAAACTCTACTTGCTTTCACCTGCATCCTGATGCAGGTTGAAACTAGTTCCACAGAGTCTAAGTATTTGAAACTTGAGGCAGAGAGATGCAGGTAGCATGATCTGTAGCGTTTAATAGAATTACAACATTTTGCTTGTAAATCTAGTTAGATATCAGCTAGCAAACTGAGAAGGAATGAAAGACAATGGAAATGTTGTTTTCATTTTGAGGTACCATATACTCTTCTTGTTTTGAAATGCAAATACCAAAGGGGGATTTAAGAACAATAACAAAATGGCATTATATATCCCTCCCCTGCCCCCTGACACTTTTTTCAATATAAAGCAGATCTTCTAGTATTTCATCAAATGCCTTGAGCCTTTCATATTCAAGCCAGACAGGCTGAGTGGAAGGCTTGAGAAGAGTAAATAAAGGGGTGGGAAACAAAGAGGGTGTGTGTATTTACTTGTCAAAGATGTGGAATTTACAGATATTACTGCAGAATCAGACAAGGATTAAAACTTAAAGGAATGCACAAAAAGTTGTGCTGCTTTAGGTCAATGCTGTTTTTCCTGTGGGCATTTGAATCTGAGTGAGGTTGTTTTTGCTGAAGATGATTTATCATGTTAACATGCCCAGTGGGCTAAACCTGAAAATGTTTCATAACAAAGATAACAAGAATAAATGGGATATGGATTCTTTATTCGTTTGAAGGTGAACCTCAAAGTAAACATCACTGGTTTCCTGAATGTTTAAGTGGTACTTTGCTATGTTTGACTAATGGGTGTTGTGAGTTTGGGAATTTCAAATAGCAGGATGGATTTCATAGAGAATAACACTGAGTGAAACAGTGGTCTGTCTAACAAGATTTCTTTTAACATACCTTTCTCGGCCATGTAAGTTGCAAAAAGGTTGTAAGTGCTCCTTTTGCAAGAAACCCAAGTCTCTTTAAATTCTATGTTTAGATACTTAACATCAGTGTTTAATCTCTAAAAAATATTGTTGTGGTTGAGAGCCCACATAGATGATTGCTGTTTCTTTTTGAAAATACAAAATAATTTGAAGACTGTAGGAATAGGGGGGGAAAAAAGTACATACAAGACAAATGTCTGACCTTTCATTTATCTAAAGGTAGGATATTCAGAAATAAAATTACTTTTGTACTGTTGCCTAAGTATTGTGACCTGCCCTAAAGTTACAGGGCAATGTAATTTCTCTTCAACTGTGAGTAGAGTTTGTACCTTTTAGCAGCAAAGCAGAAGAGCAAGAATATTAAGGTTTTGCTGTAGATGGTACCAGATCTTTTAACCTATCATTTGACTCTTGAAAATTATTTATCTTCTTTTCTAAAACCTGATAACTCTACCCTAACATTGAGCTTGTAGTGATCATTGCATTACAATGAAATACTTGCTTGATCATAATCTGTTTTGAGGCTTTTATTTATAACAACAAGCATATATTCAGCTGGCATCGGTATATTTTATAAGTGCTCAAATAAAGGAAGGCTATTTTTAAACTCTGAAGTCTGTTGTGGGTAGTCTGGTTACAAGGTTACATCAGTCTTGAGATTATAAAGACAACAAATGTCTTGTTGCCCCCTCAAGCACCTTAGATTCAAGTCCTGGCAGTATTGTGAGTAAACTCCAAATGTTCTTACCCATTTGCAAAAGTGTTGTAATTATGGTTGTGAATTGTTTTTTCAAAGTGTTTATCTTCTCTGTGAAAAATCAAAAGCCTGTCAGCTAGAACAAGAGCATCACAGAGAACCCTTCTGTTACTGTAGGGCTGTGGTTGACCTGGGTTGGGCTGAGTTTCGCTGGTTCATGTACCTTTCCTTGGTTTAAACTCCACTGGCTGTCAGGAGTGGCTGTTTCCTTTCATCCTTCTGTATGCACTGCGTTTTTTTATAAAAGAGGTTGGGATAGTGTTTTCCTGTCAGGGCCTAAGTAACACTGCTGAAATTCCAAACTAGAATGAGGTGCTTGGTGGAGAATTAGAAATGTGAATTGAGTTTTTAATCTGGAAATGTTAAAGCAGATCAGCGAACTGAAGAAGTAGGATGGGAGGACCAGGAGGATGGGGTCAGTAGTCTACCACGTGCTTAGTTTGCTAGAATTTGCTCTTAATGATTGGCTCTTAAAGCAAGCTTTGCATGTCCTTGTGCACACACACACACACACACACTAGTGCTACAATAGAGAATTTACCAGCTGCACAGAACCTCCTGGACTTGTTTAGGACTTGAAGCAACAAAATGATTTTGTTGGTGCTGTGAAGCATTGTTAGCCCTTGGGCATTTATTGTGTGTAGGCTGCCTTGTGTAGGATGTGACACACAATATGGAACAACAGTCATATGTACCTGTATTGAAGGATGGGCATTTCCTTGATTCTGAAGTCTGTTGGATTTTTATTTGGAGATACCATTGGCTTGATGTGCTATGTGTTAGTGAAAGAGGTATGTCAATGTTAGTAGGAACTGTAACTTAGACTTCTCTAGCTAATGATAAACAGATCTCTAAATACACTCCGCCTCACTATGGTGCTGAGGTTTTTCTCATGACTCTTCCATACAAAATACTGTAGATACGCAAACCGATTACTGCAATTTTCATTGCAGAATCTGAGCTTTACAAACTATGAATTTGGCTTCTAGTTCTCACTTCGGGAGACTGTTACCATCTCATTTCATAGAGATGAGAAGTGCGTACACTTAAATATATTTCAGGGCATTTGTAAAGGTGTTGGTTGACCAGGAACTCCCTCTGATTTTTGATTTATCTGTGCTCAATATGCATAGAAAAGTGGACTAAAGTAAATTGGTAAATGCCTTGGATTAAATTTGTGGGATGAAGGTGAATGATGCACAGTAAATGCATCCATAAACATATTTGAATAGATGAGGCTAGCAGCAGGAATCTCAGTTATAATTAAGAAGCTGAGCATCAACAGTTCTCCAGTTTGTAGTCTGTTTGCAGCCTGTAGAGGAATAAACTGAACTAGAAAGTCATTTCATTGTCACGTAGTGCTAGGAGAAGCATGAACAGGTAGAATCAAGCCCATCTAGCAGTGAAAGACTGACTTCTGTTTCTTACCAGTATCCTGTTCTCTAAATTCCCAACAACTGAGAAAAGCCTTTTCTACCTCTGGTACATTATTTCCCGTCTCTTTCTTTATTATGCATTAAGGTCATCTAAGTAATTAATATACTGCTCTCTAATACATGGAAAATGTGTATTCCTATAAAAGAGTCTGAAATTGTACACAAGATAGATACCAGCAGTTTTATTTCTCAGAATACCGTCATTAGCTTAGTTGGAAACTAATATAATTTGAGAAAGGACTTAATTTTCAAATGTTTGTAGCTACTTACCAACTTAGCTGTACTTCTGTATAAACTACCTATGTATAAGGAAGTACAATGAAGGAGCAAAATACTTGTCTGTTGAAAGGTGTATGGGGCAAAATCTGACTTCTTGAATTTAGCAATGTTAAAGAAGCCTCAAAGTCAGTATCTTACACAAAGTCAGTATCTTTTCATGGAAGTTTTGAAGCATAACTACTGTGCAGAATTTTGTTGTTCCAAATTTCTCCTTCAGTTTTATGTAACTACTATGTCTCTAAACTTTATTGTGCAATATTGTGAAGTTAGGAGCTACTAAAGGATTTATACTTGGTTGCTTCAAGTACAATTTCACCTTAAGTGGCTTGCTTTCACTCACAATTGTTAAATTTTGGTTTTTTTCAAGTCTTACTTAAACCTTTTCCCTTTTGTTTTGAGGCCTTCAGCATCATCTGTTTGCAAAGCTTTTCTTGTCTTGGATTTGCTTTCATAGAAAATTAAAGTTTAGGTAAAAAATGGCTTGAGGGAACCTGAGACTGTTCTTTACTCCTCACTGTCAGAAATCTTTTAGTGTTACTTTTTTCTGCCTCTCACACTGTCCCACCCCCCAATTCTGTTGTAGCATTTACTGTGGTTTCTACCCCTCCCAAGAACTATTACTTTACCACTCTATAACATGTGATAGGTCAAGGAGTGATGGCTTTAAACTGAAAGAGGGTACATTTCCTAGTTAGGTATTAGGAAGAAATTTTTTACTGTAAGAGTGGTGAGGCACTGAAACAGGTTGCCCAGGAAAGTTGTGGATGCCCCATCCCTGGAGGTGTTCAAGGCCAGGCTGGATGGGATTCTTAGCAACCTGATCTAGTGGAAGGGGTCCCTGCCCATGGCAGGGGGTTGGAAGTAGGTGGTCTTTAAGGTCCCTTCCAAACCATCCCATACCTATGTCCTATATTCTTTTAATTTCTGGATTAAACTAATTGTGGCCCATTTAAACCAGCAGGTTGTCTTTCCTATTTCAGAAAACCTAATGCTGTGTCATGGAAACTGACACTGGTTATATTGCTGTTCAGCATTAGTTACCTTGTTCGTCTGGCATCTGCATGTTAAATATAGAGTATGGAAATATAAGTGTGATGTGGATAAACATAATCAAGACAGGGTTTGGAATTTGCTATTAATATCTTAACTAACCATCTTCATACTATGTATTTCCATATATGTCTAAAATTAAGCATGTTAGATTTTTACTGATGCTTCTACTGATCAAAGTGTGTTGTCCATTTGTACATGTTTTGAAATGTGATGGTGGTGCTTGTTTTTCTGTCCTGTTTTTGTTTGTTTTGTTTTAAGCTCTATTCTGTAGCATGAATGTTAAGCAAATACTTAATAAAAGCCTCAAGCAATATCCTTCTGGACAGTCATTCTTTGTAAGAATGGCATAAGCCTGTCACTGAAAGGAGTGAGGGGAAACGTGTGCAGTGTGAATGGAGTTGAAATGGGCATATGTATTTATATAATGAAAATCTGTCTGCAGTTCTAAAGCATAACTCCTAAACTTTAAAGAAACGTCTCATAAGGAATCAATTAATAACCAGCTTAATGTTGTGTGTATGGGAGAAGAATGTTACTTTTCTCAAGTATTTTATTGAAAAAAAGAACTGCATGTTGACCTGCTGCTGCACTGGGATTTAGCCTGTTATGATTATGATGTAAATAAACTAGTTTGGGGGCTAATTCTTTTCTGTAGTTACTAACTTCATGTCCATTGAAAGGGAGATGTTTCATAACACTCTTGTTTTGACAGAGAATTTTGCCTATCTGAATTTTATGTTTTCTGGGAAACTTGCTGTATTTTGTTGTTTTGGTAGCTCACAGGCATGTTGAATGCTCTGTTTTTATTAAACAAGTACCTGTTACTGGGTATCTGTAACAAAACCGGCTTCCAACTTTCTTGGTAAGAAATGTAGTAAAATGTTTCCATTTGTCTTCCCTGGTGCAGGAAGGTAAACACATTTCTTTTTTTGGCTTCACTGACCCTGAGTACCTCAAATTAATGGTTCAGAAGTTACTATTGTCCCTTTCTATTGCTATAAAACTTCATACAGGCTAGAACTGCATCTTCTATAGTTATTCACCTAGATGTATAGGTAAGTAGTTCATAGTGTTCTGGTAAAAGGAAAATATTGCAGCCCAGTAGATGAAGTATTTAAAGATGAAGCATCTTTGTTAAAAAGCCTTCAAGTAAATGAAGTGTATGCAGTATTAAACTCTTACAGATGTGCACTTTTTCCATGGTCACAAAAAAGGATGAACTTAGTCCCCATAGGAAATCTGGGAGCTGTACTTTACTGTCTCAGTGAGGAATAATGCCATATGAAATTATTTACTCAGAAGTCTGCCCTCCAGCAGGTTTGCAGGGCCAGCTCTAAGCCTGTAGCTTAGAAAGCAGAAAGTGTCAGAGCATCCCAGAGCTGTACAGGTATTAAATAATGAGCAGTTCATGTGGTGTGATCCCTGCAATACTGCAGATTTATACTTGTAGCCAGCTTGGCAAAAACAGGATATGGAAGATATGTCTATTTTAGGTAGATGAGTTTAGCAGACCTCATATCTTTGCATAGTTCAACATCTCAGTATGTGTAAATTAACAACTGTTTTATTTAACTGTTGTTTTGGAAATGAACACAGAGAAATATGTTCCAATTTAGAATTCTGATAGTTCAGTTTTGACTAACTTTTTAAAGTTATGTAATTTTGTATTTTTGAACTGCATATCATTCTAAGCAGGGTTTTTTTCCCTGGAAAACATACATAGACACACACATATATATGTCCAGGTTTGATTTCTGCTGTATTAATCATAGAATCATTTAGGCTGGAGAAGTCCCTTAAAATCATCAAGTCCAAACGTTAACCCAGCACTGCTGAGTCCACCAGTAAACTAAGTCCCTAAGCACCACATCTACATGTCTTTTAAATACTTTCAGGGATGGTGACAACCAGTTCACTGGGCAGCCTGTTCCAATGCTTGATAGCTGGAACTTTTTTAGGTTTTGATGTGGCCTTTATTCCCTTTCTTTAGACAATAAGTAGCAGTGCTTTTGAATATTCTCTACTATAAATGGTTACTTCATTGGTGAATAGAAGGCTCCTTTCAGTTGTTCAGATATTCTGCTAGAAGATGTATATAAAAATTCCTGGTATTTTCTTAGATCATCTGTTAACTTCTGAGAAAAGTAAGGACAGCTGTTAAAAATCTTTATTGAAGAGCAAAGGTTCCAAGGAATTAAAAATAATAGATGCTTTGTGGTTTTTGTGTGGGTTATTTGATGTACTTAAAATGTGACCTGTTGAATGGACAAATGTCTGCCTTTTGTGGCCCATACATGCTTCAGATGTCACTTTCCAAAAACTACACTACATTTCTATTGTATTTAACTATCATAGTAAATGCAAATTTATATTCTGTTGCTCTTTCCATCAAGAGTTATTTCTGTCATTTTGGTCACCTGTACACCACTTACTCAGGTAGTGCAGTCAAGATAATGGTCATGGTTGTTGATCTCTAGTCTGGTTGAGTTTTGGAACTGCTCATGCAGATGCACCTCACATCATTGGTGAGGTGTTATGATACAGAATTTGTATACATTGCAAAATATTGATAAGATCACAGAACATGGCAACAGACATTTATATGAGATGCAAATGTAAGTAATGACTTCTCATCTTTGTTTTCCTTTTAAAGCTGGAGAACAACTAATGAGTCAATGCAAATATTTTGTATTAATTCAAAATCCATATGAGTTTTTTAATCTGCACCATAAGATCGTACATACGAAAAAAGTCATTCACTTTCCATTGAAATGGAAACTAAAAGTCACACAAAAATTTGATGATAATGAGACAGGAGTGCAAAAAATATATGTTGGTTTTTACATGACCTTTGTCAGACCAGGTCAGCATCATCTGATCATGTTATGAAGATATGGTGCTATTTGTTATGCTTAAGTGTGCTGACAATTTACTGGAGATTTATGTTTGTTTGAAAATTCCAGTTATGTTGTGCCAGAGGATGTACTAATTTGAGTGCCATGCCAAATAAGTAATAAACCACAAATTTTTTATCAAAAGGAATCCAAACTTTTGGTCTTCTGTGTTGGTATAAATGTTGATAAATCTGTTAGGTTTTGGAGGCGTGATAGCCTTGGTTGTTGTATTGTCTTTTAATACCAGGTATCTCAGAAATGGAAGATTATTTTCAAGAATTATTTTGATCTTGACCACTATGTTAATTTAAATATAACTTGGAAAGGTTACTAAAAAAAGTAGAACTTGACGTCTGCCCCCAGTTTCAGAAAAATGTGTGGCATTTACAATGTAGGTTAGAGATAAAAGATACCTGTTCTAGAAGTTGCTAAAAAGACAAGACATCTGTGAGATAGTGCTGTGTTTTGTTTAGAGGATATAGAGGCAATCTGAAAGAACTTCACTTTTAGAGATCAGTGAGGGTCTAGTGAGGGAAGAATAATAAGTAACTTTAACAAACAGGTTAATAAAAACTTCTTTTTGTAGGTGTTCCTTTACCCAACCACTGTATCAAGCGAGATATGGTTATTTTCGTCTTAGTCCAAACTTAAGCACTGTATTGGTTTCATTTATTTAAACTTAAAAAAAAATATATTAAATATATTTTAATAGATTTGTTGGACTTTGTTGGGAAAAAATGGTTTGATTATTTGGCAAACATGAAGCATGACTGCTGTAAGAAAGTAAACTTTTTTAATTCTAATGCTTTCTAACTGCTTTTCAGGCAGCTAGGAAATATTTTTGATGCATTTATGTTTTAAGCAACTTAGAAGCATTTGTTAGCTTGGTTGCCAGATATGTCTGGTGAATAGAACAAGCCTTTCTTAAGGGCACAGTCTTGTCATCTGCTTGCAAGAGGTTATATAGACATATGTTGATTTGGTCCAATACATCTTGGTTATTCTGTTTTGTGCTAGAAACCTGCCTGAAAGATATTCTTTGTCCTGAAATACTGTTTCAAGTTCATAGGGATTCAAGTATTACCTCACAAGTGCTAAGGCTGTTTCAGGAAATGATGAGACTCTTGGATCCCCTACCATTTGAGGAAGAAGTTTGCAAGTCCCTAATCCATGAAATGTGTAAAGAGCCCTGCTTAATGCATCTAATTCCCAAGAAGAAAGTGAGCTCCTTCTCTCAGATGTTTAGTGCCAACAAAATCATGGAACAAAATGTTGTTCACAGTAGAAGCCAGGAGACAGTTTAGGGGAAAGGCTTCCCTTTAAAGAGATTTTCTGCAACATCCACTATGTCTTGCTCTTCTGATCTTTTACGGCTTTGAGGAATTAATCCAATGATAATATACTTACATTAGCATAAGATAGAATATCTGCCTGGGGTCTTACTGCCTTGTAACCCATGGTTAGCTTCTAGAGTCAGTGTCACTGGATGTTGTCTTCTGCAGTCAGCAGTGAGTATGCTCTTCACTAATGTCACCACAGGTAAGGGGGTTGGGAAAAATCCCAGCTCTTATAGCAGACCTTCCTTTAGGCATTTTCCACCTTGAATATATCCTTAATTATATGCTCCAGGTGTCTCAAATACAGAAACAGAATTTCTGAGAAACAGATTTTCTCATCTTAAGCAAAACTTCATTCACCTGGGGTTTCACATGTCTTTGCAGAAGGTGTGTTCTGTTTTCTTTTCTTATAAATGGCTGAATAATTAACATCACTATCTTGGCTTGTCATAGGTACAGTGAGTGAAGAGAAGGCTGTGGTAATCACTCACCAAAGGCTTTTTGAACCAGTCTGTGATGACATGATATGAATTAGAACATAGCCATGTTTTACTGCTATGTGGCATGTATCTGTTCTTTTTAAGGTCCTTTGCCCTGTGTCCTCCTCCTCTGCCTGCACACAAAGTTCAAACACTGGCAATATCCTGAACATCTTTAACACAGCTGTCTGTAACTCCTTGCATCCTCCCAAGGTGACATTATGCAGTTTCTGGGGCCTCCAGAAAATGCTTTCTGTTTGTTTTTGTCAAATGTCAAATGAAGTGGTGGCTGCCTTACTGCTTCTTACAGGGAGGGACATGTGTGACACAGACAGTAACTTGGAGAAGTAAATGACGTGCATCTCAGTCACTAGAGTTCTTTGGTGTTGTGGTGCCAGGTATTGAGCTCCGAGTGTAGCCTCTCTCTTTTCTGCCTAGTTGTGTATAGGGGGTGGTGACTGAGCAGAATGATGGAAACATACAGTAGTTTGGACTGGAAGGGACTTTGAAAGGTCATCTAGTCCAACCATCCTACTATGAGCTGGAACACCTTCCACTAGATCAGGTTGCTCAAAGCCCCGTGCAGCCTGGCCTTGAACACTTCCAGGGATGAGACATCCACAAGTTCTCTGGGCAACCTGTGCCAGTGTCTGACCACCCTCACAGTAAAGAATTTCTTAATATCTAGTTAGAAAATGTACTGCCTTTCCTTTGTCATATAGACAGATAAGGCATATACATATCATTTGGATGCATCAGTTTGAAACCAAATCTCAGCTCTCCTGTGAATAAATTCCCTATTCATGAATGATTTTGTGACAAGTTTCTTACACTTCAAACAGTGCCTCAAAAATATTTTTAACTGAAAGTAAGTTTGCCTGAGAGTGCCTAATGTGATGAATGCATCACATGGTCAGAGTCAGCATTCAGTATGTATTGAAATATCTGTAACTGGCTATGTTAAAACCACCTTATAGCTGAGTTCTTATCTTGCTCTTTTGAATGATAAAGTGCAGTGTGGTCTGTCTTTTTGGCCACTTCCTGTTTTTTGTGGACTGTTTAGAGTTGAGTGCTTTAATGTTCTTATGTGTGTTTATTTGTTGGGTTCTTTTAATGGATGTAAACCAAGTGGAAAAAGGAACCACTGTTATCATTTAATTCCCATGACTGGAAAGAAAACTTGAGTTTCAAAAATAGTGACTTGGGGTGAAACTGATTCTTTAAGACTCTAGATTTCCTGGACAGTCATGAGTTTGTTTCACAGCCTTAACATCAATTAAATGGGCCTTGCTTGATGTTGAAGTTGTATTTCTAATAAAGAGGGGGAGGTATGGGAGCTCTTTAAAAGACTAATTAGGAAGTGAAACTTTTTGGCTTCTTAATTAAATACAATGTTTAGCCATTTATGTAACAAAAAGATGGCACCTGCTACTTGTCAGATAGTCTGAAAGGACTCGGAAGGAAAAGATCCAATCCCCAAGAAACTGGTTAATCTGTGTATATCTCATTTCTTGGATGCTGGCCCACTGTAATGGATCTGAAGGCTTGGAGACACTGTCTTACAAGGCCAGGTCTTGGTCTGTCACACTGTGTTATGGTTTCTATTCCTGAATTGCACCAATGTCTTCTCCCTTGGGATCCTGCCTTCTGTCTCTATCCCCAAGTTTTCCATAAGAAAAGTATGGAGGCAAAGGTGGTAATTTCTAAAATTGAAAAATTGGAGTGAGTCTTCATCGTTAGAAGTAAGTGATAGAGGGAAAGGAGATTATCAAAACACTGGTGACCTAGGAATGTTAGAACGTCAGCTCTTAGTGCAATCTTAATATGTGCTAATAACAGAAGAAAGGGCCATTAATCTGCAAAATGAGGGGAAAGAAGTGATGGATGAACTTGGTGCATTTGTTAAGATAGAGGTGAGGATTTGAGTTTGTCTACTTATATTTATCTACTTCACTCGGGATAGAAGCAGTATCTTGAATTAATTTGTCATTAAGTTTTGTGGACTATGAAAAATTTCAATGTAGAAGTAATTCTGATACACAAGGAGCAAGGTGTTGTAACAGGCTTATTTTTTTATTTCAAAACTGTCTGCTTATTAACAACAATACTTGTGAAATGTCATGTTTTGCAAACATTATTATCTAGAATAACTAAATATTTAGCATTAATGAGAGTGTAGAAAAGAATTGTGATAGTGTGGGGTTTGTGGGTTTTTTTTGGAGGGGATGTTTAGGTCTTTGGGGGCTATTTTGTTTCTGTTCATAGTTCCATTGAAATCTCTGCAGGAGTTCAAGGATGATAGGTTTGGACAACAAACTTTGATTTGAGGGGATATTTCTAGGTTGCAGATAAGTACAACACCTGATGTTGTCTGAGTGTAGATTAAGTTTTTGTAAAATAGGAATTAGAGTGTGTACAAATTCAATTTAAATTTATAGGCAAAAAGTGTTACTGTTCTAGCCAGGAATGTGGATACTTGCAGGTTGATACCTGAGGAGGAACTGAGACATGCAATTTTGTGATGTTCACCTGCTTATTTGTGAGGGGTGTACCAAGTTTCCCTTGCCTCAGTGCCAGCAGAATCAGACAGACAAATCATTTCTTTGTCAATATTTCAGAGCTTCTGTCAGTCTTGACCCAAAAATTCATTCTCTGGCAGTTTCATACATCCTCTGGAACTTCCGTTCCTATTTGTTTCTTATCTGCTGTTTTCTTCCACATGAGTACATGTACATGCCTCTTCAAAACAACTATCAGTAAAGGAATTCCTTCCTAGATTTTCTTAAACCTTTAGTTTTGAGCACCATTATTAAGCCTGTGATTGGGTTTGTGTGAAACTTAACTGTGTTTTTATAATAGCTTAAACACAGAATATATTGCTAAACTTGAATACCACTTAATCAATTGATTACAATGAAAATCTTATTTCACAAAGATTTTTGTGATTGTGGGCACATATGTGACTACTTAAGAAGCCACAGGATTTTTTTGCCCTCAAGAGTAGTGCTGTAGTCTCTGAATAGACAACTAGATTTCATTTCCTCCCAGCTAGCTAGTACCAGTCTGCCATCAGACAGCAGATCAAGGGATTCACATGTTGACGTGCAAACTAGAAGAGTGTCCATGCCAACTGACTGCAGCTGCAGTGTTTTAAGAACACCTTTGTAACAGGGTGATTTGCAGGTGAAAATAAAACCATCGTTTTACTAAAAATATCAGGTGTGAAACAGGATTTTTCTTACCTCAAACAGGTACAAAAAGAAATGGTTTTTAAACTGCTTTTTGAGAAAAAATTTACAATTGAAGCAACCCTATTAGCGGCATCACTTGTGACATCTGTATTGTTCAAAATTTACATTCTGCTTTGGTAGTTTTCTGGGAAAGCTGGAAAAATGTGAAATACTTGCTCAGAAAATATAAGCAGATTGAGCTCTGCATAAACCTTTTTTTTTACACGAGTATGCAATTTAAACTAAGAGTTCTCTCAGTACATGGGTTTCTGTTCTGGGAACTCCAGGTTCTAAAGGACCTGGTGTATTACCTTTTAATATTTCCTTTTAGGTTAACCAGCTTTGGGTCAAGCTTGGAAACAATACAGTGAGGAAAGTAGTCTGTTTTTGTATGTGACTAACTACTCAGTGCCTTCAAAACCAGCAAGAGGACTTCTTTCTTAGTCTTGTAAAGTCAGTTGAAAGCAAAATGTGGTATTCGTCAGACACTGACTGGGGGAGAGAACTGGAAGAGCAAAACCAAGAATATTGCATGAGTCCAGATGAAGAGAGTTTAATAAGTGAAGGGAGGAGAAAAAAATAAAAAGTGATGCAAAGTCATTAGCAGACCAATGCTCAGTCAGCAACCAAGCAACAGCCAGACCCAGTACACATACTGAAGCTCCAGATGACTGTACTGGGATGTTGGGAAGGATACGTCACTTCTCTGGTAGTAGTGTGTGCAAATAATGAGAGCTGAGATCAGTCAGACTGAGATATGGTGTTTGATGCAATTTGATATTTTATTAGTATTACTGTACTGTTAAGCTTTAAATTTCATCTGGGTGGACTTTGGAGGAAGTGTTTTGGGACAGGATTCTACTGCCAAAGTTGAAAGGATGAAATGGAGAGGGATTGACTTTTAGACCATGAATTTTAAAAACAGATGTGATAGGTAGAAAGATAAGTATGTTTTCCTATTTGAGTGTTGAGTCATTACAGTATTTTGGGTAAGTTTCAGACTAGTTTCTTTGTGGTTGGCATTCACACCAAAGAATATTTTCAGCTTTCATGAAAAGGAAAACTTAGCTGAAGCAAAGTTTACTTCCTTTGGGCATTTGAGGTATATTAGTGAGACACCTACCTGAAGTACATGTTTTGCTTTTGCAAATCATGATTTGGGAGTGTCGTTGTTGAATGTGTAAGCACCTTAAGGCCGGCATTTTCAAATCTAAATATTTAAGTTATTGAATATTCAGTTATTGAATTAAGAGATTGAGTGCATGACTTGAAGATGTGTGATCTGCTTAAAAGTCAAGATGCTGACATTTATGTATCTATTCCTGGGGTTTTTTTTGTAACCTGACTTTTAACATGGACATATGAAAATACTAGCCAGTTTTCACAGACTTCGAGGGAGTAGGGTACTGTATTTTTATTAAACTGTTGTTTTGCTCTGTAAAATATTTTGCAAAGCAAAATAACACACAATTTCTGTTTTGCTAAAATACTTTATTTTGGGATCTCAATATGCTTTACAAATGCTGATGAGTAAAATCTCCGTTCACTTCTCTAAAGCATGTGGTAGTACTCACATTTAATGTATGGGATGAAACCCAGATGTATTAACTTCCAGTCCTGTGCCATAAGCAGCAAATCATCTCTTCCCTTCTGTTTTTATGTGAATTGTCTCTGCTTTCCAACTCTTCACTTTATGAGACTTCTAAGTGCATAGTGCAGTGATTTACTGTTGATCACTTTTCTAATATTTTATTCTAAATGAAACAGCCCTGCAGATAATGAGTTGCCAAATGAGAGAAAACAGGAGCTCCCCCAAGTTCAAGCTGTTTTAAAGTCTAAAGATTTGCAATAAAGAAATAATTAAGTGAATGGTGTCAGAAAGGCCTGAGTTTTACTGTTCCGCTGTCACCAACTCAACTGTTAACATCTTTGTATTGACAAGTTTGTGGTTGCTCACTTTAGAAACAACCAACCAAAAAACCAAAACCAAACCAAAACACAACTGTACTCCATCACTGTTGAACTTAAAGCTAACATGAAGACCTGTCCTTTTTGGTTTTGTTTAATACCTCTTTTTTCAGTTGCAATACCTAGTGATGTGGCCATTTTGTGTTTGGTAGCATTGTTTTGTAGCATTATTTGAGAACTGCTGACTCCATAGGTTTGAATAAGCTTGGAGGGGTGCAGATGTTTTGGGAGATTGATCCTTGATCTGCAGAAAAAACAGATGTACACAGATATAGCTTAATGATTTAATCTCTGTAAGGTGCCTTGCTTCTCTATTGAAGTTGTGGAGCATACGTGGTTCGCATGATTTTAAAGTGGTAGCTTAGAAGCCTTTAGGACTGGGGTACTGGAAGAAGTTGTAGGTGCATCATCAAGCACAAATCTCATTACATAGTACTAGTGTATTCTTGAGATACCTCAACTAGCTTAAACTTACACAAAAAGTAGACTAAGAACTTTCTTTTTCAGATTCCTAGGCTTGTTTCTTCTTCCAAGGAATAGACTTTAAAATGAATCTTTTTGTTAGATGAGCATATGCAAGCCTGGAGTGAAGAATTACTTCTGCAAAGCATCTGTTAAATGTATTACTACTATAAAAGTCTTTCTCTCCTCCCATCACTATGAAGCAACTGTCCTTTATTCAGAAAAAAAAGAGTTGGGTAGAATGAGGAAAACACATGGCTTTTTTTTTTTTTTTTTTAATTCCTTCTCTTTAATCTTTATATAATTGAATAACTGCAAGTGCTGGTCAGTGAGTTTTTGTGTAGAAAGGATGAGAGGAGAAGAGCCAAAAGGTAAGGAAGGAGGTAAAAAGCAAAACTTTTCTGTAAGGACAACACTTGAGAGAGGGCACTTACTAGTGAATTTGTTCTAGAAACTAGTTAAATAAAAACTTTGAACAACTGTCTATAACCCAAGATTATCTTCAAAGTTTTAAAACTTGTGTTCTCCTAGAACAGCAACTCCATGGTACTAAAATTAATGTGTTGTCAGGAGTTTTGTGCACCCTCAAGTCTCACTGGTCTGAGTAGAAGCCCTGGGGATTAGGATAGTTACCTGAATGTTCATATCAAAATGATGAGCTTCACATTTTCATGGTGATATTGATATGACTGCTATTGAACATTGCTGTGTGTGTGCCAGTATAACAGGATAATTTTGAAATAAGAGGGAGGGAGGGAGCATTTGGCTAGTAACGTTTTGGTTTCTAGTAGAAAAACCTCTATAATTTTTTTTCTTGAGAAGAGTTAGAAGAAATGTATATTAGAAAACTGGTAGTTTTCTGATGGAAACTATTTTAACTTTATCTGCACAAGTTTAGTTGATAGATCATTCTGTCTGAAGCTTCCTGACAGTTTCCTTGGCATATTTAAAGATAAACTAGGCTACCAATGCTGCATAAACGATCCTCTTGGGTTTTGCTGATGCCTTTTCGGGGGGGGAGAAAAAAAAGTCTCAAAGTGACTTGGTGATGAAAATACTCTAAAAATATTGGCTGTATTTAAATGAAGGTCTTATGCATTTAAAGTGGGTTTTGTAACTACTACTTCCTTTCTTGGCACATTGATAATTCAGTGTGGTAATGACAGCATTGAGGCTCTTTTGTAAATTTTAAGTTATGTAGCTGATTTTCTGTATGCATTGTCCAGTTCTGAGTAAACCTGCCCATCAACAATTTAAGCATGGAGACTTTTCTTACCTAGAAACTGTTCATGGTCCTTACCTCGTTTGATTTGCATGGGTGACGTAAGGGCAGCCAATTCTTCATACTCCCCATACTCATCTTAACTTCCTTAATTCACAATCAAATTTTAACTCAAGACTTTCTGAAGTCTGCTTTAACTTGTTTGGTTAACAAACACTAACAATTTAGAACCTGTTGTTCTCTTTCTCCTGTTTGTTTTTGAACTCTCCAGTTGTTTCTTGTTCAACTGTCCTCTTCTTGAGGATTTGTTTTCGTCGTCTCATAGGAAGACTTTGGATTTCCTTGTCTTGGACTGTGTGACTGTTCAAAGTCAGCTGAGGCTTCATTTTCACTGTGCTTTGGTCAGGTCTTTGGCACTTAATAGCAGGGTTTGTCCTTCCTGTTATGAGCTAGACCAGTCAAGCACGGGCAAAACATATGAAGCTACTACTCCTGGGGATCTTATGTTGCTGACATATGTTGTTTGTAAATTGCTGAGTTCCTGAGGAGGAAAGACTAGTATTTTTGCTAACTTAGAGGTAAACCCATCTCTTTACTGCTTTTTTACTTTTTCTTTTATCCTAATAGGCACAAGGCATACTGCAAATCTGAACTAGACAATAATAGATTGTTACAATTCTGACGATAACAGCAAGCTTTGACTGCAAGTTTGGACTTAGCTCAGAGCAGATTGTGGGTCCTCAGAGGAACAAAAAGTTATGGCATTGTCAGTAAGTGTGAGTAAGATAAAGCACAGCGCATGAACAGGTATGGCTGATGTGCAAAATCATCAGTGATAGGGCATTTGAAATATAAATATGGTTGATGAACAACTTGCTTTTGCTTTAGAATAAATACAATGGACAGTAAATTTAATAATGAATACAATGTAGCAAGCAAATAACCCAAAGCACACTCCCATGCACCCACCTTCTATCTAGTTAGTCTGAAATGACTAAGTGGAACTATCTGTACAAATGCTTCAGGCCTCAAGCACTTTCCTAAAAAGTTGAGAAATTCTTACAGGCAAGTTTGTTTCCCTTCCTGTTTTTGAAAGGTGGGGTAGAGGTTGCAGGCAATGAAAAGGCAAATAACAAAGTTTAGCCTCTAATAATGTGAAGCAACTTGCTGAAATAACAGCCTTTATGAAGATGTTTTGTGTACTATGACTATGTAGTGTATTACAGTAATTACCTCAAGTTTTGCTGAAAGTATTTTAAATGTGCTCCACCCAGCATAAGCCCAATTAGTTGGCACTAAATGAGGGGAAATGTATTTCTCCTGAGATCAGGAAGCCTAAACTGCAGCTGTTGTCTATGCTGTGTGTGAGCGCAGAGCTGAATAACCTGCCTTGCCCTTGTACTTCCATAGTCTTAAGCCAGAGGAAAGCAGTGTTCCTGTAACCTACACTCGATTGTACTTACTTTGATGGTTAACTTCGTTATTTATGCTTTTCTTGTACCAAGTCCAGTTAAAACAACTGAACTTGGAACAAGCTTCTGACTTGATTAAGAAATGTATTTATATGGGGTAGCATATGGAAGCACAACCTGTTAACAGCTGCAAATTTTGTTGATTAAACTAGGTGCAGACACGTTTACAAGAGAAACTGTTCAGTGAAAAATTCCAGTTCACTGACATACAAGGGAATCCTGGCTATTTTCTTGCCACTTTCCACTGTTTTTTGCCAAGAATAATACAAAGTTTCTCACAAAGTTTTGACACTGAAGGTTCTAAATGCTAAATGTTTTATCAATCATTTTGAGTTGTCTTGATTCTCTGTAAACAAACACGTCTGTCTGTGCAGGCACCTGGAGATACTTGTAGCCATTGCATACCACGTTGTTTTCAGGCAAGCCTTCAGATCCTTGTGTGGCCACAGCAAAGTTTGTTTGCAATATATATATATTGCGGGGATGTACCACAAGGTAATGGAAGTTACCGGATACAGTTGCTGAATTTTTGTTCCTTACAGACTTTAGTGAGATTTCAGGATTATACTTGCAACTCATTTTGACAGGAAGAGCATGAGTCCTGACCTTGTCAAGCAAGACTTTAAATATTTTGAAAGTTTAAGATATTTTGCCTTTCAGTCTCAAAGCACTTTGCAAATAAATGTTCCTCTAAAAATCTGTTCGATAGAAAAGAAATTAACCTATGGATAGGTAGGTAAAGCATGGAGAGCATAAATTACTACTTCAAAAAGTACCAGGTGAGTCAGTGGTAGACCCAGCACTGATGAAATAGTTGTGATTGTCAGAAGATTTGGGTCTAAGGTTAGCAGGGGAACAAATGCAATATGAAGTGACAGTGTCAAATGTGCAATATCTAAAACAAAACCAACTTTTTTCACTTGTGCATAAATGTCTGTACTCATCTGTCATTATTTGGTTTTTGATTAAAATACAAATGCATAAAACTTTCTTAAATTGCTGCTAGGAGCTTAATAATCTGCTTTAATGTCCAGAAGTGTATTTGCAGTGCTCATGAGTGACTTCAACTGCTGTAATTGCTGCTTTGAACACATAAATCAGCCTGCAGAAAAAATGTCTGTTGAAGTACAGTGGTAAAAATGGAAATAAAAACTTTTATAGATTGAGGTTTCTAATTCTCGTGGTGGGATTATATACATAGAAGCTTAAAAAGTTTCATACTCTGAAGAATATACTGAAATATTTGGTACTATTTAAGTAACTATGTCCATATGTATGAAGAACAGGGCTATACCTGAGTCAAGGTAATAAAATTTAGAGCTAAATATCAAACAAATGTAATTTTTACATAAATATTTTTATTGTGAATTATAGATGCTATTCAGTGTGTATTGCAGAAGAAACATATTATTTCCTTTTCTGTGTGTGTTTTTGTCTAATATCTTTCAGGATATATATATTTTTCTCTCTTTTTTTCCAAGACAGTTACTTTAGATAGCAAAAAGGCTGTTTTTTTTTTTTTTGGGCGGGTGGTGAGGGAGTGGGGGTTGGTTGGGTTTTTTTGTTTGTATATTTTTAAGTGGAAAATAATCTAATTGGTGAAAATGATGTTTGTTGAATGACAGATTTTTAAAGGAGAAAATTTAAATATTGGAGAGTACTGTGGGTAAACTATGAGATGAGCTCCCAGACTAAAGCAGTATTGTGGTTGCTAGTTAAGAAAGCTGAGTTTTTTCACCTGAAAGTTGACTATTTGTGTCTAGACCATGAGCTCAAATCAATCAGAATAATGGATAAATATTAGTCATCATACTAAAACCCACATGAAAACAAATATAAAACTGTGTTTAAAAATATCAAGACATTATTGAGGGTAGTATGACTGAAAGTCCAGAATTAGAGTATTGGAGATTAAATTTTTCTATGCAACCTTACTTTTTCTCTTTTGGTATTTACGAAATAATCTCATCTCATTGTTGTGTATTTTACATATCTATGCCTCAATCTATTCAGGGAGTAGGTCTGTTTGCAGAAAAGAACACTGTTTTCAAGATTGTTGTCCCACTGGTTGCAAAAGTTGATTTTTCTGAAGTGAATAAGACCTGATCAAGGCAGCTCAATTCTTCCATAGAGAATGATATATGCCTTTGGTTATATGAGTATACTTAAGGATTACTAAACCATTATAAACAGTTTTCACAGCTGAACATTAACAGCACATCTCATTTTCTGTGTGCTTGGTTTGTGAGATTAGAAGTGAAGTGCTCACTTCTTCAACTAAGTACAACAGAGGCTGTTCTTTTAATAAATTAAATGTTACAGCATGCCATATTAAACCGAACAATCAAGTCCTGAGTGCTTCAAAGCAGGCACCCAAAACTCTTCACATTAATCTGTTTGTGGCTCCATTCCCTATCTGTAAGTGGATTAATCCGTTTCTCAGGAGGGAGGTATTGTGAAGGCAAACCAGCTGTGAAGCACTCACTGTAGGTCCCAGTCACTGAAGAACAGAGTAATTTGATGTTCAGAACAGAACTTTATCAGTGTGCAGTGAGGGCTTGGGTGACAAGCTTCAGAATGAAAACAAAATGAATAGTTTTTTGTTGAGAGCCATCCTGCACACTTGTAATTGTCCTTTTATAGCCTTTTTGTAGATCTCACTCTGGAAAGTTAAGACTAAATAGGTCAAGTTCCATAAAGTTTGATGGGACTAACATGAATTAGAATGGGAAGTGCTAGATAGCAGAGTGGGTGACGCCCCCATCTGTAATGCCGTCATATTGTCATTGAGATGGAATCTTCCTAAGCAGAAGCCTTGTGGCATAAAGTAGTCATGTAATTCTGGAATATTGCTTGAGTGTCAAAAAAAAAAAAGGCAAGTAAGCTTTCCCCTTTCTGAAAATTTTGTGCGTTTCATGAACTTTGTGACAGAAGATGGTTAGAACTCTTTCTTTAGCAGCTCCCATTGCATCAAGTGTAATGTAGTGGTATTTTCTAGTAACTGTTCTTGTTAGGATGAGTATTGTAGGTAGAGTTATCAACTTGTATTAAACCATCTAAGATGAACAGAGGACTGTAATGTTAGGGGCAGGAGAACTTGATTTAGAGTAGAATGCTAGTAAAATGCAGCTTGAATGACTATGTCTCTGCCTTCTGCAGCACGTGGGATAAACTATTTAGAACTGCAGAAGAAATTAATACACTACTTAGCATCTCTTCTGATTAGTCTTGCATGTTTTTTCAGTTCTATGCCATGGTGCTCTTGAAGCCTGGTGTCAAGACTATTTTGATTCTCTTGTGCTTGAATCCTTAAAATGCTCATGACCCAGAGCTTGCAATTCTCTTTTATTTAGGAGGTAGAGAGAGATGTCATAAGATGAGTGGAAATTGAGAACAAGAAAGAGATGGAAGAGAGTTGTTCTTTCCTCTTGAAAAAATGACTTGAAACTTTCCATGTCCCTAGGCAAGAGTTTTATCTTTTGCAGGTTAGGTTACAGGTTATTAATTACCTCAGAGTGCAGATTAAAAAAATAAAAATGCCCCACAATAGCTTTATTTTTAATTATCTCCTGTTAACCCTCAGCTGTGGGGAAAATCATGGGAGAGACTTCTTAAAACAGGTTCCTGTTTCGGTTTGGGCTTTTTTACTTTGTTCTGTTTTGGAACACAGAAGCTTTTAATTTTGTTAACAATTGTACAAAATGAAAGAAATATCCATTTTGAGAACATCCCACCACTCACTTGAAGTAACTTAAAGCCAAGACTTGCAGTGTACTTAAAGCAAGAATTTTGCTTTCTTATATATGAGAATTGAAGTGCAATATCTTCTATAAAAACACTTTTTACAAAACAAGTTGATTTACTGAATAGTTTTAGAAATACTTTTTTTTCCCCCTGAATGATAGTGATATTAAAATAACGTAGGCCCTTCTTTGAAATGAAAACATGAAAAGCTTGTAAATTATGCTGCCATCAACTTAAATTCATTACTGAATTTGCCTACATATTAAGATTTATCCTGAACTCATCCTGATGTATCCTTCACTGCATGTATTGGTGCCTGCATTAGCCAAGGCCAAATGCAGCGGTAGCTTAACTCTTGTGCCTACTTCAGGTTTGAAAAGAGTATTTTGGGGAGAAGAACTCAAGTTTTTAGATCTGAATTGTTTTACACTGTAAAAGATGACACACATGCGCACATTTTTGACTGTTCTGAGCCTTCACCAGTCTGCCAAGTTTGTAAATAAAAATATTTTGAGTAAGATGTGGGCTCACTTCTGTCTGTGCTTGCTCTTCTGGTTAGCCCTGCAAATCTTGCATGCTATAGGGCGACACAGTAAATATCAGAACAGTGATTTGAATCATCTCTTTCTGAAACAATGCTTTGAGAAGCTGAAGATCTGGGATAGGAGATGTGATAGAGTATTTTGCAGTGTTTTTTATCTTGAGATGCCAGTGGCATACAGACTGAATATGTATGTTTTACTGTAGTGCAAGTAGATTCAAATTTCAGTAGTGATGTAATCCTGCAGGCATGGATCTTGTACACTGAGTGATGGGATCACATCATACAGATACTGGATGACTGGAAATTTGCTCTTTTTGGAGGTGTCATTTATCACAGAGTTGCCCAAACAGCTGCTCTGATTTTTTCTTTCCATGTTAGGTTGGTACAGATAAGACGAGGGCCATCCAAAAGCAGCTTTCTAGGGCCATCTGGGATCTGGCTACTCCCAGCTGCTGCAGGTCAGAGACTAACTGGTATAGTGTTGGCAGGTTTAATGTAATGTAGTGGTCTAACAGGAAATCATTGCTTTTGTTTGATCTTCCTGTACTTGTTTCACGAGCTTTCATGTACCACTCGGTAATCAAGAATGCAGTTAAGTGCTAAGAGAAAGGAAGTAGTCCAGCTGCTATTGCATTAATCAAAGCACACTAGGAATTTATAATCAGCTGTATAAATAGACTTCACAATAAACCAATCAGTGTAGTGTCACAGGAAGTGGAATTGTGTACCATCTGTATTCTTCTTTCCCTCTGAGTGCATAGGGTAACGCTATGTTAGTAAATCCATTTGATCATCTTTGCACCACAGAAGTGTGAGCTACGTGGAGGGAAGTCCACTGGAGATTGCAGGTGCATTGCATTGCAATCTGTCCATTGGGCTTAAGTACTTGCTGGAACAGTTAATTTTGGTCCTGTTGATCTAACAGTCTGTTTTTGCAGAACACTCAGCAATTCATCTACTCTTCTTTTTCCTCTCTTCTTCAGTCTGCTTTAACGTATCAGGAGGTCACTTCTATGCACTCTTTTTGTTGCCCTCTAACAAGTTGCACTCCTTGGCCCCTCCCTGTCTCGTTCCAGGGAAGAGATGTCAAGCAATGGAAGATCATGTTTTGCTCTAAAGGAAGAAAAACTTAGTGTTCTATATTACAGCAGAGGGGAAATTTGTGTACTTTTCCTCTGTGTGCACCTGTGTTCTGCTTCTGTATTCTGTCTTAACTGATTCTGGAATTACCAGCCCACCAAAGGGAGTTCTAATTACTTTGGTTATTGCATTCTGATTACTGTGTTTACTATCTCTTTAGATCCTATGGGGTAATAGAGTTGGGTAGGACAATATCTGTGGATCTTTTGTTTTGGTGATCACCTTGTTTTAGGCAGTCAGGGCATTGAAAGATTTAAATTTGCCTAACTTTCCAAACAAAGAGGTTGAAACTCCTGTTAGTCCTCTGACAAGAAGGCCTTTCTACTTGTGACTGATTTATTAACAAAATTAAGGTGTGGAATTCTGCTAGCTAGGAAAACATTAACTTGCTGACAATACTTAGGTTGGGTTTGGGGTTTTACTATTTGAGGGAGGGTTTTTTGTTCTGTTTTGGTTTTGTTTCTTTTTGTGGTTTTCTGTTTTTTGGGGTGTTTTTTGAGGGCTTTTCTTTTTTTTGTGTGTGAGTGTTTGTTGGGGTTTTTGTGTTAACTTCTAGTGCCCTCTTTCTGTTCTTAGGCATTTTCTCAGATAGATTCTCGAGATACTACAGCTAATTCCTAAACTGAGTCTATTCCGTAACATCTCCATTCTGTAATCTGGAGTATGAATGAGGTGATGTTTCTTATAATCATATACATTTTTCTCTGCAGTGGAGTCTTTACCAAAGTTGTCATCTTTTTAGTTCTTTTTGTTTTAAACTAAACGGTGGTATTAATACCAGTTAATCATTTTGAATACCATTCATGAGTTGTTTTCACTCTTCCTTTTCATCTTGCTCTGAATCCTGCTTGTGCTCATGGAGCTATTGTGACTTGATAATAGATAACATGATATTGTTTCTGCTGAATAAGAAGGACATTTGTATTCCTAGGAAGCAAGGCTGGATGTTAGTGTAAATTTGAGGTATCCTGAGAAGATGGCTAAAGTAGGGTTTGACTGGTTTCACACCACGCTGCCACTTGTCTAAGGATATGATTCAGACTGTAAATAAAAGCTATATTTTAATATAAGTTACAATGTAGTGATTTTTTAACCTCTCACAATCTCAGCTATAATGATTGACAGATATCTAGGGTCCAAGATGATGTGCAGAATAGTTTTTCTTATTTTGTAAATGAGACAATACACACAGCTGTGCAAATTGAATTTTTTAAAAGTTTATTTTTCAAACTTTACTGGAGAAGTGACTTGATTGTGCATAATCCTTTAACATTGCCTTGTCTCATGGAAACAATTTTCCATTTTGAAGGGCTTGTGAATGTGTCATATACCTTTCCAAGGCATGTAATTTGTAAGTGTCAAAAGTATGTTTTGATTTTCAAATAGAACAGCTGATAGCTTGGCTGACACAATCAACCATCTTGACACCTCCCATGGAAAACAGCTTAGTTTGCAGAACTTGCAGTAATCTGTGGTTGGTTGTTTCTTTTTTCAAAATAATTACTAGTCAGTAGTATGTAGGCATTGGAGTCTTCTCCCCCAGACACCTATCTTTTGTTCCTGTAGCTGAAATGCTCTCCTATGCTTAGCATGAAAGTGTAAATTGGTGTGGCAAGGTGAAAGATACTGTAGAACTCATGTGTACTGTAATGTTCCTAAATCTGAGAAATATATTAATGTATTTTTATGCAAAATAAATTATATGTAATGTTTTCAGTTACCTGGACATATGCTGTTCATTGTTGCTTGAGCCCATGGCTAGTGAATTATACAATAGGGTAAAAATGATAACGGTGAGTTAAATTTTATACAGTTGGCTGCTTTGATGCACTGTCTTCTTCATCAGTGTGCATAAGCAGGTGATATTCTTTAGAGGTCAGTGTTCCATAAAACCTAAAGACATTTTAGTCTAGTCTGTTTTTAAAGAATGAGAGTAATTCAAATTGTTTAATTTCTTTTATCGTCTACGGTTGCATGCATGTGCCTGCAGAGATCTTCCTCGTGCTCTGACATCCTTATTTTCATGAGACCGCTGCTCTCCTTTTATGAATTCGGTAAACATTTTAATAAGCATGGCTTTGTTTTGCTCATGGGGAAACTCAGACTTATCGGCATGAGTCTATTGAGAAAGGTGAGCAAAGGTCCTCTGGGTGTGCCAAGTCAGCAATCTGCGCATGTTGGAACCAATAAATGTCTTAAAGAGACTGCAAGTTTAACAAGTTAGAATGTTTTCACTACTTCCATATATCAAACATGTCAAGGAATGTGATCACAAGGCCTTCCAGGGATTAACTGCTCCAGTTTTTTGATTGGATTTGTTTTGGTTTGGTTTTTTTTGTTGGTTTGGTTTGGGGTTTTTTTAAAAACTGTGACATGCCAAGTTCACAATGTGCAGCAATGCTTTTGTATCTATGAATGTGAAGAATGCCTGGCTGAGCTTGAGTTACGTTCTGTGTGGCAGGCAGAGTTCTCTGAACATGTAATCACACCCTGTAACTGATGGGTACTTAGACTTTTGGAAATATATAGTATTTTGGCATGTTTCCCATGACCAAAAACCTGGAATGAATTTTCTGTAGAGTCTGTAAATATTTTTCTGTGGATCAGCTCATCATTAATACTTTGAAACATGCATGTGATCCAAGCAGTGAATTCAATCTCTTTAGGCTTGCAAGTGCTATCAAAGAATTTTGAATACACTGTCTTAGCCATAAGCACAGGATTTTGAAATTTGGAATGGGCGGGTTCTCTTTCTACCCAATAGTGAGCTAACTGGAAAAGGAGGGCAAGACATGAGGGAACCAAAACACATAAGAGAGACACCTGTAGATAGAGGTCTGTCTACAAAATGGGTTTGACTTCATGACTGGCTTGCTGAAACCTGACTCTAGGGATTATTTAGCAGATTGATCTATCCTACTTAGTGGTGCTGTGTACTTTTTTTGTGTGTGAAAATTATAAATAGCATGACAGTAAATGAATTGAAAATTGTATCTTATGTATCTAAAGGTAAAAACGTAATAATTGGAATGGGTGGAAGAGTTTTTGCAATTTTTGATACTTTTTTGGTTTCCAAGTTACATTCCCCAGACTTGCTAGTTTGAACTCATATTCGTGTAGAATACAGACACAGGATCACATGCATGTGCTTGTGAATATGCATGCAAAATTACCTTGGAATTTCTGGCCAGTTTCAGTCAGATTTGTCTGAAGATTTAAAAAAAAAAAAAAAGTTCTAATGGTGAAAGGAGATGACCAGTTTAAGAAGGTGAACAAAAACTGCTTATGTCCCTAACCATGAGAGCAGATTCAACAGGTTGTCCAAGCTCTTAACCTACTGCGAAGAAATGAGCAAAAATACTCTGAGTGTAGTATAATGTGTTGTAACTTTACAACCTTTGGTAAAACAATTAGGAG
Source organism: Acropternis orthonyx (assembly GCA_035583155.1). Lineage (NCBI taxonomy): Eukaryota > Metazoa > Chordata > Aves > Passeriformes > Rhinocryptidae > Acropternis > Acropternis orthonyx. The sequence goes on along the minus strand of JAWWEU010000158.1, from coordinate 30,634,704 downwards.
TTCTGTTTGAAGAGTTGATTTTATGCTTCAGGAAAAAAAACCCTGTGGAATAACTGGAACCCTTGCAATGAATGTAGGAATATTGGTCAAATATAGAAAGAGTATTTTGATGTGAGTATGAAAATGGTTGCATCTTGTTTTCATTCACAGTGGTTAAAAAATCAGTCATGTTTCTTACCATAGGCTTATTGTGATGAAATAGTTAACTGTTTTTCTTAACATCTTTTTCTTATTATTTTGGTGTTTTGAGAGGTGGGGTTTTCTTCAAGCACTTGCCCTTAATACATTTATGTGTTCCAGCTGGTGGTCCACTCACTAAATCCATGAGACTCTTTGTATCCTGCTGTCTTTTCCTTGAGGAAGAAAGAACCGCATATGAAGGCTATACTTGCAACCCAGGCTGATTCCTGCATGTGGGCAGCAGTTGCAGCCTAAGTCACCTGAATGTCAGTGTATAAGAATAAGGTGGAGGTGGACCTTCTGGTTGTGTTTTGGCTTTCCTCTTTCAGCTGCAGGATTGGTCAAGCTTAACGAGAGCAAGAAGTATTTTGTGCTAAAGTCTTTGTCCAGAAAGCTGAATGACACTTATGAACAGTGAATGTTAAAATACTCTGTGGATGCTTGGTAAAGACCAGGGTTTTTTCTGTAGCAGTTTTGAAAGAGAATAAATTTGATCAAACGTTGATCAGAATTCAGACTATTTCATGAAGTCATCAAATATTATTTAGTATTTATTAGTGTCCAGAAGGTGCTAAAGTAACTTTCCAAATTAAGGTGAGAAAGAGAATTTAAGCATGTTATGGATTGTTCTAGGTTAGCATATCTGCTGACAGGATTGATTAAAAAAAGAAATAACAGTTCATATACAGTGAAATTTGTCTGTACTAGCTAAGTGTTTTAGCATCTCTTGAGTCCAGCCTGTAGCTATATATGGTTTTTGCTGTAACAAATCTCTAGTATATACAGAGCAGGAGGATGAAAGAAGTATTTACAATCAAAGTCTGCTAGAGAAATGAGAGTAGCAATAATTCTATTTCTCTCTTATCTGCCATCTTCCATCTGAAGAATTCAAAGCACTTCAGTACAATTTAATGATTGATTATATTCCCTTGTTTACAGATAGGAGAAATATACCTCAGTCCAGTATTAAACATTACAAAGCGAGCTCTTAAGAAAAGCAAGAAATAAACCCCCAGGGCTCTTAAATCCCAGTTTTCTCCTTTAGGCTTAGATCCAGCAAACACTTCTGCAGGTGTTTTAATTTTTGCACTGCTCACATGCCTTACACTAAATACCTGAATGAATACTGGTAGGATTGGGGACATAACAATTAGGAATCTTGTGTTTTTCAGTCTGAGAAATGTAAAATGTCAAACATATTTGATGCTGGTCTTGGGCTTTGCATTCTGAAATATTTATTATAAATAATTCTGTGGGAAATTATGCTAGGTAGGTGATTTTTTCTTTTTAAGCGATAATCAGCTTCTTACTTCTTGCAGACCAAAGTGCAGAAATTTGAAATATATATTAGAAATGCAGTTTTATACAAGTTGGGCTTGGAGTGGCTTAAGGATGGAATAGTGTGTTCTTTGTGTTGTTAGATATCCATCCAGAAGAGTGAAATGTGCTAAAGAAGCTGAGTGCCCTCAAAGACTGGCTCACTAGAAAATCATTAACAGCATCGCAAATTGTCATGTACTTACGTCCTAATAACAAAAGTTTATTTTGTGAAGGTAGTGGTAGGTCATCATTTGGAAACAGGGAAAATATTATTGTGCTGTCTATTGGACTGAAACATCTATGGATACAATGAAAATGTGATTTTTGGAAGAGGTACATCATACAGATAAAGGGAAGTCTGCATGCCATCTCATAAGTCACTCTTGAGATTTTTGTGTAGGATTTGTTGGGAAACCAACAGTGTCTAAAAGACCAAGGAGAAATTAGTTTAAAGAAAAGTTGCACCTATTGTCAGGAGTCTCTATCTTGAGAGAAGACTGAAATCCATTTACTTGTTTGCTGCACCAAGTTAAAGATACGACAAGATAGGAACTTTTGGGTTTTCCCTGTGCAGCAGAGGTAATGTATAAGCTGGACTTCTCTGACAGTACAAAACACTGCTAGCTAAGTTGAAGAGTTCCTTATGCTTATCGCGGAAATTAGAATTGGCTATGTCATCGGTTAGGAGTGGAGCTGTAAATCTGCCCAGAGTAGTGACTTTTAAATGTCCTTTGGTCACCTTGAGAAAAGTGCTATATTTCATTGCAGCTCTGATAGCTAGACTTGGTGTCCTGAAGTGTCCTTGTGCATTAATTTTTAAATATAATATAAATGTTCCATATATAGTGAAGAATATTTGGGAACTATATAGTAGCATGGGGCTAGTTTCTCAAACAGCATTGCTGCTTTTTTTCATACTGCTTCTTCAGTCTGTTTAATTTCTGACATGTTCACCTTGCCCCAGTAGCCTTAAGGTATGTTTTCAGACACCTGAGAAGCACTAGCAGTGTGGTTTGCTGGGACTGTGCCTAAGTGCCTTTCAGCCCCTCCTGTGCTTCCTGAATCATTGCTGAGCTGCTGCCTCATGTGTTTGAGAGCCATAGGAGGGCTGTTGAAACAAGCTTCCGTTTGCTCTCTGGGTTTGTTTTAGCAGCTGGCTTTGCCACTCTGTTGCACTGTGGGCATGTGATTGTGAAGAAGCAGGCAAAGGGCCTTTGTCATACAAGATCCCCCTGATACTACAGAGCTTTTCAGTGGCAGTAATACCCACAGAAAGGGCAGCTTGACATAACAGCAGAGGTATGAAGCTGTTGAGGAATCATTTAAAAAGAGAGAAAAAGTAATCAGTCATCTGCTACTCAGTCCACTTGTCACAACAATGCCAGCTGTTCTGAACTTACTGACTTGTTTATTATTTAACTGTCCTGATGTTAAATTTGTGAAATAACAACTAAAATATAGTTTACATGTCAGTGAAGTGCTTTGCAGAGGATGCACCTTTTAAAGTCTGAATATTCATGTGAAAACAGACACATAATGATCTCTTAATTTTTTTTTTTTCAGTTGCAGAAAAGTGTACTTTTGAAAAATAGTTACACTGTGATATGAGAAAGGGAAGAAAAATGTGTTTGAAAAGTATTGTTAAGTTTACAATAAAGCAAAGTTATATAGTCTCATTATTTAACCATTGTCTGTTTGGTGATCATAACACAACTAGTTATTCCCAGGTGAGCTGGTAATCAAAAATGCAGAAAAGAGGAATTTTTTCTTTGATATTGCAGTAGTGAAGAATGACACGCTTGTTTGTGTTTGACCAGGCAAAGGGGTGGTATAGTCATGGAGGAAATAATGCGGAATCATTGGCACCCATTTCACCATTGCTCATACACTGCAGGGATAAACTTTACTCATACATCATGCAAATCACACAGAAGCACCATATTCTACTTTTGCCCTTTGGCTAGGATCTCAAGTGCCTGATAGGATCTACATAATCACACAATGTTCTGAGTTGGAAGGGACCCACAAGGATCATGGAGTCCAACTCCTAACGGCCAATACAGGGATTGAACCCATGACTTGGTGTTCCTAGCACCAAGGGGTTTTTTAACCAGCTGAGCTAATCTCAAGGCCATGGAAAAGACAGAAGTTTTTCCTTGAAAATGCTCTTCTTTGATGGTAGCTGTTGTTAAGATAGCAGATACAAAAGCCTCCCTATGTTTTTGATTGTCTCTATTAGTTCATAACCTCCAGGCATACTCTACAGTGTGAAAGAGGAAGAAGAAATAAAAAGTGCACCTTCTCCTAACAGGGTTGTGTGGCAGTAAGGGACATGGAATGGTCTGATGGCCTTGTTATTTCCCTGACTACTTGGGAGCCTTGTGTTAGTGTGACAGTAGTGCTGGTAGTACCTAACTGCTAGTGGGGTGTAAGAATGAGGTATAGACTGTGTGTTACATACTGTGTTCCTGAGTCCTGCAGTTAAGAGGCACCAAGTGTCCTCTTGTCTCCTCTGCACAATGAGTTACACACCATTTATTCATGCATGTAATTTAAAGACTCAAGTGTAGTCACTATTGAATGTCAGATACATTTTCAGCTCCTTATTCCTACTATTTTTGGTCAGTTTAAAAGTAAGGGTATATGGAATTTGCATCACTTTAGTAAATTTGGGGATTTGCTGCTGATATTTCGAGGTTGTGATGAGCTGGGGACAGAAGCTAAATCTTGTGGTAAGACATGACAAAAGGAGATGAAGCAGTGTGCAGTAATACCAAAGAGGATCCTAGAAGTGCACCAAACTTCTCAAATTCAGTTTAACACCCATCTTCACTCTGTGTCCCTTCTGTGCAGAAAATTTTATGCAGATCACCACATTTAATTTTAGTTTTCTTGGTAATTGGTTCCTATCACATCCTATGAGAAAATCAGAGAATCAAATAGTACCTAATACCTGTGTTTCAAAGAAATCCTGATCACCTGTGAGAAACATTAACACCTTATTAATGTAGCAGAATGTATTATGCTGTAGTGGTCAGGTGTGCATGCAGTGTTTTTTAGAAAAGCTGTTCTTAGGGGTTTTTTTGTTTTGTTGAGCAATAGTGAAGGCAATTACTCATCTTGCCAAACCTGTGTTCTGAGCCAAAATTGACATTATTAAGCTACAAGAGGCCCAGCAATTTGAATAGCAGCAGCATTCTCGCTGCCATGTGACTCCGTGAGAAAACAAGGATGTAGTTGAAATGAGGGAATGAGAAACATGGAGTCTAACAGGGGAGGGAAAAACTACCTATTGCCCACCTGGGTTGTAGCCAACGACAACAAAAAAAATCTAATTTCAATTTTTTTCCCTGGGTGACATGATGGGAATCATAAGTAAGAGAAGTGGGGACGAGTACAGAGAAGAAAGGTACAAAGATGGTGAGCTGGTTTGACTGTGTCTGTAGTCACTTGTGCAATCAAGTCAGTCCCAGGTTCCCCTGCCTCACCCCCTTCACACACTGATGGAACCAGATTTCTCTGCCGCCTTTGAGTCCTGTTAGCAGCAGCAGCAACAGCCACTTCCCTGATTCTGTGGGAGATACCTTCTGGGAAGCTGACTGCAGATATGTTTACCAGCAGCAATTGGGGACTAGAGTAAATTGAAGCAAGATTCTTTTTTGCTGTTGCCTGAATGAGTTAATGAAGTGTTGAGATGGGACGTCATTCAGAGGAAAACATAAATCATGTGATTTTTGTCTTGGCTATGATGTATTAAAACTTGCACTGTTTTCTTACTTAAAGTAGTGTATTTTGTGTTGTTTGAAGTTATGTGTGTTTGAAAATAATTTGACATTTAAATAATAAGTCATGCCAAGTAGACTGACTCTATTTAGTTTTATGTTTAAATTCCTTTACTACAGCAGTATGTAGAATGGTAGAATGTGACTAGAGCTGGGAACTCATTAGGCTAATGTGTATATGCATGCAAAAGATGAGGTTCTTTGTGCCACACAATGCTTACAGTCAAAATGAGCATTGAAATTTGGGCTTCTTTTGGAATCCCAGTTCATACAGAGAAGGAAAAAAATTCTTTTTTAAAAATAGTCAGGATTAGAATATAGAAAACCTTAACAGATGGGTAGATGTGTTTCAGGACATTTGCTCTTTCATTTCTTTAACAAGAGATTCATATGCTGAATTGATTACTCCATAACTTTCCCATGTAATTTATTATGTTTATGGCTGAAACATCCCATACCAGTTATTGTAGAGACAGGAGACTAGACTCAGTTGGAAAGAGTAGTTGGGTTTAGTGGGCTTCTCTTCTCCTGTTTGTGGTCTATTGGAACCCCTGCAAGGGGCTGGCACATGAGTGGCGATTGGGAGGTGTAACTCCCACAGTGCCTCAGACTGCCTGATCTCTGTCTCCATTTTATTTCAACCCATCTCACCCAGTCCCTGTCCAAAGGTGAAGATTTCTGGCTGTTCTGAGGGCCCTATTAATGTTTCACAGAAGTGAATGTAGGGCTTCTACATGAAGTAGTAAGGCACATTCACTAAAGCTTTCTAGAACATTTTAATCAGTCTTAAGATTAGATTTAGTTTCTTAGGCCAGTTTTTTTTCAGACCTAAAGCTGTGCTGGAAGTGCTTACTTGTGGATACAGGTGAGAGTTTAAAAATAAATTTTTTTGTTTTCATTAGAGTGGAAACCCAACTGGGAAAAAAGTCTCACTGCATGCTGAGTGAGTGCAAAAAGGCCTTTAAAAATTAACCTATCTATTGATGTTTCACATACCACTTCATTAGCATTGCATCTCAGTGAGTCTGTGACTTCCAGAGCTGGAATTTCTAGGGATGAGGTGGCAGCTATCAACAATACAGTTAGAGCTAATTGTGAAATAACTATTTTATTGGCACAGATGGCAACAGTTGAGAAATACACACTATCTTTCATCTGTGCATTTCAAATCACTTTCCAGATGAGCTAATTAGGCTTTCTAGATAATTAGATGTAACTTATAAATAAATAATGAGAAGTGACTTGCCTAGTATCACATAGAGCAAATCAAAAGCTGCTTAAAATGAAACCTGAGACCTGGCTCCATATTTCCTGCCATCAGCATGCAGTCACTCTGTAGGTCCTGACGTTGCATCTGAGTAAGATGCATTTGCAGAAGACCATGAAAAGTTGAGGGTTTGAATTTTCAGATCTCTGTTGCAGCTTCATTGTACAGTGTTTCACGGGGTTGTTGCAGAAGAAGAGCAGAGCTCCTTCTTTGCTGAATGAAGTAATGCTTACTTAAGTAGGCAGGCCATGGTGAAGTGTGGAGAATGGCTGTATATTCCTGTAACTAGGTGGAAGTTTTGACCTTGTTGAATTGAGTCCTGCTTTGGCAACAGTCTCTAGGATAAATAAACAGTAGTTTGATGTCCCCTAACACAAAGGATTGCTTTATACTTGGCACTACTTGTGCTTGAATGTTTTTTGTTTGTTGTTGGTGGGGATTTTTTGTTTGATTTTTGTTTGTTTGTTTGTTTTGTTGTTGTTTTTTTTTTTAATAACCAAAGATCACATTGATCCTGAAATTTTAGTATTTGTTTTTCCTGATAATTTCTTTATCTTGGTGAAAGAATGGACTGGTGTTTTGTCAGGAATTACCGCCTTTCAATTACTTTGAATATCCTCTTATCAACTCAAATCTAAACTATGTTTCTTGGAGTACTGTGGTATTCATAACCTGTTTATGCTATCTCTACTGAAGAATGGTGTACTCCTTTGGATCTGTATGCATGTAACTTGTGAACTATGGAGGGCTCGAGTGCTTCGTATGTAATGAATTAGGGTGCCTGTTGCTCTTGCCTCTGCACTTCCAGTGTGAAAAGCAGGCTGCTGACCATACAAAACTCACTGGTGCACTGGAGTGTGTAGTGATGCTCAAAAGCAGTAGGTGTTACCCTGGGTATCTTCGTTTATGTTTGAAATGAACCTTTTAAAGGCTTAAAGCAAAAGGTTTTTTGCCCAACGTCTTAGTAATTTGCTTTGATGCATGTGTTTGCGAGACCCTCTGGCAGCACGTTTACACAATGAGCCAGGCTAACGTGCTGTACTGAGGCCCCCTGGAAACGGGAGGTGTTTGGAGTTCAGAAAGAGACTCCCAGCTGGTGAAATTTTATCCCGTGTCTGAAGTTTTGAGGAGAACATTCAGGAAATTAAGTACACTTCTGTACAGAGATCTGCCTTATGGAAGGGCAGAGTTCATGTTTTTATTTACAGGGTTCACAAAAAAAAATAAAGATGGCATTTTTCATATAACAGGACTAAGAACAAAATGTTGATGTTTGTGAGGATAATATTTTGACATAGTCTAATCTCATTATGGTAGGAATAATAATACAAATTCTCTCTCTTAAGAGTACAGCTTTTTAGTATTGCTTTTAAGTTTCTCTGATATTATATAATATCATGCAAAAGACTCCTTCAAATCTTACTGCAGCATTAGTAACTGTTTTAATTAATAGGAGTTATGTGTTTGCATACATAAACATAAACGTTACTTGGAAAGAATTACATCTTACCACATTGTTCTTAAGGTACGTGTAGAAAGGCAAATCAATTTCTCATGGGAAAAGTAACATTGATTGAAAGTATGCAGCAAATCAGGGTATTAATTTAAATAATGTGCTGTTAACCAAACTGAGTGGTGAAGCAACATGAACCATGATGAACAGTGATAAATTAGTTTATCTTGAAGACAAAGTCTTCACACTCATGGAAGAAAAATGGCACTCAAAAGGGAGACTTTTGCCGATAGATTACAAGCAGTGCTTGTTCGTTCTCTATATGGGGACAGTATGATTCTACAATTCCGTGACTTATATAGAAAAGATTACATAGCAGTTGTATTGGAGAGGTCATTGTTGAATCCCCATTTTACAGTGACACCAGATTCTAAAACCTTTCCATGAAACAATACCATGTTCTGAAAACAGTTCTATCATCTTCACTAGTGCTACTTGCAGAAAAAAATAAATTACTGCTTAACGTGAGTAAGGATTGCAGATGGCAAATATGTGGCATTCTTCTAACACTGACAGAACCAATACAGTTGCAAGAATCTCTAGCTGAGTTCTGATACTGGATGGGATCCTTTTAGCTAACAAAATACATTAATAATTTAACTCATTATGAAAGTTTCATTCTGCTCTCTGATATTCATGAGAGATTAAAGATCAAATTTGAAGACAGCCAAGCAAAATTAGCATTTTGTTGCTGCTGGTAGTAGTCCTTCATCTTCCCTTGTTTGTTCCGATGTTTATCTGATCCCTTGGTAAGTTGGTTGAGGTTACCAACTTGCAGAAGGCTTGTTCTGGATAGTTCTGCCAGTGAATTGATTTTACTGAATGGTCACATGAATCAGAGCTGATACAAGGAAGCATCAGGAAGGTGTGGCTGGAAAGGGGAATGCTAAGAGGAGGAGGGAGTATGGGACCTGTTTTCTGCAGCAATTGATCTGTTACATCAACTCAGCTGAGTTCCTCTTGTTGGACCTTAATATCTGGCTGCTTTAAATTGGTCTAGCTTTCAAAATGCCAGTAAAATATTTAGTATATTCAGAGTGGTGGGTCTACCTGAGAAGACTAATGACTAGAAAATATTTCAGTCCTACCAACAACTAATGCCTCTATCAGCTTGTAATAATGGATTTTCTCCTGGTAGGGTGAATGACTTTGACTTTTTTAAAGTCTTCATGTTAAACAGGAGAAACCTTTTACTTTCAAAGCTTATATTTCTCATTTGCTAGTATTTCATTATATGAAATTAATTCAGTTATTTAATAATTATTTAATAATAATTCAATTGTTGCAGTCAATATTGTGGATGTCATGTTGTAGCACAAGCACAGTGTATGGGGTGCTGGTCCTAGCAGAGTCATTTATGCCCCAGTTCTTCCTGGAGTGGGATCAATAGCAGAATTCTGCTGCATGTGCTGTTACTGTACCAAAGTAATACACAGTGTCTGTCTACTTAGGTGATCCAAAATTCTGTAATAATCTGCAGGCACAGGCTTTTTATGTTATCTGAAAAATTACGTATGTTTAGACTCATATAAAATAACTGTTGGGTACATTGTGCTTATCCTAAAGCTCTTGAGCTGGAAGTAAAAAATGCAGAAAGTGTCAGAGGCTTTCTGTGCCTTAGTGCATCTGACTAACAGGGGTTCTCAGTGCCACTGCCTGCCTTTGCAGTGTGCCAGAAGAGTACTGAAGCTCATGCTGACAGGCTTAGTTTTTTCTTTTTATTCCAAGGCAGGATACAAAAGTATCAAGGGAATCTGCCTTTTACTGGCCTCTAATCGTCTGTGGTCAGACAAGAAGTTGCGTATTTCCCTTTTAAGATTGCAAAAATACCTTTGTTGGCTATCTTAAATAGGATTTTGACATATTCCTTGGCCTTTATGGTTCAAGCCCTATGCCTGCATTATACTGGATTGTAGCCTTGCTGCTGTGACCCAGTCTTTTCATTATCACATTACAGGTAATAGCTGTATTGACAGGAAGGAGAGCTAGTTTTGGGGTGACAGTCTAAGAGTCACGGCGTCTGAAATCTATTCCTGCCTTTGTCCTAGACTTAGTTCTTAACATAGACAAGTCACGGCATGTCACAAGCTTATACCTGACTACTTAACAACCACACTCACTGTAAGTTTGCTACCCTCTCTAAGGAAAGAAGGTTGTAAAAAAAGTGCTGGAGTGCCATTTCAACTCTGTTTGCATTTCATTTGAACTCTGGATTTTCAGGGTGAAGAAAATGAGTATTTGTTTTATTGTCTCAGGCCTCTTTGGATCCAAAGTACTGCAGCTGGAAAAAGACTTCTTTCCACACCCAAAGCTTCCAATTTTTTCTCCTCTTTCTTACATATTTTGAAAGCATTCTGATGTTGCTGTATCTGCCTCTGTCAGTTTTGTAAATAAACTGTTTTCTGGCTGGTACTTTTGAATTTGTGTCTAATACAATTTTTCTGTTTTGTATATGCTTTAATTTCTTCATAGCTGAGCCTTGGCTGCTCTGCGAGTACAGTAGTAGAAGACATGGGGGCAACTAAAACTATGAACCATTTGGCTAATAGTATCTGACTTTTGGTTGTTCCTTATTAAAATGTGAAAATGGGAGAGCTCTGTTAGTGTCACTTTTGTCTTTGTATTTTGGCACAATGGTGACCTTTGAACTCTATAGATTGAAATGTTTTAGTTGCTTTATACCATTTTTGCTATTGGAAACCCGCAGGTTTGGGTTTTTGTTTGTTTTTTTTTTTTAATTGAAATGTTTCTTTGTTTGGCTTTTACAAAGTCTCCCACCCAACTCTGTTTTATTCAGTGCTTTGGTGCTGGTTTGCTCTGCTCTTTGTATTGGTCAGGAAGTGAGGGCAACAGGTCCTCAAGTGTTCAAAGTATGGAAGTATTGATTGTACCTTTGATGCCCATTGAAACATGTAACATACCGTGCCCTTCACAGCTCTTCTTTTATGACTCATTGGCACCCCTTTGGAAAAGGTTGCTCCTGCTAGGTTAGTGGAGGGAGGGGGCATCCCTCTTTAGCCTTTTCATGTGTTTTGTTTTAGCCTTCTGTATTTATAATGGCCTGGCTTGAAGGCAAGCACCTTCCTATTTTTACCAGACGTCCTTCCTTGCATTGAAGACTTAAAATGTCATACTTTGAGATTCACAGATAGAGCAATTAACAAGGCTTCAAACAGCCTCTTGATGGAACAAATATGTTTGGGCACCTTTTTTGCAGTGTTAGTAAATTGCTGGAAGTTTGCTCCTTATGCTTTATTTTTTCTACTTTCTTTGGACTATCCTGATAAGGTACCTGTTTCTGGAGTAACAGATTAGCAAATTACATAAATATGAAAAATACCAGTTGCTCCTTTTTTGGTAGCTTCTGTTGCTTGGTAGGAGTTTAAAATAACAAACATCCATCAATGTTGTTTTCTGGTTCAAATGGCCACTGTTTGAAACATCTGCTGTCTAGTAGTGCGTGGATAACATACTTTATTAGAATTCATGTGTGGGGAGAGTTGTATCTGAGTCAGTGTGTTTTAATATTTTATTGTTTTTTACAATATTTGCTCAAAATATTTGTTCAAAAACTAGGCTTTGGGCTGATATTTCTCAACCTGAAAAATTGTCATTTGGCTAAAGGAGATACTATATTCGTCAACATTTGTGAAGCATATAGGTATATAAGGAGCAGCACGCTATGCTGTAAGCAGCATGTCATATTATTAATTCATTTTTGAGCAAAGCTTATTGCTGTTGACCTTACAAAGCACTCCTAGATCTTCATATGTCTGTCTTTAGAAATGTGGCCAGCACAAGTTAAATACAGATTTTGCTCAGGCTTCTAACAGCCTTGTTTATCCTTATTTGTTTCCTACCTCCTATGTTGGCTTATCAGTATAAATCAGTATAACTTGCTTGAAGGAAATGGAGCAATTTTGAATAACAGCTGCTAAGGAGTGAAAAATGTAATAGACTTTCATAAAGCTTTTAGTTGTGAAGACACAAATATAAATACAGGCTGCTGTAAGGAACTTTGTATGTATGAGTGAAATAAAATGGAATAATAAAGTTTTTTTCTGCCTCTTCCAATGTTTTGAAGAATTCATCATAATTAACAAAAGGTAATATCTCAGTTTTCTGTCTAAGTCCAGATTGTACAGTCAGAATAAACTGAATTTGGAGGACAAAAAGGATTTGTAGGGAGGATGGTTTTCAGCTGCCTTTATGTAACTGAGGACTGTTTTGGGGATTTTTTTTTGTTTGTTTCCTCAGTGTGTGATAGCTGCAGCTATCTTAGGCCTCTAGCCAAAAGGTGCTTGTCATGCTCAGACATCATCTTCCCATTTTACCGACAGTACACTTCATCTCCCTTCAGCTTCCTCTTGAGCATCAGAAGGCAAGAACACCCTGATGGTGAGGTGTCTTGCAGCCAGATTGCTGCTACTTTTTTATACAGCAGAATCTTTCTTTGTGATTGCTACTTTGGTAAACTTACTAGTTATAATTCACCCTTACCCCTTAAGCCTGTGCCTTCTGTTCCTTGGCCACTACTTCTGTGGCTGAGAAGGAACAGTGAGGAGCTGAAATTAATGCCGGGTCTCACTATTTATGTACATTCAGCCCTTGTCCTATTATCTCTGGAGACATCGGCATGACTCATTAACTAGTTAGTCCTAATGATGCTGAGTTCTTATAGATAAAAGAATAATCTTGTTAATGTGGTTTCATTTTCATGGAGTGTCACCTTTCCCTTTGTCTACAACATAAAATGATTACTTCACCAGTTGGAATATTTGCCTCCCAGTTGACCAGTGAGCTCTTTGCTTCACATGGTAGCAGACTTTGTTACGAGGGAGACTAGTGGCAATGCTTGCTGTCAACTGTGTTTGGAGAAATACTTTGGTTTACACTGAGAACTAAGTCCATGAAGCTGACAGGTGTAGTAGGCATGGCAAGTACTTCTTTCCCTAAGGCTTTCCCACCGAGCTGTGAGAATCCTTGTCCCTGGTTGTTAAGAAGCTCTGGTTTGTAGCAGTTCTCCCTCTGGCAGAAACTGAAATGTATTTGGGCTAACCAGGGAGAGTGGTAGAAAGAGAAGTGCTCAGTCCACTGCAAGCCCATCAAGTTCAGCTTTACAATGTTAGCAGAAACCATATATTGGTCATCCCTGTAACAACATTGCCTTTGGATTGCACTGCTTTGAGTGTCTGTTGACAATGTAATCCTGTGCATAGCCAGAAGTGTCTGTTTTTGAGGTAATCCAATTTGTACTTGCTGTGTGTTAGAACGTGTTCAATGACAGAATGGTATTTTGATGAGTCAAAAGACAGCTAATTAATTTTTCCATGACAGGACACTTCTGTGCTCCCCTGCATTATGTGCAGATTTAAGGGCTAAAGCTGTGCTTCAGTTTTCCTTCTTGTTTAGGATAGATCATGTAGGTGTTAGTGCCATGTATGAAATCAGCTTAGGCAGCACTATTTCCTTCTCCCATTTTGTGAGCAATGTAAAGCTACCATGTATATGATCTGTCAATCTCTGTGCTCGGTATTCTCATTTTCACTCCCAGTAAGGTTGTTCCCTTGTTATGGCAGACTGTTACTTACTGACAAGTCTAGCGAAGGAACCCGTGGTCAGACTTTCCAGTGGGAGACTGGGGAAAAATTGCGATTGAAGCTTCTTTCAAAGTTGGTGTATAGTCACAGTGCTGTCCTGGTTGAAGGTGGGACTTTTTGAACTGCAGTTCTGCTTCATTACTTTTAAAGGTACTAGTGCACCAGGACATTTATAATATTAGTAGTAGCCTTTGTGTACCCTTTTCAGAAGAAAACATGCCTCCAAAGGCTAATTGTATGCTTCCTCCACTGTTGTGGTGGATGGACTCCAGCTGGCAGCTAGCTCCCTCTGTCCCCTCACAGCATAACAAGGGTGACAGAGCAAGACAGAAAAGCCTTGATGCTGTGTAAGCAGTGTTTGGCAGTGGCTAAAAACACTGGTGTGTCAGCAACAGGGTTGTGGGCACCACTCTAAAGCACAACACCACATGCACTGTGAAGAAAACTATACCAGCCAGACCCAGGGTGTACTGTTACTGACCTCGAGGCTGCTTTATTTCGGAGTTGCCCTTGGGCGTACATATTGCTGGTCAATAAAGGTTCAAGCATTGCTCAGCACTGTAGTGTATTTAATACAGTAGTTGAAACTAGACCAGATTCTTGCTTTAAGGTGGGATTAGCTTCTAGAATAGTCTATGCAGTAACAAGAATCTGAAAACAGAGATTCTCAAGTTCAGTGTTTTCCTTGTAGTTTATTCAAACTTAACTGAAGTTTTTATTCCTTTAGCTTCACTATCCTCAACTATGAAATTATAATGTTGATAACAGTTCTTAAGTGTGTGGTAGTAGAAAGGTAGTAATGCTAAAGGTAGGAGTGTTTGTAAGGATTCTTTATTTCTGAGGAATACCAATAATTTAAAAAAACCCCAACACTGTTGATAATATTGTTGGATTTTTTGTTTGTTGTTTGGTTTTTTGAATGAGGAAACATTCTATGATTCTTGGGAGATCTCCATGAATTCACAAGTTTGTCTCCATCTTGAGACATTTGACAGCAATGCCAAATAACACTGGATCTGTTGTTAGAAGGGAACCTGATACCGTTATTGTTCCACTTGAATGCAGTTCTGTGAGGAAATGCCAGCTCTCATATTGAGGGAACTCAAGCAACTGGAAGTGTTTTTGGTTTCTTCCATTACTAGCTGTCAAACAAATGAGAAGAACTCATTTAATCCAAGTATGACAGCTTACTCAACAAGCTTCTGAAGGAGTGAAATATAAATTAATTTTCCTTTGCAGGGGAGACTTCTGGAATGTAAATCACAAGTGAGAAACATAATTTTTGAGCTGGTAGAGTTTGTGTATTTACACAAAAGCCTATTTCTTTTCAAAGATGACTGAATGTAGAGTGAGGCACTACAATGTTTTACTTAGAGTATGAAGAGATAGGAAGAACAGTTAGTTTGGATCAACTGCATTTCATGGAATTCAAAAGAAATTTAATTCTGTTTCACAAACTTCTCCCTGTTTCTTTTATGACATCTTTTACTCATGCATATGCTGGGTAGTAAATACTATAGTTCGAGTCTCAGTGGGGACCATCCCCATGGCAGTTAAATGCCTCCCTGCCATCCGATCCCGTCAGATCTTCGATGCTCAGCAGGGCCAGCCCCGGTTAGTACCGGGTGCTGTAGCCAGTCCCGAGGATTTCACTGTCACTGTCCAAGC
>JAWWEU010000158.1:30602730-30619274 GCA_035583155.1 Acropternis orthonyx | reverse complement strand
AGGCTGGAAGGGCACACCCACGTGGGGAGAGCCCTTCCCCAGATCTTCGTTCACAAAGTCTGGCCATACATACATACTATAGGGTATAATTTACTCACAAAATCAGAGGAATTAGCAACTTCAATTGATTTTAGTGACAAACCACCCTGACACTGGGCTGATTTTCAAAATTTGGATTTTTTAGAACTGTTAGCTTGACTTGTGTCATTCAGTTACTTCAATTGAATTTAACTTTTGGGCCAGAGACTTAAAGCAAAATGAAAAAAGGAAACAGTGTTAATGAAAACTTGAAGGAGAGAGATCACTACTTTAAATTTAGTTGTAAAAATTCACATAGAGAGACCAGTTTGTAGATTTTGAAGATTCACTGCAGTTGGGTGACGTTAATTATTCCTCTCTAAGTCATACAAGCACAATTTTTAGACATGTTTCTATTTACTTTTATGGCAGGTGTGAAATATTTACCATTTAAGAGGAAATAAAGAATCTGGCAATATTTATGTAAAATCAGAAGTGTTTAAAATCTTGGTACTTTGTACAGGTTTTAGCTCGTCACATTCTCTTTTCAGTCTAATTAGGTGTAATATGCAACTTTGTATCCTAAAGTACAGGGTAGAGCTTCCTGTAAATAGCGAGCTTTGTGATGCATTGGCATGAAAAATATAATGTAATTGAAGATAGCATTGTTTGGTTTAGACCGCTGAGAAACAAGTGCTTGGCTGATGTTGAACACAGCTAAAAGTAAATCTCACTACTTTTCATGTCTGCTAACTAGATATAGTATAAGAAATGCAGCAAAACAAGTATGAATTTTATTATCTAAATTGATTGTTAATTTTGTAGCAAATTTCCTGAGTATGAAGGACCAGATGGAGTTAATTGACTCCTCACAGTCAGTCACTAATCTTCAGGGAGTTGGTTTCAGTGCTTATACCTAATTTCACAGGATTCAGTGAATTTTTATTCACTGTATTTATTGTAGATATTGCATTTATTTGATACGTTGTATTTATGTGTTGTGTAGAGGGAGGAGGATGAACACAATCTTGGCAAAGTTTCAGTGGGTGGTTATCTCAAAAAATCTGTGCTCCAAGGTCAGCAACCAATTAAACAAACTATGTACCTTTCTCTCATAGTAGCTGGGAACTGCATGTTGTTGTATGCTGTATTTCTCTGCAGGTGCAGTGTGTCTCAAATAGGACATGTCACATGCTCAAATAAGTCACGTGCTTGTGACTATTGCAATTTATAATATAAAAATAATAGTAAAAACTTAGAATGCATTTCTGAAAAGGTTACATGCAGATTTCACTGTGTGCCCTTTCATGCTGCTGACACTACAAAACAGATTCCTTACCCAACCTGTCTCAAGTCAGAATGAGCTGAGCAAGGCTTTTGCACTATCTGGTCCATCATATGCTCAATGGACAACCAGTTCATTAAAAGTGGGGCATGTGTTCCACTAAAATTGAGACAAGTCCCAGAAACACAAGGCAATGACATCAGCTGAATGAGTTCACTCAATTTTTAGTTGGTATTTTTAAGATCAAGAAGTATAGAAGTTCCAGTATTTCTTGCCAGGTCCCATTTAAAGGGCAGCTTCTATTTCTGTATGAATGGAAGTTCTGGTAGATCAGCAGCTTTCAGTAGTGGACAGTGGGAGCTTTGGACTGTGTTCCTTTGATAAACTGGTTGGAAGGAAGGAATTTCTCTCAAGGGAAATTTGGGTTTGTGTTGTCTTTGTAATCCTGGCTGCAGGTATCTTTAAAACAGATAATTATATCTTTGTGTTCCCAAGTGTACTAGGTGTTTTGAAATCCTTACTATGAAAAACAATTCGGATGTGTGAAAGGTAGAGGAAACATATACCAAGTATGATCCTAGTAGGTGAGCAGGTAATGGCATGAGGTGAAATGACTGTTACAGTTTTCTTGAGTTTGGTTTTTTAAAATTGTTTCTTTAATTTTTTTTATTTGAGAATGGCCAGATTTGGGAGAAACTTCAGGTGTGTTAAAGAAAAACTATTGTTAAAAGAGGCTAAGAGTGATAGAGATGAGGGAGCTTGAAGGAAGAGGCCTGGGTGGCTGATTGTGTAAGGAGATGTGCTCTGTTGGTTTGTCATCACTTTCTCTCCCTTTTCCTCTTCCTTTTCTAGTCAGCAGTCATTTTCCCTCACTCTTACTGATCCTTCACAACACACGGAAAGATGCTGGTAAATAGGCAGGGTGCTGCCTACCTTTTGCCTGGCAGTTGTCTTTAGCGCTGAGCTTTTCTGGGCTTGCAGTAAGGACTCTGTTGTCCAAGCAAGAACCATGGCTTGGCAGGCTCCAGAGCTGTCATGAAAGATTCCTAGTAGGAGGGGAGTGCAGGGAAAGGTGTGATTCTCTTCAGGGTTTCTGGCTCCAGAAGTTACTTGTTTTATGGAAGTAATATTTCCAAACTTTTTCCTCTTTTCTCTATGGGCAGGATTTGCAAGTGACTTGATGTGTTTTGAAGTATTTCATTTTTCAGACAAAACAGGAACTGTTTCGGCTCTAAGATAATATCACTGATGACATCAGAGACAAGCTTCATTGCTGGTATAAGCAGGTGGAACCGTATTGGCTTGAGAGAAGTTGCACACATATTTGCCAGAGGTGAATGTCTCCTGTTTCCACCCACATAACAGTTGGGTAAATAATGATGCACACAATTCTCAGAAGGGGATTATAGCAAAGCCACAATGGAGTTTATTTAGTTTTGATAGAATCAAGCAACTTCACTTTATAGGCTGATAATGTGATTTACTACCATACCAAGGATTCAGGTCTGAATCAGATACAACTCATTTAATTTGTGCATACAAAGCATTTAACTGAGCTTGAGATATGTGTTTTCTGTCAACTGATTTGTGAGTTATTTCATGCAGGCATGTTTAGGATCAACCATCCAAGATTCTCTTGTTTCTAAAAGGGACTAAATTAAGAGCTTGTGATGCAGCAGTTTTTACTGGCATGGGATATATACAGAGGTGAAAATAAAATAATAAACTTTTCTGCAACCATGTCTTAAGTCATATCGGTGTGTTTATTTGGGACTCAGTATGAGGGGCTAGGCAGGGGACTTGTCTTTCCCAGGCTCTCTACACACTTCATTAGGGTTACTTTATTTATATTACAAGCTCAAATGTGATCTTGGTGCACAGGCCTCTGACTTAAACAGAAATTCCCTTGACTGTTAGTGAGACCTTTTTTTCCCCCCCTCCCAAGTCACTTTCTGATGTCTGGCCTGATTGAAAACAGGCAGAAACTTGCACGGAACAATATTATGTCATCCTTTGCTTATATTTCCTACTCACTCATTCTTTATTTTAATGTTATATGAGGTCTTCAGCAGAGTGTGACATATTGTTATAATTACATCATTTGGAAATATGTTTATCCCCAAGAGCTGTAATTTGATTTAGGAACTGTTTTCTCTGCTTTCAGTCTGTTATTCATAGCATGGCATGACCATCAGGCTTCTGCAGCAGGACTTGACACACCACTTTAAATATTTGCAAACCAAAACACAAGAGTCCATTGATGCGTGTGAGAAGGAAAGAAGGAAGGGAACATGATTTAAGATTTGATAAAATTCTTGCAGGTTGAATAAACTCTAATAATATTGTGGTAGTTTCTGTGTAGAGTATTAATTCATTCGTATCTCTTTGCCATGTAAAGAATGCATTTTTATGAGTATTTTTGTATGTTTCTGCAGAGTTCTTGTAAATGGAACTACAAGCCTGGCCCTTGGCCTTGTGCAACGGGAAGCAATAGCTCTTGAATATGTTTGTTAAGAAAATTGCTGTGACTTTTAACCATGTTTTTGGATGCCTGCAGAAAAACATTTAATTAGAACACAGAAGTCAAGGAAACTTCAGAATAGTGTTCAAAGACATTGCAAGGTCTGCTCTGTGAATTAAACAGCTGTGTAAATGTGGGAAACTGCCATTTTTATGATCATAAGAAGTGGAGTCCCATGATGTTCATCAGGCATGGAAGAGCTGCCACCAAAGGCATCAGGACCCTCCAGAGATGTGAGGTTTAGACTTGGTCCACTTTTTGAGTCTTGCTTTTACACAAAAGATATGTATCATGACAATATATCAAAAGATCCAGAAACGAAAGTACAAGTTGTGCCTTTAGAAAGACTAAGCTAGAGCTCTCCCTTCAGCATTGCATTACTGTCTTGGCTGATGGTTATACTGTTTGCTTTTAGACTTCCAGCTTAATAAATATTGTTGGTTTTTATATTTATACATACAAAATGAGAGAGAGAACATGAAAACAAATAAATGAATTAAGGCCCAGTAATCTCATCTTTTATAACTAGTTTGAGATTACTCATGTGAAAGGAACTTTGTAGGGCTATAGCTTGGACTGTATTCTGTTTTGTACTGAATTATTAAAGCATTACATACATATTTCATTTAGGTTTTCCTTCAAGGAAGAAATACTGACCACATTTTCATCAAGACTCAGAGTTCATGCATGGAAAAGGAATAGGGCTGAACTTTTCCCACACTTGATTCTAAACTGAACTAGAATATATTTGTCTCAGTACTGAGCCTGGGCAGATCACAAGTGGCAACTCCTGGTTTCCTGTTTCTCAAAGAAAAGTCATCTGTGGACTCTGCAGAGTGTTCTTAGAACATACATCCCTCAGGGGAAGTTTGGCCTGCTCTTCTGGCCTGGCACTGCTCTCATCCTGCACAGCCATCAGTGACAGTTCATCTCTTACACAAAAGTATATTCTTGAAGTCTAAGAATAAGAGTTGTTGCTTTATGCGAAATACAGTGTTATGACTGCTTGCTGCTTTTGTCCTGTAACCCTCAGGGAACAATAATGTTTACTGAGGTCTAAAGAATGGGCCTCTCAGAGCAAAGTAAAGGTCGCATTTACGATTAGATCTGCATTTCTTCTTCTAAGTGCTAATTTTAGTTGTGGACCTGGGGTGTTGAAGGGAATGCGGCTGGTTTGGTGTACTTACACCATCTTGTCAAGCTCCCTGCTGCCCTGTGTTCAGAACTGGGCACTGAAGGGAGGCATGTTTCAGCAGAGCTCAGCTGTTGCAGTTTCAGCTGCTGAATACCGTGGGGCTAAAAGCATACACCTTGAAGAACTTCAAGTCAATAATCTTAGTTTCTGGCATTTCCCAGACTTTTAAGCTATTAAAAAATGTATAAAGGTATGATTTTTTAATTATTCTGCTTAGCAGACACTGAATTTGTCTGGTCTTCTGAATTGTTGTGTTCATCAACTCAGGCAGACATTAAAATTCCTTTTACACTGTGTCAAACTCCATTTAAATACGGTATGGTTTTGCAGCTTGTTTTTTGTTTTGGTTTTGTGGTTTTTTGGTGGGTTTTTTTTGTCTAAGCATAGGAAACAAATTCAGGGACTCTCATCTCATTTTTCAGTTTACTCTTGCTCACACTGCTTTTGTGGTGAGTTTCAGAATTTTGCTGCAGTTACTTATTCACAAGATTTCCAAGTCTCAAACCAGTTCATTGAAAAAACTTCATCCCATATCTGCATAGAGAAACCCCACACAGAATCCTGTTTTGCTTCTGTCAGAGTCTTGCAGTCCAGGTGCATGTTTATGAATAGGCTCTGCTTTTGTCTTTCTTGGAAAATGTACCAAAGGTGTTAGGGTAATAATTTTCTTTCTATTTTACTGATTGCTTCTAGGCACTCTGTATTCTGGAAAAAAAATTCCTTTTGCCATGTATTGTTACATTTCTCCTCTGGCCTTTGTCCTTTACTGTCAGTTCAAACTGCTGCTGTAAATTACCTCTCTTTCTTAAACTTGCATTTTGCTTTTTTAGTTTTCACTTGGGAGATCAGTGTGAAAAAGGTGACTGGTTTCAGACTACAGCTTGACATGCTTGCATTAAATCTTGACTCTAAAGCCAGAGAAAGTTAGTTATTCACAGTCATTCTCCCAGGAACAACTTGAAATTATTTTCAGAATTGCATAAAAATGAAATGCAGCACAGCTGTTGGAGAAGAGCTGGCTGGAGGCTGGCATTAATCATTCTGATGTTATGCTGGGTGGGAACAAGTGTGATGCTTAATCAAGAAGTCTGTTTTGACACTGTGAAGTAACATCAGTGGATGTGAATGTTAAAGGGAAACTGTTGAAATTAAGTGTAGGTATTTGAAATAATTTGTTTTTACAATGATAAATAATTAATTTAAAAATTCATGGCAGTGTCATTGAATCTAACAGAATCCAAATATATTGAGTTTCTTATGCTAAAAAGAAACTTTTTTGTAAGCAACCCAAACTCTTAAATTAGTTTTTTTCCCCCTCTGTTTTAAAAGGATAAATATACAGGATTAGTGTAGTGCTCTTTTAAGTATTCTGATGTTTAAAAAAGACATTTTAGTGCTGATTTTTTGAATGAGGTCTGACCGACACATGACAATTGTAGCTCCTGTCCTTGAGCTTAAACTCTCCCTCAGAATTTGTATTTACAGGCTAAGGGACCATGAACAAAATGCTTTCTTTGAGGTTTGTTTTTATCTTGGGTAAAATGGGACACCGAGTCCTCTTCAAAAAACATGCTATTAAATAGCTGTTACATAAATATCTAAATGTACTCTGTAATGCAATAGTGTATTTGCTATGAAGTCATCAAACTTTGTTGCTTCTTTGCATATCAGTGTGGAATTCATTCTGCTGAGATCTAAAATCTGCCAAAAATGTGTTTTATCTCAAAATGGTTTTTCTAAATAATTTTCTTCTATGAAGTGCTGATTTATATTAATGTCTAGAATTTGTCATTGTCACCTCATTTCTGCTGTGCTTACTTGTGATAGAGTATTTAAAAATTATTTGCTGGGGATGTTTAATGGATTTCATGGTCAGAGTGGGTCAGCAAAAAGTGGAGGTTCTCTGGTGTATTTTTTTTCTTGTCTCTGATTTCTGGCGTTATAGTCATGTTTATATGTTGTAAAGTTGTAGCAAGTACTTCTAGATGACGTGGTTACAGGAAAAGATTACAAAGAGTGTGAAGAAATGTTCAAGTCACAGAGCGAGTTACAGATCTCACTTCATTTTGAGTGAGATGCAGATACACTTCTGCAATAGTCAGCTTGTATGTATTGACCAAATGAATCTCTTCTGAAACAGTTCACGAAAAGAAATTGGGATAATATGAAACTTCATTTGATCTCTTGAGTCTAGGTGGTAAATGCATAGCTCTGAGCAGAAAGATTATATAAAAGTAATAAACCTGTTTATTTTTTAAAGTATTTTAAAGTAAACCTTTATATTTCTCTGTGTCAAACATACTTACTATGTTTTGCATCAAGACGGTTTATTAGGTAGGAAAAAGAGGAGCTCTTAGCTGCTTTCTGTTCATAGGTTACTTGAAAAAGCTGTAGTTTCTAAAGGTAAAACAACCAGCCACTAGAACCTGAATTTTACTACCTTTCAAAATGAAGACTAAGGCTCCCTGTAGCTTCAGGTTGTCACTTTTCATGTACATACCTACTTCACATTGAAGTGTTCTGGTGTTTGTACAGGGGTTTTTTTGAGGACAGTATTTTGAAAGCGCTGAGGAGGAGCAAAGCAATAACGTTGTCCTCAGATGTTTACCTCATGGAAGAATGCACTGAACTAACAAATATCGAAGAGAAATATGTCCAAAACCCCAAGCTTTCCAGCCTTGTGTTTATTGTCATCCTCAGGCTCTTGGCTAATTTCTAGTTGTGTGTAATGTCTCAAACCCAGGGCTCTAATTCAGAGCTAATTATCATATGATCAAGCTGTAGTTGTTATTTTAGTGCAGATTTGGGAAATTAAAGCTGACAGCTGTTTTCCAGCTGGATTTCAGCTGCACTCCATTAAAAATAAAATAGACCAGAGAAGTAGCAGCAACTTCGCAGTATTTTCCATCATTGCTGAGCTTGGTGAAGTTGCCTTATCTGGTTGCCTGTGAAATATTTATCATGTGTGTCTGGAGCCTAAATAAATAAAACAGGAAAAGAAGGTTCAGTAAATAGATGGAAAGACTGAAAGTAGTGGCTGAAAACACAAAGATATGTATGTGCATTTGGCTCTGCCGAATATGTAGGAGATCAGCTATTAATTCCTGTCAGACTTTTGTGGAGGGTGGATCAGCGGTTATTAGAGAGGTCAGTTCCCTTAAATAAACTAAGTTCAAGATACATTCAGTAACTTCCCTACCATGTCTTACTTAAAACTGTCATATATCTGATATATAGAAAACAGTTTAAAAACCTTTTATAGGCTGTGAATTTTCTAAAAGAACAGCATAAGTTAGGTCACTAGTTACTAAAGCCAGAAACCTTATCCCTTTGGCATGAATGAAGTTCTTTAATGTTTGAGACACCAAAAAAAATTAAATTGCAGCAAAGCTGAAAGTTGGAGCTGTAACTGGTTGGTCTGTAGAAATGCAAAATGTTCAAGCTCTGCAGATGAAAGCTGAGGTACACTGGCAATCTGGGCTTCCAGTCTAAAATGGAACTTTATTTTCCATTTTGAAGTATTTGATCATCATAGGCATAATATGTTTCAAAAGTTGCCAACTGATTCAGGAGCTACTGATGTCAAGGCAATACCCTGTAGTATGTAATTATTTTGATCCAAAGTTTTCTAATATTCTCTGGTTTGGTTTGCTGAATTTTTATTCAGGTTGCTTAAAGATCTCTCAGCATGTATTTGTGTTTTAACTGAAAAAAACCCCCAAACCAGTGGTTGTGTCCTCTTAATCCTCCACTCCAGTCTGAATTCATGCACATGGTACAGTTGAAATCTCTGTTTCTTTGATAACTGGTTGAAAAATTTGTGGTTTGGATATTTGAGAGGAAAGTATCAGATGTTTGTTTTCAGAGTTATGACTTGAAGCACTCATGAGATGATGCTGCAGAATTGCTGATCCTCACTTTTCTCTCCAACCTCTCCAGTGCAAAAGAGTCTGTTTTCTAGAGCTGCTCTTCCACGAGAGCAAGCAGTCCAGAAGAAGAAGGGAAAAAAAAATTGCAGTGGCTGAGCTTTGGAAAAATGGTTGATGAGTGATAGTGCATCTCATTTTTCTTCTTGGTGTCCTGGAATTTATCTTCAGAGCTACAGAATATTGATGATTGAATCAATTACAGATATAATAGGTCTTCTAGGCATCTTGTAGTGCCAACCTTAACTGCTGTGCTGCTGCATTATGTGAGGGCAAGACTCTAAAAGAAATCCAGCAGCAATGGCACGAGCAAGTGTTTTCTGGTTAGGGAACACATGGACCACTTTGATAGGAAGTATATAGCTGACACTTGAGCAACTTTGAGTGAGGTTGATGAAAAATGTCCACAATTAGTATGTACATTAATAACATGACTGGGGCCCTTGGCAGCTGAATGGCTGCCTCCATGTCTTTCTTTGCTGGAGGTTGCAAGATGCATCTGCAGTGATGATAATGAGTGGAAAAAAGAAAGGGGTAAAGCTTAAGTTAGCCCTTTCATTTCCTTCTTAAGCCCTCCTAACTCAGGCCTGTTAACACAGAAAAATGTGGCACATTTGAAACTTGAATGGTTTAATAACAAAATAATTTATTAAACCAAAGACACTTTTCACAGAATTTGAACTGAGTTGTTCCACAGTACATGAAGCTCGCTTTTTTGAGAATTGTTGCATTTTTTTCATAATTTGTAGATGAAAACGTTACAACTAATCTTATGGGACTCACAATTAGCTTTTCTCCATGTAAATCCTAGAGCTCTTCTGTAACATATTTCATATTTAAGAAGTTCTAACTATATTTCTCTGATCAACATCTCTAGTCTCAAGCAAGAGTAGTGATACCATCTTCTGAGTCGGATTTGTGATTGACCTATTTGTCTTTCTCATGCTTTATAATTTCCTGCTTAAAAGGCTAATTATCTGCATTCTAGTTTATTTATTTCAACAAAAACAGATTTAGCTGTGTGTTTACAAATACTTCTCTTGGGGATTTATTTATTTATCTATATGTTTTGGTAATAGCTGTTTTACTGCAAGAGAATACCATTGGTTTATATCTAAGAACAATGCTGTGCCTGTTCTTTTTTATAAACCGTCTTTGAAACACCATGCAGGAGATGGAGAGTTAATAATTAGAAAACTGATGGAGGGGATTTTGCCCATCAAACTGAAGAACTAAAGAGCATGCACATGGCTTTCAGTGCTGAGTGTGTATATACCAACATGATAAATTTTTTGCTTCCATAAAAACATGTAAAAACATAGACTTCAATGATGGAAAAAAGTCTATGTAACTTCAATCTGTTTTACATTTTTCCTTTCCAATCCCAGTCAGACCAAGACAACTCCCAATGTGCTGCAGTCAGTGAGATGTTGCAAATTAAATACCTTGGCCACTTTTTAAAAGTTGAATTCTTCAGCCATTTATGGCCTTGTGTGGCTGAGTAGAGCAATGTCAGTCCGTGACCTCAAGGAATTCTGTACTTAAAAACTGCCAACTTAGGCTTAGTCTTTCAAGTATGGAATTCAATCTTATTAGTGACAAACTAATACTGGAGTTCTCATATAGCCCTCAAAGTTGAGACTGAAGTTTGTAGTCAGTGGATGTTTCCTTGAATTGGCAGTTTCTCTCTTTGAGGGCTTATGCATATTTCATGGCAGGTTAGCTGAAAAGCAGGAGCAGCCTGTCTGACCTGAAAGAACAGATCTTGTTATGTTGGGACTTTAATGAATATGTTGCAGAACATTCTTCAGCTGTTACCCTCAAGAGGAAAATTATCAGGGTCTATTGAGAAGGCAGAATCATTTTTTAAACCACCAAACTATGTGCTCTGACACCAAGCAGATAAGTTGATCTGTGAAGCTTAATAGAAACAATTGCAATATACAAAGGTGGACAATTCCTTAAATTTGTTTAGATCTCATGTGACAGACAGCTCCTGTGGAGTAGAAGGATACAGTTTCTTGTGGCTTTCTTGCAATTCATTGTGATTTCACTGCTGCTTGGGAAAAGTGTGTGATGATCAAGTCAGTCAATGCAAACGTTGACAGTATCTTTGTCTGCTTATTTGGTACTGCAGCACTTCTGCGAGTAAAATCTTTGATGCACAATCTAAGGAGATATGCACGTAACCTTGTCAGCATACTTCATCCAATGTTTTTGTCTTGCTGCATGTTGTCTATTATGCTCACTTATTACATTTCGCTTCTGATTAGACCGTAAACTCATTGTGGATGACTCCTTGCTTATACAGATTTTTATATAACAGCGTAAAGCAGTCTTGTTCCTTGTCAAGTCCTTTTACTCATGTGCAGCGTAGATACTGCTTTGTGCTTTTCAGATCCCCAACGTTCCAAGAGTTTTCAATTTTATCTGAACATAGACCAAGGCTTCCAAAACTGTTCTTTGGTATCAGCATGTGTAAGAGATGGAGTGTAAGATTCTTCCTTCAAAAGTCAACAGGTCAGCCAGGAAGCCAGTTCTTAAAAAGATTGTTTCTTCTTATCACATGACAGGATGCTGCTGCTGCTATTTGTTCCATGAAAGTGCATAGAAGCCTGAAGACTGGGATGGTTTTATGTTTGGAATGAATGAGCACTCACCTCAAAAGAAAATAGTTTTTAAGCAGTCAAGACAGGCAAAGTTGCCACATGTACTGTGTAATTGCTTAATAGAACTAAAGCAGCTGCTTTTGCTCATAAAGGCCTTGTCACACTGGAGTTTTTACCAGGATATTATAGCTGCTGCTGCTGCTATTGTTGGAGAATTAAGATGACTTCTCAGCTGTCTGTTTGCATAGATTAATTCTTCAGTTCGATGCCAATTCAGTTTATAAGATAATTAAAATATTTATGTGTGGGTGAGTGGCCACTGATCACTAATGGAGATTTTTTGGTCTTGGTAGTGTTAGGCAAGTTCTAAAGCTGATTACAGCCTGAATTCCAAAACTGTCAAAGAGATTGGTGGTGGACTGGAGTGATTTGAACACAGTGCTGTGAGACTGAGACTAGAGTTAAGGAATTTATTTCAGCCTTCTGTGCAGAACTGGCATGCTGTACACTGTTCAGTAGAAAATATGTATGTGAGCATAGGGCTTAATAATACGAGATGATCCATGACTGGGTTTAAAAGCAGAGATGGGCGTAGCAAACTTTTGAAGCCAGAAAACAAACAAGCAAGCTGGGATACAGGTGAGCACTGGAGTACTTTTTCAGGCCATGAATTTAGGAGAGGGAATACTTGAATCCAGTTTGACAGAGCTAGGAAGAAAAAAGGTCCAGAAGACAGAAACAGATGCAGATGCATCTCTGTCTGCTGTAGTATTTTTCATACCTTATGTATTTCATTCCTCCGCTGCTGTTTAAAAACCTCAAAGAAGCCCCTAGATTTGTGAACGCTTTGAGTAGCAGGTGAGATAAAGTTAGTTGCTTTTTAAATTTGTTATTAATCTTTATTAAATCTTGAGGAATCATAAGAGCAGTGGATAAACAACCAAGGAAGAATAGCTTTAAGCTCTTGTGAGTGTTGCTTGGCTTAATTTCCAATAATACAAAATATTTGTGGGAGATATACACCTGCACACCCCAGGTGGGAAAAAGGTGGTTTTATCATGTAGCGATCAAGTTTGTTCAGGTTGTTAAGACTGTACAATGTCAACACAACTTTCTGCCCTACTGATAACTACCTAGGAGGGGAACTGGAGTGGTTTCACTAGAGATGTTTGGTCATCTTTTTACTTTAAAGCTCTCAGGACACTGTACAAGAATGGATACTAAAGTTTGATGAACTGAATACCAAAAATGGTTCATAGAAGCAGATTGGATTTCTACACCATTGGGGCAGTTGTCCAGCAACACTTTGAGATCATTCAGAGCAGCAGATTCCCCCCTGGCTGCTGCTCCTTTACATAGTCCATGAATTGCTCTCCATTTGCCTGCTTTTCTGAGAAGCTGTATTGGAATAGACTCTAGATCTCCTGTTTTTATGCATTTTGAGAGTGTTACTGCAAAGGTTTGGGTGTCAACTGCTGTTACCCACATTCCATCCTGTGAAGCATTGTAGCTTTCCTCCATCATTGTTTCCTTTATCTTCCATTTGTTTCTGTGAGGTCTTGATGTCATGGACAGACCGTTGCTGCATATTTAGCTGTGACAGTGAAAGAAATTACCCCTGGTGTTGCTTATTATTATCACCAAGTTGGCAAACAGATTGCATAAATACCCTTTGGGCCATTCACCAGGAAGTCATCTGGGTTGGCTTAAATGAGAGTTTGCACTGTAGCAGATGAAGGGCGCTTAGATCACCTGGTCTGTTAAATCAACTGTAAAGGTGTAACAGCCATTGCCAGAGGTTAAACCGCTTTCCTTTTTTCCAAAATATAGGATTTGTCTTTGTCCTAGTCTAACACTGACCTGTGATTCCTCAGCTATATCTGACTTGCGAACAGGGTGTAGAGCAGCACAGTGAAAACTAATTCTGCTCTCATTCATTGCTGTGTTCCCTGTTGGAACCTGTCCTGTAAATGAGAAGATCTTTTCTGAGTTGTGGACAACTCATTTTATAATAAAATAGCTTAGAAGTAATTCCCAGATAGGAGTTTAGCCTGAGCACTGAAAGTCATGTGATATTTTTAATTAAAGACAGTATTTTTATGGATCACTAATGTTTAAAAGGCACAGTTTATTTGTTTTTAGGTATCTGCAAGAAGTATTATTGTTTATGCAGCTGAAGTTAAACTATGATCTGCCATGGGGAGAATTTGGGTACAAACCAAATATTTCATGGGATTTTGTAAAAGAGACAGGAGTGACCTCAGCCTGTTTCTCAGGACAAATGTTACTGGGCCAGATAACGTTAGTGATTACTGCTCTGTTTGTTTGGAGTATTCACACAAGGTCTTCCATCCCATTTAACAAGCAGGTTTAACAACTTGTAAGGAAATATAAGGTTTTTTTTTTTTTTTATGGGCACTTGTTTCATTCTTTGATATGTTTTATGGTGTATTTATTTTCTCAAATTAATGATGACTAGATGTTATTGTACAGTTTGGTAGCAAGCTTTTTGCATTTGACTGTTTGTTCTGAAGTGTAAAATTAAAATAAAATTCAAATTATTTTCCACATTTCTGTGCCTAGCACTGGCTTGGCAATAATAACAACCTATTATTGGTTTTTCTCTTTTCCTCTTCTGCCCCTGCGCCACTCCCACCCCCCCCCCCCGCCCTCTCCTTGCCAGCTATCCTTTCTCATGCTGAAAGGATAGCCAACTGTGATATTAACTTGCAAAATTTGTTCCACTTGGAAGGAGGGATGCAACAGAAAGTACAATGGTTATTCCTTAGCTGGTAAAAAGAAATTCTTTTAGAGCATATGATACAAGGCAATTACAATTTGAGAAATTTTGAGCATTCAGTTTTTGTTAACTTACAAATGTACTTCCTTCAATATATTACAGACACTTAGATAAATGTTACTGTTATGTACCTACTGCAGAGCTGTTCCAAGTATGTCTCTCCATCCTCCCTCTTTAGTACTTGTATAAAATGTACTCCTTTCACATTGTGATTGCTATATTTTGTACCAATGGGCTTGAAAGGCTCTCAGTCTGGGTTCGGGTTTTTTTTTCTTTTTTTCCCTTGCTTTTTTCTTGGCATGGTTGATTCTAGCTTCTTGTGTTATGTACTCATGTCCTTCAAGGCTCTACCCTTTCCATGGTCCATTTTGTGGTCCCGTGATATCTTCCCCTTTGAATTTAATCTCTCAAGGCTGGAAGCTTTTATGTCTGTCATGTGCTATTTTATCTCAAATATGAAACTTCCTGGACTTTGTACTGCAGCTCAGACTCAGTTCAGTGTTGAAATGCTTGAGAATTTTGACCTGACTCATCCCCAGTGTTACAGATGTGCTGAGGTAACATCTTCAAGAGACCTGAATGAGTCTGGGAAACCAAACAGCTAGAAAAAAGTTAATCTTTGTAATTTTTGATCTGAAGTCAGGGCTGCAGAGCTGATCTAGCCATATGTCTGGAGAACCCCCTGCTCTTTGGTCACCTTTAAATGCTTCTTGCCGTAAAGGACTCCATATACATTTCACTCTTAGAGGGGTTTATTCCCAACCATAAGCATACTTTTTGAAAAGACTCATGCTTAAAGTTGTGTTTAACTCCTGAAAAGATCCATATTGTTGTCCACTTTGACTGCAATAGAACAATGATGTGTGTTTCATAAAATGATTTGCAAGCATGTTGTCTGTCAGGAAACCTTCAAAAAGTGTTTTCTTTGTTTTTTCCTTTCAAGGATCAGGGGGAAATTGGCATAATAAATAATTACCTTCTGGCCATGTCTAGGCTCCATGTACTCTTTCCCAGAAGTTTTCCCTTGGGACTATTATATTATAGTTTTGGCTTTTAATAGCAGAACATTATGAAGAGTTTTTCCTTGTCAACTGCTATGGTTGTTTATACTACGGAATACATGTACATGAGAGGTTATGGTAAAATTTTTAGGCCCTCATTGTAGCCGAGTGTGGGATCTTAGCTCTCAGTAATTTTATATCTGGAATTCAGTTACTATTTTGTACATTCCTCACCTAATTCCATGCATGTTCCCTTTTAGAAGTTACACTCTCAAGTAGACATTTTATGTGCATACATCAGTAAACTCATGTTTTGCTAGGACCATTCTGAATCCACTTTTTTCTTACTTTGTTTTGCTTAATTCTGTTTTGTTTTATTTATTCTTGTGACGCATTTCTTCTTTGTTTAGTGTAATTCTAAACCACTGCAAAGTCTGTATCGCTTCAGCCCTGAGATTTATAACTTCTGGCAGGATTTAAGAATGGGATTTTCCTAAACTCTAGGTCAGGAATGCAGCAATGTATGGGGAAAAACAGCCAGAGGCTGAAACTTGAATTGTCATATAGGATGGAGTAAGAAATTGTGGCATACAGCTCTTTTCATTTCACTTTTTACCCAGACTGTTGTGTGCTATAACTGTGAGCTACAGAAGAGCTGCTGTGCTCAACTCCAGAGGTACTGAAGTGTCTGTTTTCAGATCATTGGACATGAAAGGCGTGGCAGAAACAGAGGTTGCGATTTTTACTTTTACCCTCTGTATAATTAATTTCTCTTTAGGGAAGGACAGCAAGATAAGAATATAGCTCAACAGAACTGAGGCACAGGAACATATGTCCCACTGGTCAGCATTACCCCAAACACAAATATTTGAAGGTGGAGGGAGCAGAGCAATAGCAAATGAACTGTGTGCTATTCTATCCTGTGCTTAAGAGCAAGCCGTGTGTTTATTGAAGGAAATGGTTTTGCTGAACTAGTCCCGGTGCTGTTTCAAGCCAGTTGGTGATTACCTTTTCCATGGGGATTGAAATGAATGTGTTATATTTTAAAATAAGCTGCTGCTATTCAGAATTTCTGTCTCAGTTGTTAGTTCAGCTGCGCTTGACAGCTTCTGTGTTATGGGTTTAAGGTTGCAGAATTTTCCCTTTCCCTCACCCACCTGGACTGGGAGTGAAGCCCGGAGCGGAGGGG
>JAWWEU010000158.1:30548545-30601767 GCA_035583155.1 Acropternis orthonyx | reverse complement strand
TCAGAGGCCAACCAACTAGTGGAAAACCCCGATGGGGGGCAGCACCCCCAGGGGGAAAAGGAAAAGATAAAAAAAACCAGATGTCACTGGGGTGGCAAGTTGTGATGGAACGCAGCACCCCCAGAGGGAAAAGGAAAAGATAAAAAAGCCAGATGTCACTGTCTTGACTGAATTAACATCATGGTTCACTGTGTGAATATACTTTCCAAATGTATGATTGACTATGGGATATCACCCATCAGTGCTCAGGAGCTCCTCCCAGTTTTGTCACGTTTCTTCCTGTCCAGATTGTAGAATGACTTGTTCAAAAAGCCTCAGTCTTAGTTACTCTTTCAGTAGTGCATATCTGCCTCATCTTGTGATTGCCATATTATTCTGCACCCCTGCTTTGTGAGTATATAAGCTGATTCTTCTCTGCCATTTCATGTGCATCAAGCCTGACCCTGTGAGTGCAGGAAGAGGCCAGCCTGGGAGCTGGCTGCCTTGGGCTTGCAGAAGTTTGAGGTGCAGAGTGGCCTGCAGATTTGTGGCAAGAGCTTTGTGTGTCTTTTTTTAAACTGTGCCAAGGAGCAATACCAGTGGTGATCTGGAGGGGAGAATATTCCAGTGAATGTGGTAAAGTGCCAGTACTAATATATTCAATAGCAGTGCATATGCTAATACATATAGCATGAAAAATACTGACTTTTCGACAGGTGGTGGTGATTGTGTTTTAAAACAATTAAACAGTGTCTTGGAATGATACCTTTTACAAATAGAAATAAATAAAAACCTAGTTACAAGTAAGGTGCTGCCAGTTCCCTCACTTTAGTTACATGCTGTACAGCCAAACATTCAGGATAAGTGAGGCATAGTCACAATGCTAGTTCAATTTCCTACTGTTTTTCAGTATTAGAGATTTATTCTTCAGTGTTCTAGTAAACTCATTTATGATACTCGATGGTTGTGAAAATTTAATTGCATGTAAGTTATAACATGGAAAAAATGCTGGCTACACAATGAGATTTTAATTGGATTTACATTTTTTTTTCTTATTGAAGTGCCATTAAATGCAACCAACAATATAAAAAACCATTAAAGGTATAAAATTTAATACTGACCTTGAATCTGAACCATGACATGAGTAATTTCAAATTTACTACTGATTAGTCTTTGTAAATGTCTTATTAGGCTTGTATTCTACCAAGATTACACAGATGTTCTAAATTTTACTAATGTTACTCATGTTTATAGTTAGAAATGTGTGTTATGGTGTAAAGGACTGGGACCTTCCTATCACAGCAAATGTAGCAACAACGTCAGTTTTGCTTACTGCTGCTGTGCAGCCAGTTGCTGGGGGCAGTAAAGCTGCCATTTGAGCAAGCAGAGCAGCATTGCATAAGCCTGTGGGGTGTCTAACATCAAATATCCACTTGTACAGTTAAAACTTCACAAGACTGAGATAAGCCAAGGTTAAATATCCCTGGTATTTAACACAGTGACAGCACTTTTGTTCCTACCAGATGTTCAAAGAAGTCTTTGTGCACAGTGATACTGTTCTTTCATTTGTCTCCCACACACTGGCTTGCACAAGGCTGTATGCTTAATCATCGGTATTATTTCCCTCAGCATCACAAACCTAAATTTATGTCAGTTCCTGGCCACAAATAGCTTTCATCATCCCTGATGACCACAGTACAAAACTCTTACATGTAGTGGTCTGGGAACCTGGAGCACACCTTTGTGCAGGGGGGTTTGTGATTTTTAGTTCACTCAGAGACACCTGTCCTGCAGAGATCAGTTAAATTTAGTTTGGCCAGTGCCACAGAGTGCAAGGGTAGAACTGGCCAAAAGGTAGTGGATTGCTGACACCTCTAAGCCCCCTGTTTGTGTAAGTGACGCAACTCTTACCCTTAGTAGTTAAAGTAATTAAGGTGAAGACAAAAAAGTCTGACTCCCTATGATATATAAAAAATGTCTTTCTGAACTACTAGAGTACAGCTTGCTTTCTATTAACCCAAGTTTGCAGTACATAGGGCAAAATGATAGCTCTTAAGTGTAATTGTTCTTCTTTCCGATGTGCTAACTGACAAAATTGGAACCATTTACAGTTTCCACATTTGTAATATTTTGGTTGGAGTGAGCATACTTCCTTTAGGAAATAAGTGCAGCTCCACCTAAGGTTCTGCAGACACAGCTATATGCAATAACATAAAACTCAGATGACAGCATTTTCAGTAGTAAAGACTGGACTACTTTAAAAAAAAGTCTATCTGACTTCATAAGGTAGATTCTGTTAAGAACCTATAACATGTAGTTTTAACAGTGCTCTTCTGTATATTTCAGTCTTCATGGACTTTAAAAGCTTTTTTTTTTAATAGAAAGTGTAAGAAACTCCCAAAACATTTAAGTCTCAATCGTGTAACAGATGCATGAAGATTGTAAGAATAATGATGGTAGTACTTAGATGATACATATTTCAACATACGTGCCTCAATATTTAATGGGTTAAGATGTTCCCCCAAGTATTTGAACTGTGCAATTCTTATTAAGTACCTTACTGAGAGAGAGGAGTTTGTCAAACCTCTTCTGAAGACCCTGATCTGGTGGTCATCATATGTCTGCTAGTATCATTTTGTGAAAGATTGGCTGATGGATGCATATATTGTTCCTCTATCTTCGTCACAGTCTGTATCATGCAGTAAGACCCCTGGATTGGAAGCAGAGACTCTGGTGGGGATTTGTCATAAAGTTTCTGGCTATTCTGTAGCACACGCTGGATTCTGGCCTGTCTTGGTGTCCTGCTCTCTTCGGGTGCACAACTGGTCTGTCCTTTGAGTTCTGCTGGAGATATTTGCAAGTTCATGTCTGTGAGTCAGGATTTAGCCCACACTTATTAAATTCCTTTAAACTTCTCAGAGATGCGGTTACAGCACAGTTTTGAACTCTTGTTTATCACCTGTAATAGTATCAATTGCTGCATCTTAGATGTGATCATTATACTGTCCTTTCAGCAAAATGCTTCAAGAATCCGTAATACACATGTAGGACCTGTGGCTTAAGTGCCGTTTTGGCTGAGTTGGGCAAAACTAGTACAGTGATCTTACCTAAGAGCTAGGGACCATAGCATTATCAAGGTGAAAACACCTGGTGTTGAAGACAGTCCAAGAACAAACAGGAAATCAGATCAAAAGGGGAGCTGATGACTCTCCAAACCCTTGCAAATTGAAGGACATTGACAAAGGTCAAATGGACTTTTGGGTGTAGTGAGGAGGCTAGAGATTCTTACACAATCATTTGCTAGTTTTCCATACAATGGCTCTCAGACCTTGTGTCCATGACAGTACTGAGGGGCAAGTACTCCACTTTACACTTGCCTTCCAGGAAGCATAATTTTGCAGAACTACTGTGTGCTAGTCACACAGATAGAGATTGCATAAACTCAACTGGTTTGATTACAAAAAAACTGCTTACTCTGTCCTTCACCCATTTTAACAGTTAAGGAAACAAAGACAGAGAGAACAGTCTTTATTTAAAGCACATGCTGACTGTAAACCAAAATCAGAGAAACATGATTGGTAAATGTGTTGTCAGTGAGAGAATTGCTTCTGACTGGGGAATAATGGTTTACATTAATAAGTTCATAGCAAATGTTGGCACAGTTCTTGAACCTAAGAGTGTCTGTTATAAATCGTTTTGTCAGTAAGACCTCCCCCCTGCCCCCAAAGGACTATTCTTCTCTATAGAGAATACAGTATAAGCCTTTGAGATTTTTTTGCTGTGCTTTGAATCTTACTAGTTGTAGTAAGCTTCTATCAGCAAAGAAAAGAATTCAGCAAAGGAAACTGGTCTAAATTTTGAACAGAGCTGAGCTGATGGATTTCAAATTCTTTCCCCATTGATGACAAAACAGTGATCTCTTAAGGTATCTTGTAAGACAGCTTTCTGCTTTGTGGTGGTGCTTAAGAAGAACATGGAGTAGCCCTGTGTGAAATAGCGTTAGGAATTGCTATAATGAAAACACTACCACACCTTTTATTCTAATACTGGCCCTTTTCTTTGAGTTGGGAAGTGCCTGCCTTAGTACTGTGGTAACATGGTATTCATAAAAATCTGAGTCTGAACGCTTTGTTCTGTTTTGTAGTCTTCAGTCTCTTACCATTATGATGTTTTTTATTTTTGGCCTCAAGTTCAATGAACCCACTTGGATACTGCTGGTTGTATGACAGGATTGCCATATTGTGTTGGATTTACATGGCAAGGTTTTGGTGAGCTGGGGTGGGCTGCAGAGGTACGCTCTCTTGAGAGACCCTTGTCATATGCTGCCCACTTGTCATACAGTTAATTGTTCAGATCTGTAGCATGCACAGAACCTGAGAGTCCAGAACTACTTTGCTGGTGGTGGATACATTTTGTGTCCATGGTTGTCATTTACACACTTCAATGGTGTCCACATAGAGGATGATGTCTACCGCTGCTATAGTGTTCTGGTTTTTCCTCAGTGTTCAGAGTGCAGCTTTGTACTTGATTTCCTACAAACAGCATGATGCCTGTTCTTAAGATTTTACTTAAGACTACAGGATCCATATGTTTCACAAACAGTTGGCTTTTCATGGTATCTCAATGGCAATGGAATATTTTTCATCAGAGTTTTAGAAAAAGAAACAGATGAGAGACATGTAAGGAAGGTAAGGCATACTAATTTTGAAAAATTTGAGCACCCAGTTTTGAGTCCCTTTGACATGTTAGATTTGAACTGGTGTGGAGTGTGTTACACTTCTGACAAACTGAATTGAGGTTTGGAGCCAAGCAGTTAGTTGAATGAGCAGCAACAATTAGCAGATCCTCAAAATTTGGTCCAAGCAACTTTCAACAACACATGTGATTAACAAAACCAATAATTTCTCTTTACTAAAGCTAAGTCAGAAATTCCAGTTAAATTCTTGGTTTTTTTTGTTTGGTTGGGTTGGTTGGTTTGGTTTTGGGTTCCCCAACAATTTTACTCAGCTGATCTGCAGGTGTAGAGGATTTTGGGCAAGGTTTCAGTTGTTGGAGGCTACAGTCAATACTAAGACTCCTGAGCACACATTTATGTTGGAATGCAGCTGATGTCATGGAAAAACAGGGCCTTTTTGGTAACCCCTAACAACCAGAAGTATAGTAAAGAGTAAATATTACCTCCTCTGAGATACTCACTTTTAAAGGGACTTGTTAGGATGGTGCCTGTGTGCCAAAAATTATAAACCTTTACTGATTTAATGATGTTTTTCCTAAAAGCACTAGCCTACTGCTGAGTTTTACCCATGATTTTGATATGCCTAATAAAACCAGAAATAGTTCTGTTTAAATCTTAAAATACCCAGAATTTACTGTTCTTTCCACCACCTAACAGTTTTATGGCCTTTCAAATCAGAAATCAGTGTTGGCATGTTAGCTACAAGGGCAATAGCACTGTAATTTTCTTGATTTGCAAAACATAGGTTTTTTCTAAGGTATATTTTCCATCTAATTAAATGAGTGAACTAATTCTTTTTTCTCGTAGATATAGAACTGTTAAAATATTTTTCTACTTTGTTTTTTAAAAACATGCACAAAATGCACAGCTTAAAGCTGTGCATTCTGTTTTGCTTTCATCACGTTACTGATGACTTCCAAGGTAATTTAGATGTTTGTCATCCAAGGGTCATTCATTCCTTTCTGTGGTTTGTATGTTTTCCTTTTTTATTTCCTCTGTTGAAATACCAATACCACACCTGTGAAAGCTCCACTTTTGCCACCTTGCAATGTAAAGCTTGACTTGCCTGTGTAAGCAGACAGTAACATGGGGAGAAGGTGGAACAGCCTAACATACAGCAACACATTGTTTTCTGAGAGCACCAGTATAGCTCCTAGTAAACTTTTTAGTTCAGTAAAAGTTTATTAGATATATGTTGTATATGTTTGGTATTCTTAGGCTTAAGCCTTGAGGTGGTTGTCAGTTTCTTTCTTCTGAAGGGCAGATGCCTGACTATAAATCACAGTTATCCTTTAAAGATACTTTTGGCAGGATAGAACTAATGCTGTTTTTCTGGTCCCTCCTTAAGCCATGTTTTCCTTGGGCTTAAATGAGGACCTAAAGGAACCTCCTGTGTAGTAACACTGGTTATAGGACATGCTTTCTTGCTGCATATTTGAAAAACTTCCTTTCCCATAAAATTGATGGGACCTAGGATGACTGGAATTGGACTTTAGAAGGAGGAACAGTAGGCTAAAAATAAAAAAAAAGGTAGCTGAAACATTTGGAAAATAGCTGTTGTACACAGGGCTTGAAAGTGTCTGTGGAATATTGGGCAATATTAGAACTGAGGGCGTTCTTTGGTGGTTCCCTGTGAGTTTCTTGATTTCCACTCAGATCTCCAGCTCTACGTTGGTCCTTGGAAGTATGGTACAGATGGTACAGCACTGTCTGTGACAGCCAGTTGCTTTGTCCAGTATTAAATAAATCAAATAATGAACTTAATACTTGTGGGATTTTTCTTGGCAGAACATTTGCATTGCCCTTTACTGTTAATCTTCTCAGATCTTTACTAGATGTCTAAGTAGCAAAAGATTGCAAGCCTTAAGCATTTAGAAGCTGAGGCAGAAACCTTAGAACAATAGTAGTTGTTTAAAAACAATTAAACTCCCTATTTTATTCTCAGGGTTTTTTTATATTGCCACCTTTTTGTAGGTTTTGAGATATTCATATTTCACATTTTACTTGTGCATTTCAGGTAAAAAAAACCTGTATTATTAGTGTTACGATTCAAAAAGGATTTACATATCAAAAAAAGTGCCAAGCATCAAATATTCAGCATTAAATGAGAAGAACTGGCATGATGGTTTATAAGCTAAATGATTTCTTCCTTAGTTTCTTATGGGTGTTTGTGTATGACCATACTTTGTTAATATTTTCTAATAAATGTTTAGCATTTCTATTCTCTCTAGTTTCACAATAATTTTTCACCACTGCTTTCAGAAATATTTACTTTTTTTCCCTGACTTAGTGTTTGACATACTCACTAAACAAAAAATGTCTGTTTTAATTCTGATGGTTATTGCCTTTTTGTTCTGTGGTCTTTCTGCCTAGACACTAGCAAGTTGGACTGATTTTATAATTTCCAGTCACACTTTCTTTAAAAAAAGAATTAATAGATTCTGTAAATTGTGGGAGAACAGCAATTAAAACATTCAGTTTTTCAATTTAATGTTTTCAGTCACTTCCGAGCAAGCCTATGTATTTGGAACTAGGACTGACATTAATTGTCCTGAATTTTTCTTTCTACTACCCTTTATGTAGAAGAATTGCTTTCTGCTTCATAAATATTAGCTGAAATGAGTGGTGTTTTAAAACATAGTAGAGCCAGAGAATATAGAAAATAAGGGCATGTGCATCTTTTTTTGGTGGATTTAAATGAAATGCAGGTATTTAGCAGTTAAAATGTTTGTTTATTAACACCCAATGCAAAAAAAAATCAATTTCAAACCTCACCAAGAAAATGACAGCCTTGTATCTCCTTCAAAACCAGGACAGTTCTTAAAGTTGGAGTTCAGCTAAGAGCTCTTATGGAGAACTGGGAAGTAAAAGAGAAGTCAGTTTGTTCTCTCATGATTGTGTTCATTCTTCAGTCTAAGTATTTTAGCAATTCTGATTATGAAGATAACAGGGAACGTGACTAAATGAAGAAAGTGCTGTTCTCACTGTCATTTTTCAGTATCTAAGTGTACATACATACATACATGCCATGCAGTTCTCTTACACTACTTGCTAAATTCAAGTAAAATGTAAAAAGAATAAATGTTAGTTTACCCTCTGTAAATATTTCATACTTGAATGTATCTCAAGAGACGGTGTTATTTTCCTGAATTTCCTTTGGTTTGTTTCCTCTGTTCAGAATATCAGCATCATTAGTTTTTTTGCTCGTAACCCAAGGCAAAGGAGAGCTCTGCTCTACTCTGTCTCTCTTGTTCATTCTATCTGTAATCATATGGATTATCATAAAAATCATATGGATTATCTTAAGATAATGGGAATTTCAAATGAAATTATGGCCTGGAGTTGTAGTAAATACAAGATCTAGGACTATAGGTGACTACATCAAGAAACAGAAATTTTAAACAAATACTGGTTGGTTGATGTATTTGTATCCAAGTGAAGACCAGATGGAATATTCTGTTGCAGGTAATGAAAATAAGCTTAGATGTTCTACTAAGATTTGTCTTTCAAAAAATATATTTAAATATGAGCAAATTATTGACGTTTGCTACTGTTTTCCAGGTTTGTCTCAGCTAATGACTTTTCTAATTAAGTTAGATTCCACAGACGGGAAGTTTAGAGTTCAAGGTGGCGTGCCATGTGTGACTGAGAGGGAGATGTTTTCAGAGTATTTTCTGGTCTCCTTTTGGCTGATGTTTAACTATGACAAAATTAACACTTCTGCAGAGTCTGAGCTTAGATTTCTGGCAGTGGACATATAGTTTTCCTAGTGCTGCCTGAAGTATTTCTTTTCATATTCCAGTATTTCTTTCTTGATTCAGGTGTAGGTCCTTCTGTGTGCCCTATTCTTGCCTGTAAGTGTAGTTGCCAAAATCTCAGTACTTCCTTTCCTGTAATGTTAGTTGCTTTCAAGTGAAATGACTGAGTACATTTTGAAATCTTTTCCTCTCTGGGCTTTTGTGTTTCTTTCCTCTTGTAGATACCCTTTTACCTCTTTATCCTTTTTCTTTTAGCGTGCCACTTGGAGTATTTTTCTATTTACTCTCTCTAGCATTTTGTGAGAAGTCCTGATAGCTTGATCCTTGATTCCATTCCCTTCTCTGCGTAATCTTCCTACAATTACTATTTCTATACAGACCATGACACGATCTTTCACTTTTCCTAAGACTACCCTCTTTTGCCAAAACAAAGTCTCAACCTTTCTTGGTGATATTTTGCAGGCTAATCTCTAGGTTAAAAAGTTCAAACGGCTCCCTATCTTCTCCATCTCTAGTCATCCATCCATCTTTTGCTGCAATGGACAAAGTCATTGTTCTTGTTTGGGCCCTAGCTGCACCTTTGTTAGAGACTTTTACACAAATCCTCGTTATCTTGGACACACCTGAATCTCACAATTCTTTTATTCTGCACAATTAATCATAAACACTGCCAAGGAAAAAATCTCTTGCCCAAAGAGCTCCTTTGTCATGATACCTGTTAATTGCATAGTACTGACTGTAGACAGGCTGGTTTTACCTTGTCTTTGCTGCTTTCTTTGTATTGTATCCTGAGGACAATCTGGAGGTGACAGTAGTTACTCCAGGCAGATTTGTAGTAGTGTTTTTTAGAATGGTAGTTAAATTGTTTGCAGATCTGTTCGGTAGCATCCAGCCACTGTAATTTTGTTACTGGTAAACAATGACCAAAGGTCCCATATTTGTCAAAATTACAGCCGTTCCTGTGTTACTAATTAATAAAATACAATACTCCTTTTGATTTCCTTGCCCAGGGCCAGATATGATATTTCAGACACCTAATGTATCTGTCTTGGGTAAATCAGATGAAATGAACAAAGCTGGCAGATTGACTTCATAAACACCATAGTTAAGTATCAGATTAATACTGCAAAAAATGAGTTACATGTCATGTTAAACAGTTTCTGAAAGGTACACTGTTTATGTGTTGGGTTAGGATGCTTCTCAAGTTCTTCCAGCAATTTGGGTAGTGGCTTTATTTCTGGTGCATTTTAGGTGCAAAATTATTATTTTTAAAAGTACTACCAGTATTTAGAGAGCGCGTGTGTGCATGTGAGCTGACAGATTTTAAATACTGGTGAAAATTTTCCTCTTGCTCCTTGGCTTTTCTACCCTGGTTGCTGCTCTAGGGACCACCTCTGGGTGAAAAAGTTGTGAGGCTGCTATTGCAGTCCTCAGCTTTTGCCAAGACTGCATGCATTCCTCTTACCTTGTAGGAAACAGACTTTGTACATCACATATATAACCTGTAACAACTTAGGAAAAAGGACTGGTTGCCTGAAATTATTTCTGGTCACAAAAATTCTACTGTGTGTTTTGTAGAGACAAATTATGTCTTTCAACAGAAATATCTACTTTGGCATATCAGTACCATAAGGAAGAACAATCAGTGGTTTTCAGGCTGGGTTGGAGCTAAAAGGTACTTTCAAGTCTGCCATAGGTCAAAAGCCAAAGCTGGTTTTGTAAACATGGGGATGACAGTGCAGTGATATGTACAGAAGAGAAATGGTAAAGTAATAAAGTAATGGCCAGACTTTGTGAACGAAGATCTGGGGAAGGGCTCTCCCCACATGGGCGTGCCCTTCCAGCCTGCGCAGTGGCTTTTTTAGGTGAGGCACAGCGTGCACAGAACTGGCCCCACCGTTTAAGTCCTGAGGTCCATTTGCCACGGCCAAGTGAGCTTGGACAGTGACAGTGAAATCCTCGGGACTGTGTCCACAGCACCCGGTACTAACCGGGGCTGACCCTGCTGAGCATCCTTGGATGGATCCAAGGGATCAATGGGATCGGATGGCAGGGAGGCATTTAACTGCCATGGGGATGGTCCCTACTGAGACTCAAACATGAGCCCTTGGGATTCAGAGTCCAGAGTGCTAACCATTACGCCATGGGACCACCCCTAGAGAAATGGTACCATGTCTTCATTTAGACTGATGAGAGTTCAAAATTCCTGAACAGCTGGCAACTTCCAGTAGAATGGTCATTATTAGTATATTTTTTAGGTAGTAAAGCATCAAAGTTAGCATCTGTAACTGAAGTGAGATTTTGCATGTCACCATGTTAATGTTCTTATTCAGTGTCTCTGTCTAGTCATGGAAGAACTTCAAATGGAATACAGTATATAAATATATAGAAAGCTTTCCTTGTATCCAAAGGATTTAGATTTTTTTTTTTAAAGTTAAACAAGTCCTCTTGTATACATCAGTGTTTTAAGTACAGCTCTGAATGTTATTTTTACCCAGGGATTTTGGGACTATTTCAGCTCACAAGATTCTGTATGTAATTTGAAAATAAAAATAAAAAGTGTAAAGAAACTATAACTTCAGTAGTTGTCCACATCATTCAGTGTATATGTTGAAAGCATGACATATATTGCTTTCCAGAAAACAATATCCAAATCATCTCACTTGCTCTTCAAATCAGGCACTATATGTCCTCTTCTAACAACACAGTGTACACTGCTCAACAGAAGTCAACAATTATCAAGCAGATTTGTAATCCAAAGCATCAAGGAAGCTGACACTCCTGCTGACAATGCTGTATTTTGTCCTGAGCGTGTGTGTGTGCACGTGTGGTGTTAGGGGGCTGCTGTAAAGCACAGTGCAAATAAAGAGGATACCCCACCCTGTTCTAGATGAGATTTTCTGACTCATGCAGGTGCCATCCACATACTCCTGTAGTCTTTGGTGTTTATCTGGAATGTTTATCTGAAATTTATGTGAGGTCAGCCAGGGGTCAGTGTGCCCTGTCTGCAGCCTGGGTTTGCAATCTCTGGCAGTTTTAATAAAAGACTAATTTTTTGTCACATGTGGGTTTGCTCTTGGAAACCTGTGACAGGCTAGGTAAGACTGAAATGCGTACTTGTTTTGTCACTTGAATTAACTTCTGTGCACAATAGTTCTGAATAGATATGTCATTTTTGCCTATTCCAGGGGCTATTTGTTCTTTGCTTACTAGCAGTCAGGATGTTATTAATGACAGTTGTGAACGTGACTCCAGGCAGAATCGCTGCTTCAGTGCCTCATAAAACTGAGCAACTGATAGGAGATTGCTTTACACTTCCAACACCATAAGTTTTCCAAATAATGTTTTCTGAATTTAGAATGAATGAACAAGTGTTCTCTTATGTGGCTTAAATATCTGGTGAGATTGTATCTGGAGAATATTGGGTAGTTCTGGGAACACACATATAAATATCGGTGGTAGAAGGGAATTATGCTTCAAATCTCAAGCAGAGAGGACAGTGCTTGAGACGTGTATTGGTTTCTTCTGAGAGGTTTTTACCAGAACTGTGTGAGATCTTTTAAATAAGGCTGCTCAAAATGACTGGTTTACATTGGCTACCTGTAGCAGACTGGTTTAAACGAGAATATTGTGTCATGCTGGTTGGGGAAGAGAAGAGAAGGGAGCAGCTGGCCTAATTCTTCATCCTAAAACAGGAATGAAGGTAACTGTAACAACTCTCATCACCCAGCAGGTTGCAAAGCACTGAGCATTAGACTGCCAAACTTAATGTCTCTGCATACAACACTGCGTGAGAGGCTGTAGGTTACTGTGAACTTTCTGTCCTACCTGTGAAGGTTCAGGTGTTGGTCATCGCTAGAAGCAAGATCACAGATTAGCTGGTCAGTGCGCTGGGTTATCCTGTTTTTGTGGTGCTGAGGGTCATGAAGAATTATCAGTCAAGAA
The DNA here is from genome assembly GCA_035583155.1 of Acropternis orthonyx. Taxonomy (NCBI): domain Eukaryota; kingdom Metazoa; phylum Chordata; class Aves; order Passeriformes; family Rhinocryptidae; genus Acropternis; species Acropternis orthonyx. The sequence continues at coordinate 30,589,350 of JAWWEU010000158.1, read as the reverse complement.
AGCCAAGAGCTGTTACTGCTTTACAGGTCAGATTTTGGTATGCATCTATATTTGTTTGACTTCCTGAGCATCAGTTCTGCCTTCTGTATGCCATTTGAAATCTGGACTTTAGATGATGCAAGGCAGCAGGTTTTAATTTCTCAAGGGTTTCACTTCTTTTTAAAACCCAGAGCAAACATAAGTTTAGTTTCCCTTTCCTAGGTTGTTTGCTAGGAACTGGATGGAACACTACTACTACATACCAGCAGAGGAATTCACATTGAACATTAGTTTTCAAACTCATCACACAGAATTATTTAGGCTGTGAATAATTGCCTAAACTTGAGATCATCTAGTCCAGTGCCAAACTTTCTGAGTCATGCAAACATTAAGCTATAAGCAGACTGATGTGGGCCAAATTTATTATCAGTGTGGTATGCTTTTTCTTTATCAGTCTTTACACTAGGCTTTTCAGCAGGCACACAGTAAAAGAATCTGTAATTGTAATAATTGCAAGAAATGCTTAGAAATTTTTTTTGAGCTGTCATACCCTCTTGAGCAGTCTTTTATTTGATGTACTTTCTCAAGTTAGATTGATTTAACAAAAACAAGATAGGCAGTGTATCAGTGACAAGAGGCTAGTACAAAGCATTTTGTACAGTGAATTTGATGTTCACAGGCCAGTATTTCAGATTGAATTGTGACAGCATATCAGTGCTGTACATGTGCAAAACCTTTTCATGTTTCAGTCCTGAGTTCTTTGCTCTGCTGGTGAGCCTCAGTCTATTTCTGCTTTGTTAAATATCTTCTTGCAATACTGGTCCAAAACATGCCTTAGGATATCAGTGTAGTAACTTGGATATAAGTATGATATAATACTGAAGTTTCTAGCACCCATTTATCCATGCTGACTTCTTGCTTGTGGATTTGAAATTCTCAGTAGCGGTCTTGGGATAATCCAGTCTGCCCAGTTGAGTATATGCATCATGAATGCTTTTTCTGCAGGGTGAGGATGGATTAGAGGCAGCGTTTTTGGCTTGTGTGCAGTCTTAGGTACAGTCTTTAATCATCAGGTTAAGAAGAGATCTTACAGGTGTTTGGAACTCTTTTACTGGAGGGGATTTTTCAGTGTGCCATTTGCTGCAAATCTCTTTTCATAGTGTTGTCATCCCCATCACTGGTCAGCTACTGACACAGAGGAGGACATGGTGATGCAAATGGCAGGGGTAGTAAGGGGCTGCTTATTTTGGCCACAGTGTGGCCTAGTTAGTTGAAGCCAGTTTACAAACTGAATCTGAACAAGAACACTTGCAGTCAAAAAAAAAAAAGCTACTTCTGTGGAAATAAAGGCAAAAGGCATGGATGTCACTTAGGGACTAGAGTCTCACTCCTGCTCCCTGACTAGACAGTCTGTCATTGGTGAAGGATACAGGCATTTGGTGAGCTATAGACTTCTCTCTCCAATACCTTTCCATAGGTAGACACTAGTTTATACAATGTGCAGTACCTTTGCACTTAGGCTAACTGGAATTACCTGCTGGAGATTTACTGCATTATTGCAGACAGTGCCTAGGATTGCAGACACAGTTCCTGGTCAGATGGCAAAAACTCAGAGAATACTTGCTCTATGTGTGAGGAGCGATCATTCACCAGCTGGACTGGTGACCCCAGCTGCAATGTTGTTAGTAGTCACTGTATGCAATATAATTGCAATAAAGCATGTAAAGAAAAGAAATCTGCTTTGTAGTCAGGCAACTTTTAAGATAGCATTACAGCTAATGTTCAAAGATTAACCACAGACTTTGTGTGCTGGAAGTTGATTGCTTCCTGTGATACTTTTTATTTTAATGTGGTAGTAAACAATACCTAAAGCAACAGTTTTCACCACAATAACACTGTGAACTCTCAGACTTTCTTACAGGCCATCCAAAAGAAACAAATTTAGTATTTTCTCTTAATGGTGGTCCCTGACACTGGTTGCCAAATGATGCCCAGTTCCAGAGCATGGTTTGGGAGTCGGTGCTACAGTCATTGAAAGAACGTTAGGAAGATACCAAGCCTAAGTCTGTAATATGGAAATAAGAAAACAAATCCAGACCTGAGGGCATTTGACCCAGAGAGGCATTCTGTGTCATGAAAGGTGACATCTGTGTCATCATAGGTGTTACTAGATGGCCAGATGCATCAGCCCCCAGCTGCTCTGCTGACCTGGATGCTGCCCCGTCTTGCAAATCTGACAGCTGTGAGACTATGCTATATAATTATAACTTCCCGATATGCAAGTGACCTGATCTGTTTCTCTAGGCCCAAGGAGGGCTCTGAAACCCCCATTGCATTTGTTCTCATTTGGAATGAAGTTGAATCCTTTGGTAAAGATTTAGTGAAAGTGTCAAAGTCACTTCCTGCACTGCCATCGGTGAATGCTCCTGGGGGCTTTTTTCCTGTAGGTCATTATTTCAGAATCAGACACAAGAAGCTATTTCTTTCCTCCTGCCTTGCCTGCTTCTCTATCAGCCTATTCTAGGAAATGCCTGGCACTTGGCAAGTTGGGTTGGCTTTGCACATCAAACCTTCCTATTTGTAGCTATGTGCCCTCAAAATGGTGGATGAGGAGAAAAGGTGAGCCAATTTACACGTATACCTACTCTTTTGTAGAGCTTGCCTCAGGCTAAGAGGAAGGGCTTGGGAGATTTGAGACCTCCTGGATGCCTCTTGCATTCTTTTCCTATGGTGTCATTTCTTTCAGCAGTGTTTGAACCTTAAAGCTCACCTGGGTGTGTTCACGGGTAGCCAGACCAGTATTGCGAAAGCGAAATTAGACACTTAACATTGGCAATAATCAACTCCCATAGCTTGTTTGTACCTCTTTGTCATGCATTTATTGTCCCCTGTGTGCTCACTTCTAAGAAAATTATTTTTTGCATTTTATCAGGTTTTTATGAGTCTGAGCAAGTGCAGAATTAAACTGTGAGTCTCAGATTCGGAGGAGGGATTAGTTTCTTTCTTCCCTTGGCAATTCACCTGTACAAACATGTATTGGGGATGGGTGGAGCTCAGTGGTAATGGTAGCGGCTTAGAAACATAATAAACAGGTTTTGTGTAGTGTTTCATGCTAAGAGCCTGCTTGAGAAACCCCTAATCCTGTCTTCCAGACTGATAACCTTCTTGTCCTCAGCAAGGTGAGGAGAATTGTGTGAATTGCTCTGCTCTTTGTGTAATGTGTGCTGAGCCCTGAGAATAGGTAACTGGTATCTCCCCATGCCAATACATGTCAGGGCAAATAACCCCAAGAACAAGGAGCCTGGCTATTTAACTGTTGTGCTCCCTGACAGAAAATGGTGAAAGCCATCAACACGAATGCATGATTTCTCTTGATTATTTTAATCCTTATTAAAAGGCGTGTCTTCTCCATGGTGACTTTTTTAACTAGGGCCTCTTGCTTTGTTTTTTCCGTGTACACACAGTGCTTTGCAAAACATTGGTGCCTGCTTAGCAAAACATTGCTTACCAGCTAATAAAAACAACCAATTCACAGCTCTTGGGGGTTACTTAGTCATATGGGAGTGAGGCTTGATCTTTGTTATTTTGTTATGTTATTATGTTATTAAAAAAAATAAAAAAAAGGTGGAATGTCATATATCTGGCTTTTTTGTGTATACAAGAATACTTCTTTTGCCTATTTTGCCTTGGGGACTATATCAGAAGCCAGATTTGGGTCTGTGTTGAAGCACTCCAAATTGACTTAACGTTACAATCAAGTTCTCCTTATCTACTGCTGCATGTGCAGCACTGAATTGCTTCTCTAAAATTTCCCATTTCAAGAGAGCTCCGATGTACTTAGCCTGAAGTTCCAAGGAGCAAAGTGAGATGAGGCACTGATGCTTTCACCCAGTGCTTTGCTCCTGTGACATACCTTTCTGTAGTTTCTGTGTTCACTGTATCCAGGAAAAAAAAAATCCCTGGACAGTTTTCTCATCTCCCCTTTGCACTGGCTTCCGTGCTTATCTGGTCTTTTGCCGAGCCATTGTATGCACGACTGCAGAAGAAAGTACATGCAACAAAACAAGTGGTTAATTTTCTGTAGGGTTAGCATGCTGGAATGGCTCAGTGCAGGGTTCAGTGAGCAGAGAAGTTAATATGAGAAAGTCGAAACACTTGAGCAGGGATCATGGGAGTAAGATGTCCAGCATTTAGAGAAACGTGAAAGCTGAAATTGATTCCTGCTGTGCCTGTTGATGCTGCTATCACAGATGCTATTTTGAGATTTTGTTTTCCGGTGAACCTGGGGGACTTACTGAAACTGCAGTCGCGTAGTCCTATACTGTTTTGAAATGCATATTGCTCCTGATGTTATCTTTTTTGTGTCATGCATAATACTATTTTAATTTCATTATTGCTGGTATTTTTCTGACACCGTCAGAAAACTTGGATGACTATAGCAGTAACCTTCAAGATTAATAACAACACATAGTCCTGATATTTACTGTGGAGCTAATTACAAAGGTGGATATTAGCTCCCTTCTCTGTGCTGTGCTTCACAGCCCCTTCAATGCCAGCCTAAGGATTTGTGGTGTCATGCAGTAAAATAGTTTACTGAAATAATCCAGGCTAAAAATAACCTTCTGAAAAAATGTGGTGTGAGACAAGAATGGCGCTGAAGGTAAGTAAGGCTGGCAAATTTTCAAACCCACTTTGCTGCTGGAACAGGAGCAGTGTGAAAGTGCCCTGACAGTGGTCATTCCTATCCATAAGCAGTGCCAAAATGGCTGTGGCAATCTTTGTGGTGTCTTCATCCAGTGCTTCCTGGTGTCCTCTAAAAGGTCACCTCTGTGATGCACTTCTCCCCTTTTGTGTTCAGTTTAGTTGGTACAACTCTTTTGAAGGCCACCTGTGAACTGGCTCAGGGAACATAAATGAATTTTAAAAGGTGGGGTTACTTTAAAGTTTTACCAGTTTCCCAGCTTGACGTGGGGTGCTGCAGAAATGGTACTGATGTGAGCTGCTCAGGTTGTCAGTGCTGCACAGGGAAACATCTGTGGAAGCACTGCAGGAGTCTGTTGGGGGCGTTTGATAAATGAGAAGGTCCTAAATTGCTGGAATTGTATGTTAAAACTTTCAAGTAGTAAAAGCCTACAAGTATAAATGGTATACTTGACTGTATTTTTGCCATTTACTTCCTGTAATCTAGAAGATTTTCTGGTGGCCAAAATGCTGTACATCCAGTTTTACTTAAGTCTAGCATAAGTGATCCGTTTCAGAATGTTATTTAGCATGATGATGTGGACGCACAGAGGAACCGCAAAGTGTCCAACAAACCACAACTTAATCTGTAATGCGCAACTCTGGCTCTAGTGTTTTACATCCCCGTTCAATATGGACATTCATTTGACATCAGACTTTGTACATACTGGACACAGGAAAAAGATAAGTGAACTCTACAGACCAAAGAATCATAGAATGGCTTGGGTTGGAAGCGACCTTAAAGATCATCTCATTCCAAGCTGCCTGCCCTAGGCAGGGACATCTTCCACTAGACCAGGTTGCCCAGGGCCCCATCCAACCTGGCCTTGAACACTTCCAGGGATGGGGTACTCATAGCTTCTCTGGGCAACCTGTTCCAGTGTCACATCACCCTCACAATAAAGAATTTCCTAATATCTAGTCTAAATCTACCCTCTTTCAGTTTAAGCCACTCCCCTTGTCCTGTCACTACAGTTCCTTATGAAGAGTTCCTCTCCAGCTCTCATATAGCCCCCTTTAAGGTCTCCCTGGAGGAGCCTTTTCTTCTCCAAGGTTAACAACCCCAGCTCTCTCAGCCTGTCTTTGTAGGAGAGGTGCTCCAGCCCTCTGGTCATCTTTGTGGCCCTGCTCTGGACTTGCTCCAGCAGGTCAGATCAGAAATTAAAAGACAGCTAGTAGAAATGCAGTATTTCATCTGTTAGGGTGGAAAAACAGACTTTCACTAAAGACTCTTCTTTCACTTCTAAGCAGTAATTATTTTGAATTTCTTTTTTAATAAAAAAACATGTTTCTGTAAGTGCTGTAATTATTCTGTGTCCAAATTCTGTACTTGACAAAAGTAACATTTCCCACGAGCATGGGTGTTGATTGTCTTCTATCCATGTCTTGGTGGCGTTGCCTGCTGCTTTTTCTCAGAATTTCATGTGGTTTTGATGTTCTTAATTTCCACCCCAAACTGTGCTGTGATGTTTGTGACTGTAAATATGCAGTGCATTGGCTTCAGCTTTGTTTCATGACTGTTTCTATGTGTTTGTATTTGTTTAAAATAGTAAAGATTGACTTAACATATTACTCTGGAAATTATTAACACTTAGGCTGTAGGCCATTACATCATGAAGAAACCAAAGCACACTTTGAAAGCATTTACTTTCTTTCTCTCAGGATTGTTGAAATACAAAATACAGCTGTTCGGCAGTGCACATAATATTTGCTGGCAGTACCAGATAAAAACAAATAATACAGGAGAAATGCAATACTGAGAAAAGTTTCAATTTTCCTTTTAATAGAAAAAGCTGTTTGTATCTCTGCAATAGAGATTTTAATAAAAATTAACAGTATTAAAAGGAGATAAAACTGAGCATCAGAATTTTGTAAACTGCTCAGAATCTCTCGGTAGTTTTCTAGTATTTTCAGTATAGTAATTATTAATATTTTGTGTGTGTCTGATTCTCGAGTCAGTGTGTGTCCCTGAATGTCTATGCTTAATGCTTCATTTATGTAACTTAATGTGCAGTGCCCAGTTGCTATTCATAGCATACATAAAGTGGAAATGTTGATTTAATATTAGGTGCAAATTGTATTGCTTTTTCCACTGCTTTCCACTTCCACATGAGCTTTTTCTGCATCTAGGTCAGATAAACAGTGGTGGGATGGTCAGTGTAGGCGCTTCTCCTTCAGCTGGTGTCTTGCATGCCTCTCTGAGTAAATACAGAAACCAAAATTGCTTTTATGCAGATTAATCTTTAGAGACGCCTGTGAATAAATAAATGGCAAATGATGTCCTTTAATTGAAATAGTAAGTAAAAATACCTTTAAGCCCCCAGAAACTGATATGTTTTTATTGATAGGATTGCCTTTATTACTGTTCCGGGTCCAGTTGAACCAGCTGTGATGTGCCATTTGTTCTGAGTACCTGTCTCTATAGGAAACAGTCTGTTAAGGTTAGAAATCAGCTTCTTCTCTATTACATTAAATGAATTGCTGCTTTCTACTTGCCAGAGGCACTACTTCAAAACAAAAGCAACCCAATTCGCAGGGAGTTAAAATATTTTTGTCCTAAGTCATCACTTCTGGCAGAGTGACCTCAACCCTCTCGTGCTCTGAATCATTGCTGAGAACCCACGTGGTCTAAATAGACCGAGTTAAGTTTCAGTCCCAGAAACTGTTTGTCTTTTCATGTGTCATGGCTAAATAAGTGCAACCTTGACATTGTTAGAAAGGGCACAGCTACACCCAGTTACTGCGGGTGTAGTAGCAGATTAACCACTCTAACTACTTTCTTGTGTGTAATCTTTCTAATCTTGCTCAGGTGGCCATGCTGCTTTTCACCTGGGGCACGTTGGCAGAGTTTGGCTGTGTTTTTAATCCTCAGGCTGTTTTTTTGGTGCGCGGTGCAGACAAAAAAAAAAAAAAAAAAAAAGGAGAGAGAGAATTTCAAGGAGTTGAAGTATTGCATGCAATGTGAGAAGGTTAGGCTGCATTTATGGGAAAACTCATAAACAATATATTTGGATTAAAGGAAGTTATTAAAGTGGTCCTTCAAGAAATGTCTGAGAGTAGTGCTTTTCATACTTACTCAAATTAACGTAAGCCATGATGTAGTCTGTCTGCCAAAACTATCACACAGTTTCTGGCAGTAATGCTTCAGAAGGAGAAGAGATTCTGAAAGCAAAGAAATTTTCCAGACTGTTGTATTCTTGTATTTAGAACCAAAACTATAAGTTCCACAGTTACAGAACTTACTGGTGAAAAAGCTATTAACGCCTTCTCTTACTGTTAACCTCTAGGGTATGAATGAGAACTTGCTTCCTTTTAAGAGCAGAAAGGAGAGCTGGTTTCGCCTGGTATTTGCAAGTTACAGTAGTCCTAGTGAAGCTGTTTCGACTTAGCAAAGAGTGTATATTTTGAGTTTACTGGTTTTGCTTTCTGTTTTGCCCATAAAGAAGAGCTTCATAACTTAATTGGTACCTCCTTAGTAGCTTCCAGCTTTTGTTACCTTCTACAGGTTTGTGATACTCTCGCCTAAGTTTCATTATCTATGAAAGGTAATGACAGTTACTTAAACAGCTTTGTTTTCTTTAACTAGCTTTCCTGATCTAATGGTTTCTTGTAACGGTATTGTCCTCTATTCTCCCTCACTTACATTGTAACTCACTTCATGACCTAAATCCAAAACATATCCAGGACCTCTAAGATGCAGTCTAACTAGCAGTGCCGAGGTCTAGTGAAGGAGTATGTTGTAGTGTAACATGAATATATTAACTGAATAGCTCTGTACTGTGTTAAGACAATAAAACTATAGTTTTATCCTGCTTGTAGTTTAGAAGAGTAAACATGAAGCCTTCAACTTAGAAAATAACAGATCAAATACAGTAGCAGTTGCCATTGGAGCTGCATCCACAAGTTGCTTCTGTCATATGAAACATCTACCTTATTATGCTCTTCTGCTTCGTACTTATACTTTTTTTTCATTCATGTGATAGCTGAGCATTAAATGCTCTTACTAACAGCTGTTTCATGTGACTTACTCTGTTCTGTCAGGCACAAAAATATATTTTCCATTTTTTTGTTTGTTTGTTGCCGGAGAGGGTTTTTCAAACATCTGTTTGTAAGTAGACTAATACACTGTTTGTATTAGTGATGTCTAGCAGATACTCTTTATACACATTCAAGTATAAGACATTCCTAAGCCTAAATTGTAGAAGAAATGACCAGAAGAGCTGTAGCCATACTGTGGCTCTCATGTGTCATGTCCCTGTCACTTCTTCAGTAAAATGGACAGTGAGGAACACTGGAGACAAGTGGAAACACATCAGGATAGAAGGTAGCACTGTGTAAGCATACTTCTTCCTCAGCAGGGTCTGAGAGACCACTGTGCCTGCCAGCCAGAAGGCTGTGGTACAGCTCTGGTGCAGAAGTGCCCAGTGATCTCTGAGACAGTCCAGTAGCATAATATATTTGCAGTGTGGAATGGGTATTTCTGGGAAGGGAATCTGCATTGAAATGCAGTAATGTGCATTGTAAGAAGTTTTCATTGAATCTCCCATAACCAAATCGAATACAGATTTCAGAGATGTTAAAAATAAAGGCTTTATGTGTCTAAGTAAAAGATCTGCATTTATCTTGTTCTTTTTGGAAGGTATTCACTGCCATTAACATTTAAGAACATGGTCCTGTACATTTCCTCTGTTAAATAAGAGAGCACTGGGAGCAGAGGGGTGGAGCAGGCTGACAAGGGAAATTCTGTCTCTTCTTCTCAAATAGCAGATCTCTCTAATGCAGTCCATGTGTTCAGTCTTTCTTGCCTCTAGGTGGTAGAGGTTTCATACTGGGGGAAGTAATCATTTGCAAATAACTATTAGTTTGAAATTCAGTACTGAGAGATATGTAGGGTTAGCTAGAAATGATTCCTTGCATTTGCACAGGGAACGGAAAACTGTAATACTGAGGGTTACTAGTTTTGATTTGATTTCAGTGCTCTCATTTATTCAATAATACAGTCACCCTCTTTGTACATGCAGTTCATGCATGAATGGAAGTGTGAACAGGACCAAAAGCAGGTTACAGAGGGGGAAGTTATAACACCATTTATAGGATATTAATTTAAGTTATTTGAAGATGTTTCATAAGATAGACATTTAAGTAGAAAACAGTGAAGTCCAGCTTTATCTAGAGGACTGGTCTCAGCCTTGCTGCAAACCTGCACAATTAAACAGATGTTCATAAGAGATGAATTGTTTCTTCTATTATTTTGGGCTTATTTAGAGTCTGATTCTGCCCCTTTTGTATTGCCTAATTCAAGTGTTAAAACTAACTGTGGGTATTCTCCATAAGCTTGTGTGTAATGGAACTATTTGGCATGGCAAAATACTCCTCAGGATTGTGGAATTGGGTCCTTTGGTGCTATAGAGAGGAGTCACACAGCTCACAGAATTTTGCCTATAAGCATTAGCAGTGGATAAGCATGGCCAGCCAGTAAATGAATTTATGACTTTGCTTGTCCTGTATTAACTGTCGTGTATGGAAATACATGGGGTGGGTAGTACTTTGGTTTGTTCTCTGTTGTTTGTAACTCTCCTTCAGCTTGTGCAGTGAATGTACGTGCCAGTGAAGGTCTTCAGCCAATGACAGAGTGGGAAATGGATCATTAAAATTTTAACTGCTATGTATGAGTACAACATGGATAGGAATTTTGTTAGAACCATTTAACTTAACAGCATCAATTCCTTTTTTTCTTCTTCCCCCCCGCCCCTATTTTTCCCTGCCTGTAATAGGATGGTTGATTTGGTCAGAAAATTGACTGAAGCTGATACTAATTTATATATCATGTTGGAAATCAGATATGCTTGTTCTACTTACAGAAATAAGTTTTTGTGTAGGTTGGATCAGGAGGACATTCACAACTTTAAGAAAACAACAAGTTCAGACTGTTTCTCTTCCATGAATTAATGTTTAATTTTCAAGTGAAGAATTGTTTCCTTACTAGTGTGATGTCAGAGACATGACATGTAAGAATTTACAGACTGATAGTATTCTGACAGGCCACCTGACCACATGGATTTGTAAATTGAGTAAGTTAGGCAGGAATCATCATGGAAAAAAAGTGATGGAGCCTCCTTGTGTCACTTATCCATTTAGTCTTCTGGTAGTAGTTTTAAGATACAACTAGATCAAGAGGGGAAGAAGTCATCTTTCCTAAGAAGTAGCTTTTAGGTTCTGAGAAGCACACCTACTTAAAGATGAGAAAGAGGGGAATAATTCTCTACATTTAATATAACTTCCCAGTATAAAATTGCTTTTAATGGGCTGTTTGGAAAGCTGGTTAGCACTGTAGCATGTTATTTTTTAAAATCCTGTTCCTATGTGCTGTGATTTCCGTGACACTATTCTTCAGGGACAGCACATTTGTTACAGGAGGCTGAATTGTTTCCTTTTGCAAATCCTTACAGGCTCTGAAACTCCCACTGGCTGCTGTCCAGAAAAAAAGATTTGTGAGTTCTGCCCAGTGTCCGCAAATGTGTGATGATATTTATATTCCTTGAGTTGTTTTCACTGTAGCGAGAGCTGGTAAAACACTTGTGGTTTTACTGCAACTAAAAGACTTTTGGTAAAGACCGAGAACTTAGAAATCAAGTATTGCGCTTGAAGAGATGCTCTGACTGCCACTGCATCCCTGGTTACTGGGTGGGAAGGAGGATCATGCTCGTTACACATCAGCCCTCTCAGAGAGGGCAAAGTCAGCAAAACTACAAGAAATAATTAAAACTTCCATTTTTTTTAAAGCATAATACTGTTTAAGTGTGGATGAAAAACAGAATGTTGTCTCAACCGGGACATCAAAAGTTGTTCACAATTATTTTATTGGTAGAGTCCTTAAAATCCAGTTCATTCTGCACAGCTGTACAGTTGTGTTGACTCAAAAGTCTTTCACAGATGGGACTTCTGGGGGAAAAAAAAAAAAGACTGCCTTTTTCTTCTTATAGTTTTCTAAACTGGTAACAACAAAGAAGAAGGGCAGATGTTTCACTTCCATGTGTACTTTCATGTCTTCTCTTTTGCTCTGCAAGAAGCTTCCACTAAGAAGGGGAACAAATTTTTTTGAAAAAGGCCAGTGACAAAATCTCCTTGTTCTGGGAAGCATTTCCAAACATGAAAACAATGCCAATGTAATGCTTTTATTGAACAATTTTTGCTTAGATTGTCAATAGTTCCCCTCTCCTCTCTTCAGCTTTGTACTTGGTATATCATAAAGAAGTTATGGTCATGGCCCCTTGAAACTTTGCCACCTTTGAGTTTGAAAATCTACAGTATAATTAGTTGATTTGGGTGCTTGAACGCTTGACCCTGTTCCTGGCTTTTCTCTATGTTTTCTGTATAGTCTTAAGTGATAGCAGTGGTCAGGCTATCTGAGGGTTTCCTAATTTCTGCAACAACACATGTGGCTACCTTAATATCCCCTGATTTCCATTTCTAATTGAAGTCAATAAAGTCTGACTTTGAGATCCTTAGATAGACATTTGTATGTGGAAATAATTTGCTTTGAATATTCTCTTTTAACTTATGCTTTTCAAATGGATTTATGGCATTACATCTAGAAATCATTTGTATTGGATAAAGCAAATATAGTAGTGTAAGACTTACTGGCCCAGTTTGGTATGTGTGACTGTTAGGGGCTGAAGATCCAAGTATCAGTGAAAGAATGTGGTAGATTTTCCTTAGACCTGGCAAAAGTTCCTCTGTTTGGAACTTTTAAAAACAACTGGGTTGGTATACTGAAAAATACACTGCAGAGAAGACAGCGCTTTATCGGTAGAAAAATAGGCTAGTTGTTCCTGTAGGACACTCTGTGTGCAGCTGATGAAATTGTAAGTGATAGTTCTTTTAAATTGCCTTAGTTTCACCAATTTTGTTGGCTATGACCTACAGCATGACTGAAGCCTTCAGTTTCATGCCAGTGAAAACGGCAATTGACATCTTGTTTAGTTTCTCTTGTTAAGTGCAGAGTGAAACTTCAAGGTTGTAGCTAAAATAAAAATTGCTAATTTTTTTTCCCCTGATGAAAACTTGCAAGCATTTGGCAGCAGGGTGGAATAGAAAAGTTATCTTGATTGTGTAAGTCCGGTCTTTGGCCATGCAGCCCTAGAACACTTGAGCAATAGATGAGTGCCGGGTGCTGTTGACTAGATAATGTTGCTGTTCCTGCGCTGAGGACTGTAGGCCGACTTTCATGCCAGCCAATGGCATGGGGTTTTCCTGCACTTGCATCATCACCGATTTTTCCAGCAGTATGACATGTCTGGTGAACAGAAGTTACATTGCAACTGGGATACCCTCTGCTGAGGCTGGCCAGCGGCGGGCAGGGCTGCGCTGCCCAGGTCAGCAGTGTCTGTCAGCACAGTGCGCACTGTGCAACACGGTTATTTTGGAGTACTGCACCACGGGATTACTGCTGTTTCTTTCCTTTATCTGCAGGTTCGTAACCTGCTCCTCTCCAGCTTGAGTTTCTGGGACATCTTCCTGCAGCAGGTGACTGAGAGGGCACCTAGGAGCTAGAGGAACTGGGAACGTGACCTAGTCTGCAGGAACTATTTCAATGGACTTGGGTCAGATGCATGGAAACAATCAGGCGCATGGATGCAGATGGACACAATTGTGCTTAACTCAAGGTGGCACCTGAAACACATGGATGTCTGTGCTTTAAGGCCCTCAGTCTGAGAGCTGGCCTGCTCCAGAGGTCCCTGTGTACACATGTGGCGTTTGCAGTGAGGACTTTGGAGCCTGTGGTTTTGTTTGAATCTGGAGCTAGAGGGATTTTTTTTTCTTCATTTGCACCCCCTCGGCCTTAAAAAAAAAATCAGTTACAAGTCTTGAAACTTTGATGTAGAAATTGATTTAATCCAATTAAATCTCCTAGGAAATTTGTCCTGTTCTTAAAGTTACTTTTTTTGCTTGATAGCATTGAATTAAGTGCTTTGGAAGGAAGGGAATTTAAGATCTGATCTGATGGCCACTGCAGTTTTTTGTGGTGCTGACTTAGGAAAACATTTCCAAGACAATGGTTGAGATTTTAAGTCTCAGTCTATTTTTGTATTTTTGTAAGAATAAATATTCAAAAAAGTGTTTCTTATTTTGTCAATCTCACATAATCCAGGATCAGTTCATATTACTGATTGCTACATGTTATCAGTTTTGACCTGGGAGGAAGTGGACAAGTAAAATGAATAGCAGAATAGTTCACAACTATTTTTGCGGCATAACTTGGTGGTGGTATTTGGAGTTGTTGGGGGACAGCAAGCCAAGCTGTACTCTATGCTATACCATACTTATTGTTAGAAGCAGCATGAATTAAGATTGAGTTGAGTGAGTTTATGATACGTGCCTGTGTAGGTATGGTGCGAGAATCTAAAGGGCTAGAAGATAAAGGTGTTTTCAGCACCGAGGCAGAGGCAGAGCTGTGCCCCCATGAAGGGTGGTCTGAGTGTGTGGTACTTCTCTCCTGCCATTGTTGCAGTGCTGTCTCACTGAGTCCCAGCTGTCCAAAGCTCATTGCATGTAACTAAAGCCTTTTGGGTAGTGAATGCATTATGTTGCTTTGTGTGTCCATCCTGCCAAGGGATCAGAAAGTTCGCTGCTTAAATTTACCTATAGCTTTGGCAAACACCATGGTGTAGCAGAAGGCAGTAATGCCCCTCTTTGATGTTTATACTATCTGCTTTTCCTTTTTAATAGAACAGGAGGAAATGTGTCAAATTAGCTGTATGGCAGAATGAATTCACTAAAGCGAGTACATTGAATTATACTCAAGTTTCAAGCTTCTGGGTTGGAGTTACAAAGCAGTAATCGTCTTCTAGTTGTTTTTAATTATTTATTTTGTGGCACCTTTCTTGTGCATGAATCAGATACTTGCTGTGGGTTAACCTGGGAAAATGAGCAATGTCATTGAGGCTTTGAGCAGTGTAAACATTAACAAATACCTTTCTATTGTAGTCTCTGATGTGTTTGTCAAGATCAAGGGGGAGAGAGTGAATGAATCAGGATGTTAAGTTGGGTCTGTGCAGTCTTCGCCTGCAGTTTGTCATTTCAAGTACAACTCAGCTTGCTAGCAACTGGAATACTTTACTAAATAATGGCAGTTTTCTATTGCAGGTGATGTAAATGAGTGAATGTTTGACTTCATGTAAGCTTTAGAGAAATTCCTTGATTCTTAGAGCATCATTAAGCTGTGGGCCCCTTCTTTTATCTGGCTAAAAGTTAGAGCAGGACACTAAATCTGTGTCTACAGACCATGGTATCACACACAGTTTGTCTCATCTGATTTGGCTAATTTACCTGCCAGCTTGGGCTCTATGTGGCACAACTCTTTTTGTGTCAAACTTCACATGTCTAAACAGAAGCCCCCGATATCTGTTTCTTCCTATAAATAATGTTCCCTTGCATCTCTTTTTCCGTAAATCTAAAGGAATCCTGAGAAGGGAATGATACCAAACCTGTGCTGTTTACTGAACTACTTAGGTGAGGTGTATCTGAGCTTTACCCTCCCCATATTTTGCTCCTTATCTGTAAGGATGCGGTAATGTTTTATGGCTATATAGGAATGGATAACTGATTACTTAAGGTGGATGGCATTTATGTAGTTCTTCTTTGACATAACATGTGTGTAGCTAAGGCTGGCTTGAAAAAGCTAATATGCAAAAATGTGAACATGTATTAACAGGGCATATCAAACATGCATTTGAGACATGGCTTCATGAGGAAGGCTGATGGGACTGCAGTGTGTTATTACTACTGCAGAGCATGGTATCCAAAGTCTGGGTCACTGATGTAGAAACAGTGCACTAGGTGTTAAAGTCTGTGTCTACACAGTGTTTTGGGGTTCTGTTTCTCCTTTGGAAATAATGATACTTTGTTAAGTAGGTCCACTTGTGATCTTATTGAATTAAGCAAGTGCCAAAACTACAGTATTACCAAAATGTAGCAGCTGAGCCTTAGGCCTAATTTCTCTCATATCAGCTTTTTTGGCTTTGCTATTTACATCCTGGCATCCATCTCTAAGAACTTCAGTCACTCAAGAAATGCCTTAAATCTGATGTTCAGTAGCTCCTTTATCTTATTATAGGTGAAGTTTCTACTTGCCATTCTGTGTTAAACTAAAGAATGGGGGCTGGAACAGACTCCCCGGAGAAGTGGCCACAGCACCAAGCCTGACAGAGTTCAAGAGGTGTGTTTGGAAAATACTCTTGGACACATGGTGTGACTCTTGGGGATGGTCTTGTGCAGGGCTAAGAGTTGGACTTGATGATCCTTGTGGGTCCCTTCCAACTCAGCATATTCTGTGATTCTGTGAAATGACGTCTAACCCAAGAGTAGTTTGGAAATCTGCAAATAGAGGAGTTAACAAGTAGAGAAAGACTTGTGTTACTGGTGATTCAAGAGGGTGTTTCTACTTACTCTAGAAACACCTGTCAGAAGAATTTTAAGATTAGGTTTTTCTTTCCATTATTGAAAATGAAAAAAGCCAAAGGAAATCCCATCCAGAAATCAGGTGGTGCAAATGAGATCAGGCAAATTAAGGAACACGTGCCGTAAACAGATTCTAAAGGGAATATCTAGAGGTATGCCCTCTAACATACCTACCTTAATGACTGTAGTTGGCAGGGAAGTTCAAGAGGAATAGCTCAGCCAGTTTCTAAAGTATGGTGTACTCTCCTGTAAGAGAAACTACTTCCTAGTCCACTGGATGCAGTGGACAGAATTGCATCAGAGCTATCTGCATAATTGTTCACTGAAGGTTTTTTGGAGCAGGACAGGCGGGTTGAGCATGGTGTCATTCTGTTTGTCTGGGGTTGTACAGTGCAGGATGTACAGCACAGCCTTGATCAGTGAATAGTTTATGGGTGGTAACATACTGGAAATTACATTGGTGGTCTACAGATCTGGATACTGGACTGCTCTGAAGGCCAGTGTAGCAGAAGCAAGATCTATTGCAGGTGTAAGTGGACCTGAGAGAGAACAATGAAGAGTCTGATTTTAATCCATTAGAGCACTGTTTTGAAATAACAATCCTAGATCCTGCTCAGAGTGGTAATCTGTGCAAATGGAAGTTTTTGTAATTAACATCTATATGTAAGTTGACGCATGGCCAAGAAGAGTACCATCCTGACTGTATTACAGAGACAAGATTAATTTTTGCATATTCTTAAGTAGTAAGAATTTTCCCTGATTATTTTTTTTCACTCTGCAGAGGCCAAAGATGAACAGAAGGGCATAGAGAGTCTGGATTACAGTTTAAGTCATACTTTTACTAGGAGAACATTTTCTTTTTGAAGTGGGAGTTGTAAGTTTGAATCCACCTAATACAGGCAGATGCTTATAATCAGCTTCTGGGACAGACCTCTGCCTTCTGGGCTGTGCACAGGGATCAGTACTTGCTGCTGGATTGGGATTACTTGGCTAAGATCCACAGGGGTTTAGCATCAGCCTAAGCATTAATCTACAAACCACATTGTCTCATTCTGGATACTGTTTGTTTTTGTGTTAGATTTGAGAATAGTGTTTGATTTAGTACAGTGTTACTGGTACATTTGTGTATTATGCAAACAGTTATTAAAAAATTTTAACGGAGTCCAATTTTGTGTTACAACACAGCTATGGATATGAACTGCAGTATTGCTAAACAGGTGATGTTTTCCAAATTTTTCCTGAGTACTTCAGTGTTTCTGCAGTTCTCATAGTAGTTGGTTTTAACAGTTTTCATAATTGTACCAGACAAATGTTTGATATATTTGATACCAGTGGTTCAATACCTCCTAGCAATCAGGCTTGCCTTATGGTTGGTGTTGAATTACAGAAATGTCTTAAGTGTTTACCTTTTTGAAATGGAAGGACCTAAGATCTAGGAGAAACCAGCAATTTTTTTCTTTAGTGCCCTCACAGAAAATGTGATTAAAAAGTGACAAGGAAAACATTTCAACTGCTACTAAATGTTTCTTCTCCCTATTGGCTTCCAAAATTCCAATCAAGCATTTATGTAGTGTGATATGATTTAGCTGTTGAGAAGGGTATGTCAGCATGTCCAGTAGAGCACTGTGGAGAGAGAACGCTTATGTGGTCTGTGCATTGCATTTTAAATCCTGTTTCTCTAGAACTACAGACTCAAATCCTGACAGGGTTAACTAAATCCTCTGTTCTTCCATAGCAGATATGAGTTATCCGGTGCCCTAAATATCTGCTGATCTCTCTTCACCGTTTATTTTTCCTCCTTGCTTTTCTTCACCTTGATACTCTGTTACCATGAGGCATTTGTTGTTTTGGTTTTTTGGTTTTTTTAAAAGCCGTCTGGTAAACTCTAGTCAGTTGATTTGGGGCAGTTTTATCTGAGGTAAATATAAATGTTGATTGAATCTCCAAAGTACAGTTCATTTTAGAAGAATAAATAAGTTCTCCGTTGATAATCTTGAGGGTTTTTATGTTCTTACTGTCTATTGTCTCTCCTTCCGTGCTTCGTTATTTGAAGCAGCTCTGCAGTTACTTCTTTATATCTTTCATTAATCTCTTCAGTCATTAGATCTGTTTTTTTTCTTTCTTTTAGAATTTTTTCATACCAAGTTGTCACTATCCTTTTCAGAACCAACTGGGGCTGGATGTACTGTCTGTTTTAAAGCAACTTTTTTTGTGCTGCAGTCAGTCTGAAGTGCCAGCATTGCCAGGTGTCAGGTTATGAGTTTGTCAAATAATCGAGAGGAGAGAAAATGGGGCTGGGACAGTATTTGGAAGAGCCATCTCCACAGAAACACTTGGTATGTAGGACATCCCTGTTATGGTGAGACAGTGGATCTTGAAATATGGTTTTAGAGAATCCTGCGTAGTTTCAAGTCAACTTTTATGAGGAAGTATGAAGCCAAGGCCCAGACTAGTTGCTGTGGTTAAAGTATTTATTTTGGGGGCTTTTTATGCACATTGTTACTCATTAAGTTGACGTTGTAGTTAAATTACTAAATTTTCTTTACTTACATTGTCTTTGCTATAACAGGTATGGCTTTTGTGATAAGCAGTTGGATAAACACGTATGCTCTTGAAAGGCAACATTCTTCTTACCTCAGGTGTTGTTATACTTCCATGGCATTATAGAACTTATATTTACACATAGGAGTCATAATATCCAGATGTTAAAAACTGAAAATGCCTATTTATTTTGCACTCTTTTTTAGGTTGTAATTGCATAATGTCTTTCATTGAACAGCTTTACTGGAAAAATTGGTGCCATCCTCTCTCCACAAGCTGCTCATGTTCTGTCTGCCTTCAAGAGAACAGTGCTGTTGATCTTCCATTTGACATCAGTGTCACATTACACTCATGTAAAAAGTTATTAGAAACCCAGCCTACAGGAAGCCTATGGAACTGCATCTGTATAGTTTCCTATTTTGGCATGAAAGTCCTGTAGAAATTAAGCTACCAGTATAACAGCTCTTGGCATGCTGTATGTTTTAATTCAGAGCAGTTTCTTTTTTAACTAGTATATGAGCAATTTCAGATACTGAAATAATTTTGGGAAGTTCTCTCTCTCCAGATGGTGACAATGATTGCCCTGGACTTACTGTTTGTAACAATCACAGATAATATGTGCTGTCTGCTAAAATCAAGAAATACCCATGCTTAATTTATGCACATATGCTTTAAGGGATATACAAGCCCCACAGAATAGGATAGGCAACAGAGAACAGTTCAGTCCTTCTTTCACAGAGCTGGATGTGTATATTGGCAAGAGATTCAACAGCTTGGTCTTGCTGGGGTTTACTTTTTGGTCTTTGTAGGGTTGTTTTGGTGGTGGTTTTTGCCTGTTCTTCAGAACCTTATCACATTTTATGATATTTGCTCTGCTTTGTCCACTGCTTAAAAACTGTATAGCAGCTAGGTCTGATGACTTCAGAAAGGTGGTATGTGTCATAACAAATTGGAGTTCTGCAATTGTAGATTATTTTTTAAAATATTAGGCTCATGGTTGACTGTTCAGTCATGAAATTGTCTAATCTTGCCTAGATAGATTTGGAGAAATTGCTTTTGCAAGCAGAAAAAAAAAAATTGTGCAAATGTGAATGCTGCTTTCTCTTTATTGAATTCAGACAAACATACTATCTCAAAGGGCATTAGCAGTGTATTTTTCACCCCTGCTTTAGAATGAATGACTTCAAAGGAAAACCTGCAGCTTTTGAAATACCTGACCCTAACAGACTGATTTCCTGATCAGTGCATTTACAGTATGTCTCCAATACTGCTGCAGGCATGGTTGCAGCATTCGTGTTTCCAGCAAGCTTGAGCCACATGCCCTCCAGCCTCTGCTCCTCTGCTCTCCTCTGCTGTTGGACTAAAGCTAGCACCAGCATGCCTGCTTGTGCTGATTGCACTGAAAATACAGTTTTAGAATTTGTTGCATGTTGGATGCCTCTTGTGTTTGTTATTCCTTGGTTTTGTTTGGGAAAGTTGTTTCTAAAAAGAACTTGAGGGAAAATGTAAGTCAGTTAGGGTCTTCTTGCAGCTGGTCAGGCCAGGATACATTTTGACCAGCTTTGGCAGGGCTGCTGGGTGCCTGCTATTGCTGGTAGCTGGTAGGTTAAGAATTAGTTGTTAAAATGTCAACATACTTAAGCAGCTAGAAACACGGTGTGCCCTCTGAAAGGCTTCATCATTGATATGCATCAACAGACAGATGAAAGAGGTTTCCTGTTGATTCAAGGCTGTATACTGCTATGCCAAAAGAAAAGAAAGCATAGCTAAGCAAACCATGGTAATTTTACCGTAAGCGCATCCTTGCCTTTGCTCATTTGTCATTAAAGGATAGTCAGGTGTGTATTTGTATGTTACATTTCTGTGTAGTAGTAATTTTCCTTCTTATAACATCTAGAATTCTTCACATTTACTGTAATGACTGTAATTGTGTGGTTGTATACTGAAAAGCAATCACAAAAAAATCATGATCTCTCATACACATGACCTGTGTCAAAAATGTGTGTTTAGCAAATCTGAAAATGCCTTTTCTGCTGGTGTGACAAACTCCCTCTGTGATCCTGAGAAGTCAGGTATATCCTTTGAAATTGGAGAAGTAAAAAGCAACCATACACAAAATTCTAACTTTGATTTGGGACTGTTTATTCCACAATTATTGCTAATAATATATAAGATTAAAATGTTAGAAATTTATAGAAAAAATAAGGTTTTTTTCCTTTTATTAATATTACAGATTTAATCAGATTAGTATTTTTGTCTGGATACTTAGTGTTCCCATGTGAATTTTGGATTGTGAAAGGAAAGCCATTGAGAACTCACAAGATTACTTGTCTAAATTATTTGTTTCAAAATTATAAACTACTGATCAAAATCTTAGAAGTAAATAAATAAGTGTTGTTTCAGTATTCATTCCCTGATGCTGGAAAAGAGTACAAACCAGCTTGCCTTGGTGTAGTTACTTTGATGCTATTTGAGCAAAGGGGAGTTAGGGTTTGCTTTTGTCATTCAACCACAGCTGAAATATGATTTAAAATTGCTCAGTGAACTGGTATATTGAATTAAAAATATTTAATTGTGCCATTTCAAACTAAGGCTGTATGCTAAATGAGTGTTCTCTGAAATAAAAGGATTTTATGGTGGCACCATGGAAAGGGACCTGGGGGTCCTGGTGGATGCCAAGTTGAATCTGAGTCAGCAGTGCCCTGGCAGCCAGGAGGGCCAACCATGTCCTGGGGGGAATCAGGCAAAGCATCGCCAGCTGATCAAGGGAGGGGATTGTCCCGCTCTGCTCTGCACTGGGGCAGCCTCACCTTGAATATTGTGGGCAGTTTGGGGCACTGCAATATAGGAAAGACGTTAAACCATTAGAGAGTGTCCAAAGGAGGGCAATGAAGATGGTGAAGGGACTTGAGGCGAAACCGTATGAGGAGCAGCTGATGGCACTTGGCTTGTTCATCCTGGGTAAGACTGAGGGGAGACCTTATTGGGGTCTATAACTTCCTCAGGAGGGGAAGCAGAGTGGCAGGCACTGATCTCTTCTTTGTGACCAGTGACAGGACCTGAGGGAATGGCCTGAAGTTGTCCCAGAGGAGGTTTAGGTTGGATATTAGAAAAATGTTCTTCACCCAGAGGGTGGTTGGGCACTGGAACAGGCTCCCCAGGGCAGTGGTCACAGCACCAAACCTGACAGAGTTCAAGAAACATTTGGACAACACCCCTGGGCACATGAAGTGACTCTTGGGGCTGGTCTTGTGCAGGGCCAGGAGTTGGGCTTTGATGATCCTTGTGGGTCCCTTCCAACTCCAAATATTCTGTGATTCTGATGTCCAGTCCTGAACCCTTTTTTAACTTGAAGTTCAGAATGAAAGCAGTGCAGGTTGTTAAGGAAAAGCAAGTTGGCTTTTCCCATATGATTTCCTTTAAAGGTATTGCTGCTTGAAAAGTCTGCATTGTATTAAATGTAAACCAACATAAATGCTGCGTTTGGTTCTCTTTCTGTAGGTTAACCTTTGAAACATAATTCCTCACTGGAGAAAATGTGTTAAGCATTGTTGTTCATCTATTAAAAAAGCTTTATAAAAATGCTTTCACTTTTCACAGCTGTTACTAAAACTAATTTAAGGTTGCAGCAATGTCCCAGGTTGGGCCTTGCCTGTAGTTGTTCACTTGTGCCTCTGTTGAGCCTGTTGTGCTAAGATGAAATTTATTTATTTTTTTTCAAATAAGAACTTTAATGTAAGGTTAAGAGTTTAGGATCAGGTCTACCCAAAAAAAGAGATCAGTGCTGTAAATTTCATGTGCCTCTCAAGGTTCCAAAGCTGGTACTCATGGAAGAGTGAATTATCAGAGTGGGGAGCGTAAAGTCCTGTCCCTTCCATCCCTGTATCAAGGGCTGAAGTCTTTGCTTTCTTTACCTGAAACTGAATGGCAGAGCCGGAGTCATTGCAAACTTTCCCTGTCTGTTATACAAACTTGCTTTTATCTCTTTCTGAAATTGTGACTACTTCTGTAGGAGGGCGAGGCTTAGTCTTCAGTTTTATTTGGTCCTTGGCCTGTTGAAATCTGCTGATGTTGGTGCCAATTGCAGTGTTTTGTTTTGTTTTTCTGTGATCCCAAGAAATGTGTAGTACAAACTGGACCATGACCACCCACTCATTTCACATGAGCCACGGATCACTTGCCAGATGGCAAAGACTAAGGAACATAAGATTTAATACAGCAGATCTGTTTGTCTTATACATTCTGTTTAATTCAGAATAAGGCACCACTTCCTCTCCTGCCTTACTCCCCCTGTCCTTGCAGCAGAGTAGTGAGTAGAGAACTACTCCCATTAGGACTGTGGCGACTGTTTATATTCTGGGGTATGAGATTTCATTGTCCATATCAGAGTTTGGATAAATATGGTGTTGGTTTTGGTTAATCAGCTCTTTTCCTAAAGGAATACTGCATTGTAATGTTGTCCCAGTCTGAGTTCTAGCAAATAAAATTCCCCAACCCCCTCTCCACCCTGAAAAACCTTTGCAGGCCTTGAGAGAAAAGAAGTATTTCTGTTGCTGTATAAAAACTCTGTTGAAAAAGGTGGTTTTGAGTAATGCATTTTGACAGTTTGCCACACATATGTCAGTTTATTAGTGGTAATATATGAAGGTGAATCAACCAGAAATACATACCAATGCATCAAAGTACAGCTGTCCAATATGCTTCTGTCCATGCTGAATGAAGCCTAAAGTAGGCTGAAATCTTGCTGGATAAGATCTTTTCAGTAGACTACAATGGTGATCCAGGAAGACTCACACTTTGAATTCAGTCAGTCTTAACATATGGTCAAAGTCTATGCTTTATGTCTTTTTAAATCATACTCTCTGGCAAGATGTTGGTATTTTTGCTTCATGTCTAGAAAATGTAGAGAAACAGTTAACACAAACCTCATGCATTAAAAACCTTACACATTTCAGTCACCCTAATTATTGCAGTTCACGTTTCTTAGGGAAGTTGAGTATGTTTTTCTAATCTCCTTATGCTTGCCAAAAATAGATTAAAAAAGGGCTATTTTGAAATTCTTCCAAAGAATAGTTTCTTCTACTATTACTATTGTCTTAACTGTTGTAAATGAAGGATTTTAATTTGTTGGAACAATGGAAGGAGAGAGCAGTGTGTGTGATAAGCTCACACTGACCTGAGATTTGTGTCTGGAGGCCCCCTGGAAAGGATGGTGTGTCATTTTTCCTTACCTGTATGGCAGCTTCACAATTTCTAACACTGTGGGATGTATGTGTCCTAGTGATCATGTAGAGTATTATGAACTTAAAAGCAAAGCTCTGAAATGCTCCACAGAGGAGAAAGTGGAGTGTGTGGCACGTTCACGTGGTGAGTTTTTGCTAAGTCTCCCTTACCTTGCAAATAGGCCATTTGATAATTACAGTTGCTGTGCTAGATTCATCATCACTTCTAAATATAAGGAACTTGAATGATGTCCCCTGGAGCTGTTTAAAATGCAGATAAAAATTGGAACATCTTTGCCTGATAGGAATACAGTGAAAGTTACCTTTAGTGAGTTGAGAGTACTGTTGCAGTTGATAAACCTGGAAGTGGTGTTGAAGCCAGCCAAGCTTCGAAGCAGTTGTGTGCTTTGAGGGAAGGAACCCCTGGTAAAAGGGGTTCTTTCTGGCTAGCTGCTTGTAAGTGTTGCCTTTGCTAAGATGATCAGTCCTGATCGAAAGCTGGCTTTCATTTGTGTCTTGGGAGGATTGCAGGATTCTAGACAGAAGTTGCAAGGCACGCAGGACACCTTGCAACTTCTCCTATGGGTCTTATGTGTGTTCATAGAGAAAAGTGCAAGGGACCACAGGGAGTCATATCACTTTGCTCTCCCACATACAGGGTATAAGCCATGTATGTGCGTCCTTGTATCCAGCCACTGATGGGAGAGGAGATGAGATTGTGCTTTGCTGAATTTAAGGTCATCTTGGAAGAAGAGAAATTCCTCACTGTGATTCTGTGTGAGCAGTTTGCAAGGGAAGCGGGAGCCAAGAAAGCAGTGCAGAATTCATCCTTCTAGGTCCTCTGCGTTGATCGAAATGGCTTCATAATTTGAGGCGATAAAAACTGTCAGGAGTTCTAACATGATAAATTCAGTCTTGCTTAGTCTCTAAGCAGACTCTTTCATCAAGGTAAGCTGTTAAAAAGAAGGATATAAGGCCCAGTTTAAGTAAAATCATCGCCACTAGATTTTTTTCCTGATTTTTTCTCATTGGTCGGTGACTCATAATGTCATAAAGACAAGTTATCCCTTTCTTTAGGAGTGACCAAACTGTCCAGTGTTACGGATGGTAGATTCCACACTCCAAAACATATACTGATATTCCCAATCTACTTTTGAGCCTGAGTTTCCCTGTCGTTTGTGAGCTGTGAAGGGTAAGTCTGTGAAGTCTGAAGGAGGTACTATTTTGTATCTCTGTAGCATGATGATCCCTGGCCATTTCAAATGTAATTGTAAAGAGATTTGCTGAGTAAACAGGACTACTGTAACTCAGTTTAGCGGGTTTGAAGGATGCAATGAGAAAAAAAAATGTGCAAGGAAAGCATTTCATTTTCCTAAGTTTAAATCAAGTTTATGCCACTCAACCAAAACATAGTAAACTATACTCCTCTGGATCACTGGTTGTTATAGGTGCCCAGAAGTTACAGTCATCTAGTTGTTCTCTCACGTGTGTGAAATTTGTTGCACATCTTTGGCAAAAGTTACAAATACCATCTTTTATCCTGCACTCGAAGATTTAATGTTTACAGAGAATGAACTTGGCCAGAGGTAGCTGAGCAGCTCTGTGATAAGGTAGTGTGGAAAAAGATTATTTTGCTCTGTTCCTGCTGTAATTAATCTCTGTGGTGAAGCTCTTGTTGTCTAAGACTGTAACAATGGCAGCATTTGTAAACAACACATTTCCTTAAAAAGTGGAAGAAATGCCATATAGAAAGTATATATAAGTCTATACATATAAAAAATGGTTTTAACATTAATATATATGTTTAAAAATAGATAAATATGCAACAGACAAAATGAGGGGATTTTAAAGTAAGATCTCTCAGAACTGCAAGCGTATTACCATAGCAAAGGGAATGGTTTTTTGAGGGGCAGGAAATTCTTTTCAGTTGTATTTACTTGTGCCTAAGTGTGTTGCTTTGTTTCATCTGTAGTTTCACAGAAGAGTAACTGAGTGCCAGCCCTCAAAAGTATTGATTTTTGCTTCTTTCTCTTCCCTTAAATAATGCAATGCTCTGTAGCACCTTTGCAGTTTAAGACATGAAAACTATGTTTAAAATCTACCATTGTTTTAGTGCCACATCTCTCTTAGAGCATACATACTTATAATACTGCCATGTGATTTTTATAGATGAGCACTAGAATGATGTCGAGCATCCCTTTTTTTGTTTCCTCTGATATTGGCTAAGTCTATGCTTTAATTACTTTGAGGTTCCAGAAGTCACAGAAGTCAGGTTACCAGCACCTTCCCTAGCTGCTTATATTTCTTCTCAGCTTGACAGTGGAGTCTGGTGCAAGGTTTATTGCAGCAAAAGTAAGTCTTGTCTCATTTACTGCATTTACCTGCTGTTTTCCTCCATACCATGTCAGTATCTAAGGTTGCAGGTAGATGTGGGTTTGCTTTGAAGCCTGACAAGATGCACCATGTGTTAGCTTGATCTTGGCATTGCATTAACAGGTTTTCCATTCTCCTTGGACCACAGGCACACCAAGATTGTGTTTGCCTGCAAAAGCTTATATAGCTGTAGATCTCTCAGGCTGAATGTAGCATCAGAGGTAAATAGCCATTGTCTATCTGTCTTCTACTCCCATCACGATGTTGAGAGAGAAATAGCAAAGCATTGCACTATTATCAGTCTGTGGAAAGCCCGGGCTTTCCAAATGCGGCAATCTTTGCTTTACGGAGACTTTGGAGCAGTTTTCTTGCAGCTTTTAAAACTCTTTATTTTGATTAATTATTTTCATGTCCTGGCTCATTCAATTTTAAGGAAATACCTTCAGGTCCTTGCTGCATTGCACTATAGATAAGGCAAGCTGGATAATAAATTGGTTTGTTGTTGATGTGTAAAGGATGGAGGCACTGCTAGAAGTTGCTAAGCATGCTGGGCTGAGATGTTGGCACACTGTTGCCAGGGGCTGCTGTGGATCAGCCATGTATTCAGAACAGGATGTTAATTGAAAAGCCATTTCATATGGATTAAGAAATGTTTGTTTGTTTTTAAATTTTTCAGGCCCTTCAAGATGTATTTATTAATAGGTTACTGCATTTACACTTTCTTTAATGAAAGGTACATAATGTACATGTTATGTAGCTACACCACCTCAGGCTGTGATTTTTGTCACAATTCTCAAGTAAGGTTGATTCTGGACAGTAGATGGATGGGCGACTGCTCCCCCATGAAGGGTGGGTGTGTGGGTAACAAGCCTGTGCTTAGGAGCCATTGCTGATAGTTTGGTTAGGGGTGTTCTTCCCTCTGAGTCAGGTCTGAGCCCATGTTCTGGAGTAAAAGGTTACTGCTGGCAAGGGTATTTGATCCATGAGATGCAAATCCATGGTTTCAACATCGTGTGCTCACCAGAGCACCCTGCATTTTTTGCATGGAGATCTAGGTGTTCTAGTTAAATCCCAAAAGAGCATCTCTGTTGTCTTCCCTAAAACACTCATCAGATTTGACTTGGCAGAAGATTTTTCCTTTCCCCTTCATATATTACACTATATTGTAGTTTAACATCTCATTCGTGGTCACAGCTATGCATGGAATTTAGCAGTGGTATAATTTCTGGACAGTGTATGGTGGTTGATACAGCATAATGCAATTCTTCAGTGTATGAGAAATTATACATAGATGCGCCATAGATTCTCTGCAGCCTTTAGATACTTTTCAATGCACTGGACAACAGAACTCCTGCTACTCTATCTTCATTAGGATTTCTTGGTGTATATATAAATCTAATAAACTAATTAGAATAATAGAATAAACTACTGGGTAAGAAGTCTTAAGAGAAGTGTTTCTTCTGGACTTAGCTGGTAGCTCCAGCATGGTCAAATCAAACGGCAGGTTGGGGAATCATGGTTTTCTTCCTGATGTGGCTGTGTTATGGATTATTTTATTGGCCTCAGAAATGGACAGGTGGATTGGATTTAAATTTTAAATTTAAATAGGCCATTGAATGAGGACTGTGTAAAAAATGCCTTTGCTCTTACAAGAGCCAGTCATGTGTAATTTCTGCACTATCAAGATAATTTACATTTTATATCACCTGGGGGGCCAGGATGCGCAGTCCAGCCATGATACAGCTCTGAGATGTCATCTGCTTGACCTCTCTTTTTGTGCACTGTCCAGGTATGTTTCCTTCCAAAACTGAAGTCCCAAGTGTGATTAAAAAGAGGTCAGAGAACAAATTAATCACATCATAGGGTGTCGCCTTGGTAGTACATCTTGTTTTATCAATAGATGATCTGGCTTTGGTGGAAAAGTATCTAATTATCTGCCTTGTTGAAAGGGGCAAGAATTACATGAATGAGGCACTGAAAGGAATAACATTCCTTATGGGAATTTCTATGGGAAAATACCTTATGGGGGAAAAAAGTTCATCATGTTAGAATGCAACAAGACAGGCTGGAAAAAATGCTAGTTGGCTTCCATCTATGGCACAGAGAAGGAAATTAGCTTGCTGTAAAAGCTAAAACATCTGCATAAATTCTTAATGTAACAACTGCATATACACATGCAGCAAAGGATAACAAATCTCAGGAGCAGAAAAAAATATTGAGTTTGTACAGGATGACCTTCCAGTTTAGTACAGAAAACAGACGCCTGAAACCAGAGCTAGTAAAAACACCTTTTTAAAAAAAAAAAAAAAAAAATTATGCATGCATGTGCCATTTTGCAGGTTTGTTTAGTATTCCTTACAAAGAAAAGAGAGGCCAGGATCTGTAGTAGGATCTAGCTCTGCTACAGATTTTCTTTGCCTACCTCTTAATCACTTCTGCCATTCTGCTTCAAAAAATAAGGCTAATAACACTTAGCACATATATATTATTTGATACAGAAGGAGGTGAAAGTTGATGGGTTTATATAAATACCTCAAGATCTGGCTAAAGTCTCCTTCCCATGATATGCAAATTAGAAGCAGAATTTTATTTGGAAATGAAAGGCACTACTTAACGTTGCAGCTGTGCTCACTGCGCTCAGCAATGAGACAAATCTACTAGAAATCAAGGAAGCAAGAGACAAAACCACGCTGAGCTCATCTAACTCAACCAACAAGTCCTTCCCACTTTCTCACCATAGTAGAGTGTGCAACTATGTGGGGTTCCCTTCAGCAGGTGAGATGCTTTTTCATTCAGGGGCTGCTAGAGCACTGCCCTGAGAAGCACTGGCAGTGGAATGTGGAGCTGTTGTGTGGAGAATTAATCCCTGTACCTTGACCAAGGGGGAAAACAAAAATTGCTGGGAGGCTTCATTTGAAGGAGTGTGAAGCTGCCATGCAGGTACCGCTTGCAAAAAAGGGTTGTGCGCCTGTCTAATGTGTTAGAGGCAATAGGATATCAAAGGGATGAAGAGCCTGAAGGAACAGCTGAATATTCATTATGAATGGCAGTGGGCAGCTGCCAAACTTTGCAAGGTGGAACAAGCTTTTAGTAGTGCTCTAAATGAAGAGTAGACTGAGTAGATAGGTTTAATAGAAAGAGTGGTTAACCATGCTGTCCTGTGATCCCCCTCCAGTCTCATGAGCTAAGCAAGTTTAGTCCAATCCTGTTTGGATGAGAGGCAACTCATGGCTCTCTTGTCCCATTAATATGAGGAAATCTTTGTAGGACAGGGTAAGGGGTGTGTTGCATGGATGCTTGTTTTGTGGAGTCAGGGTTTCCTTCTCCTGACAGATATTTTTTTGTTTCGTTTTTGTACTGCAGTTTGGGTAACATTTAGAGTTGTATTTTTCACAAATTATAATAATTAAAAATCCAAAGGCAGTTTTCAAGTGAGTGGATCATCTTTCAGCAAGTCACTCTGCTATCTCTGATTTCCCTCTGCTGTTTTTTTTTGAGTGTCCCAGTGTTTTTCAGTCTTTCCCCTAAACTATTCCTGTATTACTGCTAACTACCTGCCCTGGAGACAAATATTTAACATAAGGACACCTTGTGATGTACCCACTCTAGCTAGTTCTGTGAGAAGGTGGTGTGTGTGGCCTGACATGGAGGGTGTGGCTCTTGTAGTTGCTGTCCTGAAAGTCAGTGGTGGGTGCTGCACCAGCAAACTGGGATGGCGACCGTCTTGTCACTGGCTTATTGGAAAAGTACTTTGTCAAGTTTGCTAAATCCTCAGCTGTACTACTAATAGAACTGAAGGTGTAAGAGGAGTTACCTTTTCGATACCACTTGTTACAGTTTCTCCCCCGCTTAGACAGTGAATGTAGACTGGTGAATTTCAGTATTTCTTTTAGCCTGTTCTTTGTTTTGATATTGTAATCCATTAGTGTTTGGGATCACAGTTTTCAGACTAGAAGGCTGTTAGACAACTCTTCCTGTGTGAATTTTAGAAGATTCATCAAAATACTTTGTTTTATGAGGTTTTGTAATTATTTCCTTCTTCTTTGTTTGGTTGATTGTTTTTTAACCACCAGGCTTTTCCTTTGTACCAGACTCTCCTCTTCCCCTCTGTCTTGGTGAGAAGCATCTTTTTGGTCACACACTTGAGAAGTCAACAGGAGAAAAAGATTCTAATATATTAATAGTTCATAATTAATAATCAGTTTTTCTCCACTAAGGAATTATCCCTCTTTTTTATTAGTTTGTTGTTGTTGTTTAATTGAAAAAATTTGCATTTAAATACCTAGTATATCCATAAAAGCAACAGCAGGTGGCAGAATAACTTCACTAGAAGTTGGTTTCTTGGCATGCTCAACTTTTTTCAATGAACATAGAGAGAAAAACAGATGCCTCTATGTGAGATGTGACCAATTGCTATTCTAGATAGTTGTCTTAACAGAGAATGTTAACAGGCAATTCCCAAACATATGCTACAAGGTTTTCCTCAGCTTTTAATCTGATTGTTTGCTTTTTATTTCTGTAAAATAGTTAAATGCTTATTAAGAAGATTTCTGAAGAGATTTTAAGTGGTGCCTTGCTGTTGCAGAACAGGCCATGTGTCAGTCACCAGCTGAAGTCTAGCAAATGCTATTTTCAGAGGAAGTGTACCTATGTAAATATTATATACACATAATCCTTTCCTTTTAGAGAAAAGCATTTCTGTAAACATATTGCCATTAAGTGTATTGTTCTGATGAGCAGTTTTGCTGTCATCTTCGAAGAAATAAGATCCCTGGGAAATTACTAGGAACTCTTGAGTAATGTTCTTCAACAGTCAAAGCCTAAAGACTGTGTGAAAGATGTATCTTGTGGGTTGGAGAATGGGGAGGGTGCAGCTGTGAATTGCATTTAGTGTCTCATGGTCTGTTTAGCAGCTCCTTGGCTGCATCTCCCTGGGAAAAAGTTATAGCATTCAAAATTACGAACACCTCCAGACAATACCATTTAAAATAAATAGGATAAATAGACAGCCTATTAGGTAATGGCTTCCATCACCTTTCTCCAATAGTATGTTAGTTTGAGGTATACATTGGGCTATAGCCAGTTCTTCAGTCATGGCTGGCTGATCTAAAATGTTGAGAACTACTGGGACCAGAAACAAGGATGTAATGAAATGGTGTGTTCCCACATCGTAGCAATGGAAAAGAGCATAAGGGCAATCATGATTTTTGTTCTCCTCTGAAGGTATGAAATCATAGCGGTGGGATACTATTCTCTTAGTTTTGGTCCTGACATGACTTTGCATTAGGGCAGACTCTTCTATCCTGTAGTTCTGCAAACATTCTATGCACGCAGTAACAGCGTGGTTACTAAAAGGAGCCATCCCATTCTCCCTTCATCCAGACAGGGAAACGGCATCAGTTTTTTAGTCCTGTTGAACTTATGACCACAGAAACATTTTCCTGCACAGAATGGGCAGCATTTCAGGATAGCTTCTCATTTCAGTCTCATCTTACACCATCTAAAACATATGTAAACATATGTTGTACTACAGTTTCATATAGTGATTGTTGTGTGTAGAAAAGATACCAGAAGTCACAAACATTAAGGTTGTGGAGTTTTTTTCCCATAATGGGTACCTATAAAGGTATCCTCAAGTCAACACAGGAGCAGTAGTTGTGCCAATAGTGTGGTTTTGTATTTTTGAAGTGTGTCTAAGATGGTTTTATTAAAAACTTAATTCCTGTTCAGATTGCATTTGATATTATCTGCAGTGGCTGAAAGTGGCCTACACACACAAACGGCAAAACCCCAAAGGTTAATACAGATATCTCAAACTTACAGAAAAAGGTCTTTATTACACAGTGCATGTATTTAAATGTAAGATGTTCACATGTAATAATATACTCTACAAATTGGCATTCTGAAGGAGAAGGAAATCAGTTGACTCCCAGATACCTGAGGCCAGATGTCTCAGCCCAAATAACATCACATTGCACCTTTGGTGCATCAGGTGGTGAGTTTGTGGAGTTCTAGCAAGGCCTGAGAACAAGGGAGTTGCAGGTGTGTGTTTTATGCCAACACATATGAGGGAATTTTATTTTGCATTGTGAAAAAAGTAACTGTACAGAGCATAAGCATATAGATTGGTAAAAATGTGGTGCCTGTATGGAGGGAGAAGGGCAACTGGAGTATGTTTGTGTGTGTTGTGATGCAGCTGTTTTACAGTGGAATTTTAAGGAGTTCATCCACTTGAATGTGAACTTTGACACAAATCTTAGGTGTGTCAGACAACTGTTGATGAATTTCTCTGTAACTTGCCACTTTAGTATGTTTTTTGATCCCCTCGCTCCTGGTAGTGCCTCATCTCTGTTATTTGAAAATAACTGTGGGATCAGGGTAAGTATTTGTGTAAGATTCTTCATTGACAAGTTTTTTAACACAATGATATTGCTCCTGTAAGTTGTCCTTATCGCCATTCTCTCTTTTCTTGCCAGCAGGTTCCTTATTTACTTGCTTTAGACATGCTTCAGGAATTGGTTTGGCTTTATGTCTTCATTTATTTGCTTTTTCAATTCACCATAGCTGCCTAGATTTTATTCTTGTATATTGACTGCTATATTTTATTTTCCTCTCAATTGGCTGTATTTGCTTGAATGTTCATTTTCTAAGGTCTAGTTGTGTATTGAAAATAATGTTTACGTCTTTCACTCTATTTATTTTTAGGGCTGTGTTTTCTGAGATGTAGTCCTTCTGCAAAAACTGCAGGTTTTTAAAATTGCTTGTGAGCTGAAATGCTTTTAACTTCATCTCTCATTTCTGAATTTAGCACCTCTAGGCTTGCTTTTGAAGTTTTCAGTCTGGGGTCAGTCAGATTGTTATGCCCTTGTGACGTTTCCTGGTAATGACAACTATCTCTAAAAAGCTCAATGCTGACCATTGATTACAGTTTGTAAATGAAGCATTTAAAAACAATAATCTTAATAGACATAATTACCTGTATTTTTGGTAGTAGTATTTGTGTTATTAGTCTCAACTTTTATGCTCATTGTCCTTCTACTGAAGTGCAGAAGAGAGATGCAGCTCTATATATAACCTCGTTACAGTGTCGTGTCCTGGGTTTGTGTTCATGAAGACTCAGTATAGTATGATCTCTGCTATTCTTTCAGTATAATATTACTGTGATTTACCCAAAATATAGTTCCACCTCTGTGGGCAGATACTGGTTCTTGTCCCATAACCTTTCTTTTTTTTTTTTTTTTTTTAGTATATATAGTTTGCCTAAATCCTGTTCTGTTGCTACATCCTCTGATTTGACACCATCCCCTTTAAGCTCTTAATATTGGTATGGTAAATCTATATTTATTTTTTTAATGTGCATATTTAAAATATTTCGTTGCTTGAAACTTTTTTGAAAGCACCTTGTTCCTGTGATCTCTGTCCATCTTCCAGTTCCGCTATCATGCTTTTTTCCCCTTGTAAGTACTAATTTTTATGACTGTGTGCAATTCCACAGTGCAGGAGCCAGGCTAGTTGCAACTTACACTTGCAAGAACATGCACCCTCTGCCTCAGACTGCATTTTGTCTTTGAATAACTCTTTTGCATTCCAATATGAAATAGAATGCTACAAATACTGCCAAATACTTTCCATTAATATCTGATTGAATTCTTTGGTATCAATTCAGGAAAGCACTTAAACATATTTTTATTAGTGTTTTAAGTATATACTTAAAATTGAGTACGTGCTTAAGTGCTGCCTTGAGTAGGAGTATTTGTTCAGGTTGTTCTTTGGTTTTGTCTCTCTTCCTTCTGATAGTTTGTTTTCTACAAATATGTGTGAATGCTCTACTACTAACTGTTTCTGGGCCTGACATTTTATACCATCTCCAGTGAACCGAGAAGAAATTTTAGAAAAGATTTATTAGACACCTCCTTACCACCTTCTGCTGCTTTTAGTGAACATTGCAACCTCCTCTTTTGAAAGGGAAGATTGTCTTGATGTTTCTGTAGGGAGGTAGCCTTCCTCAGGTTTACAGTGTTGTACAAATGCTTTTGACTGACTTACCCGTTGTAATTGCACCTAGGTTAAAAGCATGCTTCCAGTCCTGGTTGTGTGTTCTGAAGTGTTTTGTCTTTGTTTCAATAATGTTTCTGAAAGTAGGTGCAGTCAAAAGAGTGATTGATGGGGAACAAAATCCATAAGGGCCAAAATGGAAGTGGCAGCAGGTATGGGTGCAAAACTGTGATGTTCATCTGAGAGGAGGAGAAGGAAAGGAAGACAAGTACATCCTTTTTGGGATATATCTCTTGGAGCATTTATTACTATTTCCTGATCAGTGGTTTCCCCGGCAGTGTTCAACTTAAACTTGGTTTGATCCAAAACTACAGAAATGTTTGTGAAAATTAGAATAACTTTCTGCCTTTGCATATCAGCTTGTTCCAGTATCTGCAGTGACCAGTCAGTGGCAAGTGAAATGCAGCTGGGCGTGGAGATGTGCAAAATTTCTGCAGGGATGTGATTTATCTGGGTTTTCCCCAACATGTCCGCTTTTTCTCACTAGAATCCCCTTAACTCCAAGGAAAAGAGGAAGGTTGGGATGTGCATTATGTCTGAGCTGCTTAACTTCCAAATACATAGACACTGAGTATGCCAGACTTCATAGTGCATGCCCAATGTCCTACACATATCAGATTTGCTTTAATATGCTATATAGCATATATTCATACTTTTTGCCTATTAAGGATGATTTGTAGGTCCATTGATGGCCTCTGGTAGTATTTCTTCCTCTCTGTTCAGCGCCGTGTCTATTGTATTTCTTAGGCAGCTGAGAGTGTTAAGATAGACCTGT
Organism: Acropternis orthonyx; assembly: GCA_035583155.1. Lineage (NCBI taxonomy): Eukaryota > Metazoa > Chordata > Aves > Passeriformes > Rhinocryptidae > Acropternis > Acropternis orthonyx. The sequence goes on along the minus strand of JAWWEU010000158.1, from coordinate 30,554,205 downwards.
GCTACCATAATTTCAAGGTATCTATAAAGTACTTGCATTGTATTAATACACTTTTTGTTACCCATTTGGGTTATAGGAATTGTATGTCAATGTTCCTTCTGTCGCAATAATAATGAAAAAAACAGTGAATCAGAATCTGCCCTATCTTTGTGAAACACTGATGGAGACTAACTGTATGATCACAGAATCATAGAATACGCTGAGTTGGAAGAGACCAAAAGCGTCATCAAGTCCATCTCCTGGCCCTGCACAGGACCATCCCCAAGAGTCACACCATGTACCCAAGAGTATTGTCAGAACGCTTCTTGAACTCTGTCAGGCTAACCCTACTTGTTTTTCTGCCAGTCTGCAGCTGCTTTTTTAAATCTCTTTGACACTGAGAATTGTCCCATGGCCTCTAATAGCAAATTATTTCAGAGATTACTCAGCTACAAAGTTCCATATAAGCTATCATTGTCTTTGAGTGGTGGATAAACCAAATCAGAAAAATGTATACCTAATTTTTCAATCAGATCCATTATTCTTTCTGTCATGTGAAAACTGCTGGAAAAGTTCTTTTTGAATATTTAAATAAGAGTATATTGTGTTCTGCCTGGTCTTTTTGGTAAATGAATGTGTTGTTCTCCAGAAGTACTTCCTTTCCTGCACAGCCACATAGTCCCAAATATGACGCTGTTAGACAATAGTTTGGACAATTTAGGGCAGTCTGGCTCTGAACTGTTTGCTCTGAAAATTCTTTCTTTGAATCTTAAAGCCATCAGCTAAAATACCTTCCTTAAGCATACTTTTCACCTTCTAACAGACTGTTGTGTAGTTTTCTATTTTTTTTCTAGAAAAGAGAAGGTAGTGGCAAACCTGGCTTCGTGCGTTATAAAATTCAAGTATTACAGATCAGTGAGCATTTTGTAAAACTCCAGTTATTTTTCCCTGGAACTATTTTTCAGTTCTTCAGATTTGCTGCCTTTTAATTGCCATTTATGAAGACCTGTTAGATACTAATGCCCTTTAATGCTGGCAAGGTCTCCCAGACTTTTCTTCATTGTCTGGTCTGTAAAATGCATGGAATAATTCCTGTCTATCTTTTTTGAGATTCGGGATCTAACTGTAATGCTTTGAGAACCTCTTCTGAAAAATATTTTTCACTGTGTTTGGGTTTTTTTGTTTTGAGAAGCGTTGTCATATATATGTTTGTTTGTTGTGTGCCTCATATATATATATTATTTGAATAACTGCTAGTATGAATATATATATTACATTTAATTATTACCATCCTGCATTACTCAATCATATTACAGTTTAATAGTGTCGAGTACTTATTCAGTCTGAAGGTAGTTTCTGTCTCAATGCATATTGTCTCAATTTTTTTTGCACAGCCAGTTTTAGATGCCGGCAAAGAAAGCAGCTGTGCAGGAAGGCAGAGTGGCAGGTTTAGCAAAACACTTCCAATAGTGGATAAACATAACTCCGCTGCATTGTTCTGCCTGTGTTTGAATGCTGTGTCCCTGGTTTGAGGGGGAAGATGGAAGGAATAGGTGTGCTAGCACGGAGCCAAGAGGCACTGCCCTTCTCCCATCTACACTGCAAGGCAGGGGTTTCTGAGTTCTGGCTTGACCTGGTACAGAGGAGTTGGGAAGGGAGTGATTGTGCCCAGACAAGCCTTCTGACATGATCCAGATCTGGGGCAAAGAGCGCTGAGCCTGTACATACTGCTTGTAAATGTGTATAGTTTAAAATTATGGTCATAGACTTTAAAATTAAACTGTGTCATGGCTAGACTTCTTGGTAAACTGGATTTGTAGTGCAAACATCATAATTAGTTAACTTTTTCCTACTTTTCATTGCAGGTTCTAAAGATTTCACTATGAATCTCACAGTAGTGGTTATCTGAGGTGTTTCATGCACTCCTGTTACTGTAGTTACTTCAATGTTATAGTAGCTTAAGAAAAAGCTTTTATTTTCAAGATTGGAGAGAATCTGCTTATGACACAAAGCAGAATGCAAATAAGAATATAGTCCTATATGATGCATTTTTAACCCTTTATATCCTCAAAGTGCTATGAGTTCTAAGGAAAATGAAGAATTTTTCAAAGGAAAATGACCTTGCTCATTTGCCTAAAACATCTTCCTGGTTTTCTGGTCCCCCCAAAATAGTGCTGCACACTGGCAAGGTAGGTTTGGAACTACTTGTATCTAGATTATCTTTTTATCACCTAAATCTAGTGCCATCCCCACAGAACTTCAGAAATACGTTTCACAAAACCTTGTAGTTTAGTACTGTCTGTGGAACTTGGGCAACTATGACCCAGGGCCAGGAGTAGGGTTCAGTGATCCTTGTGGGTCCCTTCCAACTCGGCATATTCTGTGATTCTGTGATTTAGGCATTGGCGAGCAGACAGGACTGAAACATAAAGGTCATATCCAGCCTTTTCTCAAACTGAGGGGCATATAGATGTGTTGGTTTGAAGTGGTTCTGCATTTGCTCTTGAGGCTGGTCCTTGCTGTCTCTGATCAGGATAGAAACCCCAACAAAATGAATGGTGGGCCTTTCCAGTGATGGTCATTGCAGATACAGTTCTCAGTGTGTACTGCTGAGACGCACGGATGGCTTCTTGCTCAGTGGGAATGGCTTTTCTATGTACGGCTTCACTTCTTGAAGTGTGGTGAAACCTGAAGCACACACTTTGCTTCCAAAGCAGCAGCTTCCAGGGCTCTGTGCCTTGCCATGTTCCAGACATGCCGGTTCTCTTTCTCCCATTTATATTTCCTGTTGGTATTCCAGGCAGTGTGCATTCCTGCAGGAAGTGTTGTATTCATTTTCCATAAATCAGGCCTTCTCTGTAATTATTTGTGCCCTTTCCCCTTTCTCTGTGAAGCTCTGGTGCAGGCTCAGCTCTGGGTGAAGCCATTGCAGGCCTCAGTTTGCTCAGCAACAATTCTTTCTTGGATGCTGAGACGGAGTTTGGACTGGAATTTAGGCAGTCTCTGTTGTTTCCTTTAGCCTGCGAAAAGGTCAGCTTTTACATCTGAGATGGAGTTTCTTATTTCAGCACTGACCTGCTCTTCGTGTGTGTGTGTCTGTGTGTGTGTGTGTGTGTGTGTGTCTTACCCCGTGCCTTTGCAGAGGGGAATAGAATGTTTTTTCCATGCTGTGTATACCAATATATCCAGCTCCTTATTGAGCCTCGTATTTTAAAAGTAGTGCAAAGTCTGCACTTATTGATCTAGTTACACCCTGAAGAATAGCTGTTACTTGCCTTTTACTGGCACACGAATGATCTGAGTTACCCAGTTCAGAGATAAATTAGTACAGGCCTGATTTGAAGCTATGCTGCATTGCTGTTATTTTGTGTCTTTGCTGCTCTGGAACTATTCCGGACTCTCTGCTCTATAAAATAGCTCTTTAAAACATCCTCAGAAGGCTCGAGAGAGACCAAAAGTTGTTTTCCATCAGCAAAGTTCCCAGCTAACATTTAAATAATAAGCTGGCATCTATTTGCTATTTTCCGTCTGTTTTGAATACAGTGCTAATACTTTACAGAATGTTGTACAATATACCAACAGTAATTTTTCAGAATAATCCTTCCCAAACTTGAAGTGCAAACCAGTGATGCTTTCAGTCCCAACTCAAGCAAAAGGGGAGGACTTAAAAACACACATTGAACACCCCCCAAAAAATGCCACAATAAAATAAAAAGGCCTTTGGGTTTTCTGGAGGGAAGTTCTAAGAGTTTTGGTGCAGGACCTACAAGCACATACACTGAATGCATAGTGGTCAATTATTACTGCTAAACTGTATCTAGACATTGCCCAGCTATACCATTGGAAGACTTCTGAGAACACAGGATGGTTTTAATCACACTTCATGCCGTGATTTCAAAGCATTAGGAAAGCAAAATACTAAATCCCACAATACTCTTGTGGGACAGGCATTATGCCTGCTTTGAAAATGGGGCACAAAGTATTTATTATTTCAGTAAGAAGTTGTAGCTACTTAGCTGCAGAATCAGGATTAGAAAACATGCGCCTGGACTTCTGCTCCCTCCTGTTCTGTCTTGAGAATTAATTGAGGTGAAGATTTAATAAGAAGAGAAAAAGTTTGAAGTGGTTGTTTCTCTGGAAAGGTATTTATGGACAAAAGGATGAAGGTGGAAAGAGATATGTCCATGATCATGTTTCACTTTGGTGTAACTCCTGTAGGGTCAATAAAACCAGACTTGCATTCAATCTTATGCAATCTGGAATGAAAACTGAGTAATATTAATAACATGTATAATGAGAACAAACCTTGTCAGGCTAGTTTCTACACTGAAGTTGTTATCTAATGTCCTGGAGTACGCGATAAGTCTAATTCATCCATTACGTGATGTTCCTTGCATGCATGGAATTTTAAAGTGTAGTAACAGCAGATATGGGTTATTTTAAAAAGAAAAAAAAGGTAACGTTTTTGAGGAGCAATTTTTTGTAAAACAAGCCATTGTCACTTATCTTTAATTACACCCAAGGAGTAGCCAATGGCAAAAGAATTTTGTTGAATTGATAGCTCTGCTACTGAAAATGCTTTTCTAATCGATAGGTTTGAAGATTGCGTGAAGCAGACAGCATAACTAAAGGGGTATATGCCATAACTGTCCTTGTGCGTTCAAAAACTGTACATTTCCACACCACACAAGGTATTTTGCAAATCAACGTCCAGCCAAATATGCAAGAGTTTTCACCAAGATTCAGCTATAATTATTTATCTTTAATCTGTCATGCACTGCTCTGCTACTGCACCTTGCTTTGAAGTCCAAGGATCTTGCATTGAATTATTTTTATCTTTTTTTTAGGAACTCTGTAAATACATCCAATCCTTCCCTGACAAAGTCTGCTGGGTCACTATTCCACTTTCAGCATGCCAGTCCTGGCATGTAGGATCCAGTAGTTCCTACCCTCCTGCCCCGCACCTAGTACATCTGAAGATGCCCTTCCAGCCTGATCTGAAACAGCTTACTGGGTCTTTTGCTGCTGATTTCCCACAATGTTTGCTTGTACACTTCAGTCCTATGCAGAAATGCATTTCTAATGGAGGCCAGGTTTCCCATGTGTTTGCCCAAGTTTCTCACTCCTCACTGGAAGAAGCTGTTCCAGTCATGGTGCTGCAGAAAACCTGCTGGCACAACAGAGTATCTGTTCTGTTGACTAAAGCATAATTTGTTCCTCTTAAGTTTTCTCTGAATTAAAGTAATGAAATTAATTTGTAACATTGCTATCTTTGCAATTTTTTGCTGAACTCCACGTTGGAGACTGTGTTGTGGTTTCTTGAGAAAGACTTTGAATGAAGCAGTTACAATGGGGTCCAAGGAAAATGCATGATCCTGTGAATTTTATTAGCAAGTCTAGGAAATTATATTAAAAATTTGCTAGCTCTAGTGAACAATTAATCTAGAACTGCTACAAAATTTCCCTGGGTTGTCCAGAAGACACTAGCTGTTTTTCTCTGCTGCCTGTATATGTCATTTGTAGGATGCACAGGAAATCTCAGAAGATTTGACCCAACTTTGTTCCCTTGAGTTAATTTGAACGAGCTGTAAAAATTGTTTAGTTACTGTTATGGGTTTAAGGTTTTAGAATTTTCCCTTTCCCTCACCTGCCTGGACTGGGAGTGATGCCCGGAGCAGAGG
>JAWWEU010000158.1:30432148-30548445 GCA_035583155.1 Acropternis orthonyx | reverse complement strand
GGTGTGATTAATCGTGTGGAGTCCTCTGTTCTATTAGCCCCCAGATATCTTAGTTTTCTTTTTCAAACTAAGACAGTTACATTAAATTTAATTCCTAAAGAGCAGATGCTTTCTAATTGTGAAGTATCTGAAATCCTGTACTATTCCCAAGGTTTTCCTAGAGTTTAAGATTACTGAAGGTGCCACAGCCTGTTTTTATTAACCTGACATCTCAAAATTTCTGTAGTCCTAGTAACAGCTGTAAATATACTAGGGTGCCCAAATAACTGAATAAATATGTTTGGTTTTGTTTTGTTAAATGTTTATAAATATTTACATAAAAACTGAGGTACCAACAATAAGGAACAGTAAAGCTGATAGACCCAGTGTCATTTCCAGTGGAACCAACAGAGCTATTCTCAGTGATCACCAACTTCCCAAACAACTTGATATCAAATGTTTAGAAGAGGAACACCTTTGTGTTTAAATTTATTTGCTTTTGAATTAATTTTGCTGTTAACAGTCTCACAGTTTGATATCTGTATCCCAGTTAGTATTGGGAAAAGGTTTGCCAAAACCATTCTGCAGGACTGATCCTCCTTGACACAGAGAAAAGAGAACATCCTTCTACAGTGCTGCCTTGTGCATGCATTTAAGCAGTGATACTGAGGACAGGATTATTATCCCAAGACGTGAAAAATTAGCTTCAGTATAGTTTCGTGGGCCCATGATTTTGTTTGGACAATCTCAGATACTATTTTTCTGTATTAGGCAAAGCCAAAGCGGGTGTCATGCTGCAGATTCAGCACAAAAACAATTCCTTGCGTTTTTTTGAGTTCATTTTCCATCTTGAGTCCTAAATTTCAAAGAGGTTTCTAATGATTCACACTTCCAAGGAAAATAAACTCCAATTTAAGCAAGTTGGGTAGGGAAATAGGAATTTGTCATTTTAAAATGTGACATAAATGCTGATTTCATTGGGGAAATACAGACTAATTATATTTCCTCGTGAAAGTTTTTAGAAAAAAAGTAGGATACAGAGGCCAAGACAATGCCACTGAAATTCCAGAATGTCTTAAGCCAAACTTCCCCCCCAGCCCCAAATATTGAAGAGAAGAAACTTGGATGATTTTTGTCCCCTCTCCTCTTCTTTTCCCTGAGTGATAACAGATCTGACATGTTTGGAAAACAATCACACACACGTTTGGGCATGGGTTTTTTCTGTCATTACGGACTGTAAGTCACAGACTTTTTATTTTAATGTGCTTTTGTGGAAGAAGCACTTAGGATAATCTTACTACTGTGTAACAAGGCTTCCTAAAATGCTATAGCAGTTTTCAAAGAGTGCTAACAAAACTTTGTAACACAGTCCTCCATAGTGCCTGTTGTATAGGTTGCATTTATTTATATTTTAGGAAAATTTATGTCAGAATATCTTAGTTTAGAAAAATGTATTGAACATTACAAGTGGAAGAATGTTAAAGGCTAAAGCTCTTAACAGTCTAACTTTGCAGGTTTGGGAAACTGACCAAATATACCAAAGCAATCTTCCTTTGCATAAAAATATTGCACTGCATTAGAGCTGTGTTGATACATTACAAAGCTCAAAGGCTAAATGGTAAAAATGTCAGCTTTTTCAGTCCAGTCAGACTAGGAAAACAGTCACTGGTACAGCAGAAAATTACTACCCAGCATTCAGACTGGTTTGCTTAGCTGTACCTGGTTTGTTTTGTATGCCTGTTGCATTTTAAGGGAAGCTGAAGCTACTGATGGTTTTGAAATATTATAAATATTTCTGGTAGGAAAAGATTACTGGCTAAATTGCAGGTTAGGCTGCAATTAGGTGCAAATGCAATTCAGTGTATGAAAATGTCTGAAATGAAATGTTAATGTATATCTGCAGCTTGTAGTAGGTATAGTTCACAGCTGTTTATTCTTACTTGTTCTTTCATACCTTTCTGAGCCCTGGGTCACAAGGAAGGGAAACTGATGGTGACTTGAGAGGCCATTTGTTTCTGCATCTGGGTGTTTTGTTTTCTGGGTGACTTCTACTTTTTTACAGCTGTTGCAACTATAGAGGATGATAACTGAATATTGTTCTTGAGAATACTTTGAAATCACCAGTAGCACAGCGTTCACTAAATCAACCATAATTGCACTAAATAATGCTGTCAGTGCTGAGTTTGTTTTGTAAAAATTATTGATATATTGGTTGTCAGACTTTTGTGCAATATCAGTTACTGCCCTAATACTCTACAGATCTGGCAAATAGGGGGATGGAGTTATGTATGCAAATTCCCTGTTAGTCTGTGCTGAGGACCTACTGACTGTTACATACACTGAAATAAAGCTACATGATTATCTAAGCGTAGCCATTATAGATAAGTATAAAAATCCCATCTGTGTTTGAAATGTGGTCAGGGAAAGGCAGTCGAGCTACCATAACAAAGCATGAAAACTGTAACAGGCATGGTGTAAAGCATTTTTTGTTCTCTAATGTAACCATAGGCTAAAAAAGAGGCTCTGCTTCCATGGTACTGGTAAAGTACGTTGTTTATAAAACAGCATAAGCCATATGATGGTGTTAGTAGCTACCTGCTTGAAAGGTTAAATGAATAGACAAGGGGAACAAATATTCCAGCACATCCTAAAACTGCTTTCTGCTGCTTCCATGAGGCATCGAGGAGCAGTCTAACACTATCCTCCCTCTGAAAATGTTGGCATAGGGTCATGATGTGGTATAAGCTGGAGCTAGGGAAAGTGTTTTAAAAATTGTTCAGCAAAGCTGTAAATTACAGTAGCACATTGAGCTGTTTCATTTCATGTCCAAGACTCAGGGAGTCTCCTGTGACCCACTGCCTTGAAGGCTTGACGGAATTAATTGAAAGGAATCTGAGAAATTAATGGAATTAATGATAGAAAGTTGTGCCTTATATACTATATCTCTCTAGACCTGCATGTGTATATTACTGTAAATGTCTTTCTGATAGGCTTGTCAAAACATCAAAATCAAATAAAAATGCATGTACACTTATCAATTTGAAATGGGCCATGAGTCCTAGACAGACCTTTGTTAGGAGTATTTCATTAGTTTAGTAGAATTATACGTAGAATAACAGATGCTTCTCTAATTGCTTCATATTCCTATTGAGTTGTTACTATTGAGTTGTTAGGAAAAAACTAAAGGCAGGTGTAGAAAAAACAAAATAAAATAAACCCAAAATACTGAAAGTATTTCAAATATTTAATGTGCTGGATAAATATTAGATAGTCCTGAGGTGTCCTACAGTGCTTAGGTGAGTATGAACCTTTCCAACACTGTTCTTACAATCAAGGTTTAGGAGTGGTAGTAAAGATTTGTGGTACCTTTAGTTAGCTTGCTTAGTGTCTGAGTATCTGTGTCTAAAACAGGAGTACCAATACATTTATTTCATCAGAAGGTAGTGAGATTTAATGTCATGGACTTTGTATAGGTCTAGGTAAGTCTGAAGTGCTGGACAAAGCAGGGTAGATGCATGGCAGGTCTGAACCCAGCGACTGGAAGAAAACAGCCATCAGTCTGTTTTCTGATCTGCTAATGAAAGCTAACTAGTGCCAATAAACTGAACTAGGCTTTTCACTGAGAAAAAAGTAAGCATAAAGTCTGACTTCCTTGAAGTCTTATGAAAGGGTAGGCAACATACTCATCTGTCCTCTCAGCCTGGAGCACGCTGGAGCAGAACTGAAGTTCTGTACTACTTTGCTGGTGTTCCAGCCAACCCAGTTTCTTCCCCGTTCTTCAAAACCAAACAAATTAAACCAACCAAAAGCCCTGTTGCAGAGAACAGTGTGCAATCCAAGAGTGAACTGTGAATTCATAATTTTATTTCTTCTACTATGAGACAGTTTGGCATTCATCCGAAAACTCCCTTTTAAGCGGTGGTGTTTGCTGCTTTGAGAGTGCAGCAGGTTTTGGCTGTAAAAGTTGCCCGTGGATTAGAGTGATTTCCTGTGAGGTGTTTTGTGTTGCCTCGGCTGGTATCAGACCAGTCTCCTACTGGAGTACATCACTAGCTGCGCACAGGAATAAGCTCATTTCAGAAAGCCATTATTAAGCAGAGGCTGGAGGGGAGGGTGGAGGAGAGTGAAGGTCTGCTGGAAACTAACACGGAGCTCTGGGCGACTGGCAGGATATGAAGGCAGGTGGCAATCCCTCTGGGGGTTGCCTTACACACGTCTCTGCAAGCAGGTCTGTGCAGGCTGCTGGATGTGAAGGCCTTCCAGGCGCACAAACCTTTCACACCGAGCAGCACAGCACAAGGGTGCTGCGGCATGGGTTTTGAAGGTTACGTTTGTGTTGGCTGCATTCCTTGTTCATGGAGTAGGAAGGTCTGAAGACCTCGGGCTATCGCTGGGTGGTAGCTATTTCAACTTGAAGACATGTAGCTGCCTGAGAACAGCATGCTTTTGTTTTGCTTTGTTTCTTTTTTATTTCTAGTGTAAGTTTTAATTCATTGTGATGCAGTTGGCAGGGATGTGAATAGACACTTCTCCAAAAGTCTTATGGAATAGAATTGCATAACTTTGTACTTTTCCTATGCAAAGCAGAATAAATTCAATGTAAATACCCTGGATAGTATCTGAAAGACACCTTAGTTTCTTCTGAGTCCTATTTATACTCCACGAAATCCGATAACTGTAAAATGAGCTCTGCTGCTATGAATTGCCTCACTGAGGGAGGAAAGAGAAGAAGCTTGGGTAGAGATACCATGGCAAAACAGAAGCTGAAAGTCCTTTCCTAGGAACTCTAATAAGGTTGCAGCTACCCAGTAACATGTCCTGAACAACAGATCTCTAATCTTTTAAAAGGTGCTTGTGAGCCTTCCAGAGAATTGTGCTTGCTTATTTCTGTGCTGTTAGACTGTTTATTGCCTTTTTTTTCCTGGATGTGATGAAAATAAGTACAGCTGAAAATAGGTACAGCTGAAATTCCTCTGAGGCAAGGCCAGCACTTGTTGCTACATTGCGTGTGGGATTAGGAAGTGTTTCTCAGTAGGTTTCAGTAGTTTATGTGTATATATCTGTTGTTCAGGGAATTATGCCAAATTCTGGTAACACTGGTTGAGATGTGAATTCTAACAGGTCTAGGCTTTAGCTTCAGTCAGGGTAGCTCCTGTGTTATATCTGACAACATCCATCTACTTCCCTCTAACACATGTATCACCATTACCAGCCTATGCCTTTGTCATATTATAAGCAGGATGGCTGTAATGGGTACTTTGTCTTCAGGCTGATTTGGATTAGCAGCAGTTGTTAAATGTGGGCACTTGCCTATTGCTTATGCCTGCAGTGAAGAAGCTTTGTGCTTTCTGTGTTAGCTACAACCATTTTAGTAAAATATGTAAAGTTACTTTTGAGTATCTTAGTCAGGCCTTGATTAAACACCAGAAGTGGTATTTGACTTTGGACATGGGAATTTCATTTATTACAAGGCTTTTTGCTCATGGTGGCTGGGCTCTGTAGGGTACTTGACTTATTTGCATTCTTCCACACAGAAACCTGAGGTGCTGGGGCTGGGGGCCGCTCAGTATGGAACACCTACTGGGACTAGTACTGAGTGGGTGTGGTGATTTGCTTGGATTTGAAGTCACAAACTGTTGGGGTTTTAATTTGTATTTGGTTTTTGTGAGCCAAAATAGTTTACATTTTCTAAGAATGAAGATATGTGTATATATTTAATTTTCTATCATAATAATAGTTGTGATATAAATATGTTTGATTTGGTCCTGGAGCCCAGAGCTGTCTCGATTGTGCAGAGGCTTTTCACAGTACAACTCTCTCTCTCCTGTGAGGTGAGCCCCTCACTGGCTCAGTGCTGCAGTAACTGTCTTTGAGCACTGTGGTAGCTGTGGGCACTTGAAATTCTCTCCTTAGACTCTTACTTTGATTAGGAGCTCTTGGTGGTGCATTCAGACTTTTCCTTTTTCTGTTTATAACTCCCTGGTTTCACCAAAAATGCTCAGTTTTAAGCAAATTTTCTTTCTTGTAAATATTAGGTACAAGTTCTGCTGAGGTCTTGGAAAACTTTTGACAGCTTTTGTGACAAATGGCTACTGATGCTGAAGAAAGTCTTCCTGAAGAAACAGAAGCTGAAGAAAAAGCCAATTCAGTGCACAGCTTAGATGGAGATCACAAATGCCCTGTTAGTGTAACAGATGGTGGTAATTCAGGGTCCTTCCTTGAGCAAACTGATGCCAGTCTTGAGGGACTGTGTAAGCAGTCTTCAAGGAGAAGGCTATGGTTCTTTCAGCTGTTTGAGTCATGCTGTTGCACCCCAGTTTTCTCACTGTTCCTTTTTTCTGTTTCCAGGATTGCTGCCTGGCCCATCTGGGTTTGTGGTATTGCTGGGTGTACTGTCCTTTAGCTAATGCCTCCACAGTAGTCACCATTGTTTCAACCCATTCCTTGAATGCCTCATTAAAAGCTCTGTTCTTCAGGGAAAGGGAGAGGTGCCTTCTCAGGGATCAGAACTAAGATTGTCTAGGGATCAATAAAACTTGCTTTTCCTTCTCTTCCAGCATGCAGAGTCAGCATCCCAGTCACACTGACTGTCATGTGTACTTAGTGCTCTCTAGTGACATTGCTTAAGTACAGTGAAAACCACCAAATACATGGACTAATAAGGGTGGAGTAATTTGGGATTATTGCAAGTGTCCTTGTGCTTGCTCTCCCAGCTCAACAGGAAGCCTTTAATAAGAGTTTTCCTAAATAGTGTTACATGCAAAATGGATAATTATGCTCCATTCTTTTAACAAAAAGCCATTTCATGAAACAGTGTGGGTTTTTGCCTCTTGGTAAATTCCAGAAGACTTTTTACCTTTACTGGTTACTGATTGATAGTTCTGTGCTGAGCTCCCTTTAATTTTGCAATAAACTAACGAGGAGACTGAGACCACAAGTTTACAGAAAATGGCTTATTTACTCAACTGGATTTACAAGGATGACGAAGTCAGATTTAGTAGCTCCAGTGTGGTCTAGGAAGGGCAGGAGGAGTACTTGAAAAATTGTACTGTATAAATAACCAAACAAAAAATAGTTTGCTTATTCTTCTGTGTGAAGTTCTTAGGCCAACTCTCTCCCAGGACCTGCAGGGACTTTCTCCATATACAGGAACTTGGCTATTCCCAATAAATGGCAGTGTTAGGAGTTTAGGCACATTAAATAAGTATTTTTACTTTTCTAATGTGATTCCAGAAAACTGGCATCTGCTGAAATCACATCAATGGAAGTGACTGTTTTCACAACAACATAGAAAAAAGGGATGGAGGGGTGGCACTTTATGCAATAGAAGAGTTAGAATGTATGGAGCTCACAGTGGGCAATGGCACAGTTGAGAGCCTCTGGGTAAGAGTCAAGGGGCAAACAAATAGTCTGGAAAGCAGTGCTGGGAAAGGGACCTGGGGGCCGTGGTCACTGGCAAGTTGAATCTGAGTCAGCAGTGCCCTGGCAGCCAGGAGGGCCAACCATGTCCGGGGGAGGGGCATCAGGCAAAGCATCGCCAGCCAGTCGAGGGAGGGGATTGTCCTGCTCTGCTGCACACTGGTGTGGCCTCACCTTGAATATTGTGGGCAGTTTTGGGTGCCACAATATAGTAAAGACATTAAGCCATTAGAGATTGTCCAGAGGAGGGTCTTGAGGGAAAGCTGTGTGAGGAGTGGCTGAGGGCACTTGGTCTGTTCAGCCTGGAGAAGAGGAGACTGAGGGGAGACCTCATTGCAGTTACAACTTCCTGGTGAGGGGAAGAGGAGGGGCAGGCTCTGATCTCTTCTCTGTGGTGACCAGTGACAGAACCCAAGGGAATGGCCTGAAGTTGTGTCAGTGGAGGTTCAGGCTGGATATTAGAAAAATGTTCTTCATTCAGAGGGTGGTTGGGCATTGGAACAGACTCCCCAGGGAAGTGGTCACAGCACCAAGCCTGACAGAGTTCAAGAAGCATTTGAACAATACTCTTGGGCACGTGGTGTGACTCTTGGGGCTGGTCCTGTGCAGGATTAAGGGTTGGACTGGATGATCCTCGTGGGTCCCTTCCAACTCAGCATATTCTACAATTTTAACAGAATATTAACAGTGTGGTTGACTTCTGTATTAATCTTACACAAAGCGATGACCTGTCTAGAACATGAATGCTTTTTTCCTTGAGAATGTCCTGTTTTCATTTTTTTCCAGGTATCAGCACCTCAGAAAAGTAGGTTGCGGGGTTTTATAACATGTCTAAAATTAGTAACTTGAAAATGTGTTCCCACTTCCTGTTTGTGTTTATCTCCAGGGTTTCTAACTAAGAAGGATCTTTCTTGCTCTCATAACACTTCTGATGGTTAGACATGATTATTTTACAATCTAAGTTTGCTATGCTGAAGTAAAAATTTGAAAAGATTGGGAAATTGTGTGGTCCATCATTTGTGTGGTATTTTAAGTAGTGGACTTTTTCCCAGAAAGGATTTTGAAATCTGAATCAGAGTGAATTTCTAAAGTGTTTGTAATTCTGTCAGAACTGGAAGGCTGAGGACTGTAAATTTTCCTTAAAAGCTCAACCAATGGCAAATGAATAGACTGAAAGGTTAAAGGCAATGGTTCACTGAACTCCACAGGAGACTGCATGAGTCATGTTTCCAATGTTACTGAGTTGTTCAGCTGATCTTTTCATCTTTTTTTCCCCTCTTTTAGCAGTGGAGAGTGTTTTCCATTCATGTGCAGTCACTCACTGGAGAAGCTCTACACACTTTGATCATGACAAAGTAGAAATGGGAAGCAACTTCTTACCTGTTGCACGTGTCAGGACACAGTTGTATGTGTGGAGAGATGTGATGTTTTTTGTGACTCTCAGTGATGTTGGAAATAGGAGCTCCTCTTAAAATACTGTGTGTTTTTAAAATATAATGCATTTTAAAATATTATGTATTTCAATATGATAACATCAAAATACCATGTAGCAATATTCCCCCTGCTGAGTGTTCTGCTAGAAGACAATAAAGACATGGCTGGCTTTGAACCTCTTAAGAGGAAGCTGTTCTTGGCTGGTAATGATGTCCAGGATCTGTCAAAAGGAACCACAACAGAGGCAACTTTTCCTTACCTACTTAGCCTGAGGACTTAGCAGTTTTTCTGTAATAAAAAGGTTAAATCTGATCTGTACATTAATGGCAGACCCACAACGCAAAGTTGAGGAAGTGCTATTGCTAGTTCAGTGCAAGGCACTCTCCAGCAAGTCTGCTTGGACTTGCAGCCCCAGTGCCTTTCCAACTGCTGTTTAGCAGTGGGAGGTGGTTTCTTTCAAGTGCAGCACCTCTCAGACCAAAGGGGGTTACTTGAACCTTCCTTTTGGTGGTTTGTAAGATGGCATCATTAACATCAAAACTAGCATTACATTCTGTGCAGACATGTATGAAGCATTGTGTGAGACTCAGCAGATGCTGTCCATGCACAGATGTGATTGCTCATCAGGAAGTCACACAGCTGTTTCACACCACATCTCCTTTGTCTGCCTGTGTTTTCTCTCCATATCACAAACTTCAACTCCCTCAAACTTCCCTCAAACACTTATTTGCAACTCTCTGAACACATGAAACCATTTCAAAGGATAGCAGAACAGAGTGTGAGCATGTCCTTCAGGTTAGTGAAGGAGACTTTGGGGAAAACTTAATATATCCTTTATATGTGGCACTGGAATCATGTGATACCAACATTCAGGGCTTCCATTTGAATGCCTGTAGGACTGGCGACTGCTGAAAATGTAGGGTCTTGTTTAAATGACACTTTTCACTGCCAAAGTATTTGTGACCAAAATTCTACTCATGGAAAAATAAAACTTGGCACTTTCCAGTAAGAGAATGTGGTTGAAATTTTGAAGATAGATGTATGTATTCAGAGCAGTTTGCTAAATCTGGGTGCCTTTATTTATTTTTTTTTGTAACTGGAGCAAAGGACCAGCCTCTTTTCTTTTGGTAGGGTCCCACAGCTTGTTTGAGCTAGTGAGAGTTTGGAGTAATCTGCATACCCTCAGAGTGAGATTCAAACTGTATTATGGTAGCTGCACAGAGATATAGGAATATATATATATGATAATAGGAGTAGCTCTACTTGATGGAAGAATTTTGAAGTAAACGAGGCTGCAGAAGTGTGATGGGGAATTTGATGCCAAATTTAGTGCTTAGCTAACAGCATCCTGGCCTGTACTTACGGGAGAACTGAATCTCACTGTTGGTTCTGCAGGCTTGCAAAAATGAAGAATAATTTTCAGTTAATTCCAAAATAAGCATTCTGTACATGCATATGGTTTCATCTCAGAGGAAGTGTGCTTATTCAAGATAGTATTTAAACATGTATTTAAGCAAATATTTAACTATCAGTGAAGTCATGGAACTAAGAATATGCTTAATTCCCATCCTCCAAGCAAGTCAGAGAGGAACTTACTTGGATAAGACTCCGCATTTTTAAGCTGATTTTTAAACAGTATAGCAGGGAATCTAGGGTATTAGTATTGAATAGTTATTGAAGGATACATCAGAAATTGAAATCTAAGTTCAGAGGCATAGTTCGAGTTAAACATAAAGAGAAAAAGTTAAACATGAAGGCCTACAGCTAACAATGCTGTCGAGTTCCCAGTTAAAGAGGAGGATAAAAAATCTGAAAGATTAAGAACAAAAGCAGTTGCATTATTCTTCTTATTAATTTTTCTTTTTGATTTTTTTTAAGCACTGAAAGTTAGTTTCCTTTGAAAGAAAGCAATATGAAATATGGTGTGCCTAGGTATTTTTTCTATCAAAAATGTTCCTTAAGCTTGGTAACGTTTCTTTAAAATGTGGTGCATAAATAATAAAAAACATGATGACACAGTGCAGAGATTATCTTGGCACAAGCCTGAGGTGACTGAATCATTTACAGAGCTTGACGCTTGTGAATAATGTGATCATTGCAAAAGTGTGCCAATGAAAACTTCATACCTCACCAGTACGTGTGTGTATAAGTTTGTTAGTGTGTTCTGTTTCAGCACAATTTCTAGTACTGGATACCGTGGATAACTGAGGCTGTGGCTTTTGTGACACGGTGAAAACAAAGTGAAAATAGTTTCAAGAAGGAAAGGTCTCACATCCTGTTCCTTATCCCTGCTGACTCTTGGCTGCCTACTCCTTTCCTTTGCCTTGAACCAATTTTGATGCTCATCCTATCTCAAGGATGAACTAGCTCACTAAAGTAGAAGATAAGTATGCTGGCAAGAATAAAGGAAAACGTGACTTTTTTCTTTGTTATGTACCTGAATCATCTTATCTTGTAATCCGATGAGCAGGACAGCCATCAGTGGCTGCAAGAAGCTGTGTGTACCAGGCCCTTTGCTGTCTGCTTTTAGGTGCATGCAGCAGCTCTGGGGGAAACAGCAGAGGGGTGTAATGTGTTTCTTGTGTGTTTGTTGTTGGCACTATTGCGAGGTGTACCTTAAGAACCTTACCTGAGGTGTATGACCAAACAAGGCTGTTATCTACCATGTCCCTGTTCACTGTGATGGTCATAAATGCCCACTCCCAAAAGGTACACCCTGGGGTTAAGCTGGACAGGGTGATCATAGCCAGCTGAAGTTTTTCCAGAGCTTGTAGTCAATAGCTGAAGAGCATGAGGGGCATCACTATGGTGTTCTGAAGGTTTGGACCTCCTGTTGAGTAGATGAAGATTTGACTTACACACTTTTCAATTTAGTCGTCTTGATACAGTGCATAAAACTCTCAGCCTCCATCATGCTGTTTGCAAGCACAGATATAGCTGGGCTGATGTGAGCAGGGAGGTAGAGTTGTAGTCTTGGTAAAAGTTGCCCACTCCATAACATTGTTGGCAGCTCATGTCATGCTGACTGAAGAAAACACACTACCCTGCAGCACCACCACTCTGATTACAACTCTCTGATCTCACACAGCTTATGTGGTGTCTTGAAGTGGAAAGAGGAAATGGGGGAGTGTGTCCTATCATGCTGCTGAAGGTGTCAGAAAGCAGGAGGAAGCCATGATAGGAGGGAGAGAGGAGCAATGGAGGGAAGAGCAATTCCTTTTAGCAATGGTCAGGTATTAATGCATTCCAGTAGCATCATAAAACCACATCCACAGAGTAGCATGTGGGATTCCTTTCTCCCTTTCTGCTGTGTGCCAAATACAGCTGAAGACAGGCCGTTAATTTCAAACTGAGTTTGTTTGGAGTGGGGTCCGTTCTCAGTGCAAGTAGAAGGATCAGTTTTGTTCCTTTGTTTTTTTCGAAAAAAAGTAATTTCTGAAGTTTTTGTCAGTCAGCAAAGTGAACACCGTTATCATGAAAAGCTGCTTAGAGATCCAAAGCATAAGATAATTGTGGTTATACCTATGCTCTTCTCTCTGTGGTGATTGTAGTGTTTGCCCTAATATTTTCTGGTACTAGAAGACAGTACATGTTCAAGGGTGCAAGGAACTGTTCATTTCTGGCAAGCATGACCATTGCTCACGCTGTCAGAGGAGAGCACTGTGTGGGTACTACAGTTCATCAGAATCTTGTGATCCTGAAAAACACTCAGAAATCCTCTTGGATAGGGATAACCCTGTGATATTAAGTACTTTTGTGGTTCAGATCAATGCGGATGGATCCCTACAGAACCTTTCTCCATGGCATTGTGTTTCAGCCAAAGGAAGGAAGTGTGTAAATTGTGTGGAGATTACTAGGGAAGCAGAATTCCTAATTGCCTGTGAAGAAAATGGTGGGTTTTTGTAAGGAACATCAAGTTGTTCATGGAAGATGAATAAAAGATGCATGAAGCTCTTCAGAACAGTACTTTCATTTTAGGTGGCTATATGTATCAACATGTTGTTGTTTAGTATTTCATCTTTTTAACAATATCCCTTTTCCTCTGCTTCTTGCAATTATCTCTTTCAGTTTCTGTAGATAATTCAAAACTTTCTGAGTGTTGAAATTGCTGAAGATCAGCTGGGTGCTATGCCTGGAGGATTCCAGTCCTAGGCTTCTCTGTGCCTTCCAGTGGCTATAAAAACTCATCTCCCTTCCCCCTCTCCTTGTCTGTTTGCAGGTTATCTTGACGAATCAGATTACCACATCGCTGAGCAGTGGCCCTGCGATCCAGGCAGACCTGGTGTCTCCAGCTGATGATTTGTCCCTGTCTGAAGGTAAGAGATCCCTCCTATCAGAACTGAAACTCTACACTGACACAACTCCACACTGTAATTTGCAGTCTTCTGTTGATGTACAGGGGTCTGAGAGAGTAGAGTTAGCAAGTCTAACATAAAACAGTCTGGAAACAAAACTGTTTTTCAGTTTTTCTGAAAATCCATTTATAAATGAAAAGCAAGTATACGGACTAACTAAAAGGATCTGACACCTTCTAGAAGCTGTTGTGTGAATGTGAGGTTTTTTTGTGATGCCATATACTACTTTGCATCGTCATGTTTCTTTTTTCTGCACAGAATTAGAGACAAGCACACTTATTTTGGGTAACAGTGAGGACTTAGGGTGCTAAGAAGAAAAGATAACTCTAAATAAGGTTTGCAAAGTAATACAATAATTTCAGCTTTCCCCACACACAAAGAATAGTCAGAGTACCCTCAGTCAGGGACAGATGCAAAAAAGCTGCTTACTTAGAGTACAGTTCATGCACAAACCCAAATATGTGCTGTAGAGCAATGCTCATCTTTCCTGCAAAGGCATGGTAATTGCATGTGGACTTTCCACATGCTTATTTCTCCTTTCTCTCCTTGCTGCACTTTCTGATAGTTCTGGTCATTTTATCTGTGTTCTGGTTGATCACAAGACCTCTCAAGCTTGTCTGACTTAACAGAAATACAGCTTGTTGGCAACAACTACAAAAAGCGGTTAAACCTGACATCATTTCTGCAACTCGTTTCAGTGGACAAGAGCAAGAGGTTGAAGACAGATTAAGCAGAATCTCAAAGAGTAACAAGTAAATTCAGTGCAATGCCTTAACACTGATTGATGTGTTTACTTCATGATTTTGTCAATAGGAGCTTGGCAAAGCATGGCCCATTAAATAATTTTGGAATTGTGCTTGTGACTTTTGTTGGCTCTGTCCATTGCCAAAGTATCTCTGAAGTTCATTGCTTGAATATTGCTCCCTACCTCTGTCAGAAAGAGTTGAAATTTGGTAACTAGATTTGGAAGAGGAAGGCATAATTTTTCACCTTTATGATTTCCTGGCATGAAGTTGTTGTGCATTGTCTCATTAATGCTCTTGATCACAGTACTTGTGTTTTTCCTTGTCCTTTAGAATTGCTATATATGAGCTTCCTCTGAAAAGAAAGGCATAGCTGACTCAAGTGGAAGTAATAATAAAGTATGTTCTCAGTAAAACATATTTTTGTCCTGTGGTTAGAATATTTGAAGATGCTTTGGAAAAAAACATGCAATAGTTGTAACCTTTCTAAATTTCCCAGCAAATATGAAAGATCCTCAATGCTGTGTATGAGCCATAAGTTCAATAGTATTCTGAAATCAGGACTATGCAAGAGATGGTATAATGATTTTTGTAGTAGTTACAGGTTATTAATGAAGCTATCATGTGTCTAAACTTCCACCATTATTTCTCACCTTTTAACCCAGGAATGAGTCTGTTGGTACTCTGTGTGAGTTGTGTTCTTCTGTTGCTCTCACTCCTTGTTTTTAATTTAGGATCTGAAGTGGTAAAATGCCAGCACCACACTTGTTGAAAATGGAAACCTTTGTTTTGCCACAGGACAAGACCAGTACAGTCAGCAGGAGTGCAGGCTCATTTGGTTATTCAAGTTTTATCAAGATATGTAGGGGGGCTGTTGTGACCAGTGTGTTTTAGTGGGTTTTTTTGACATCGAGGTGTTGACCTGTCCTGAGAGTGTCCCCTTTTAATGTAGTTCATGTTAGCTATTGAACAGCCTGAAAGTAGCAAAACTCTAATCTTCTGATAATCTTTTTTACTTTCAGAATCATGAATTAATTAGTCTTCTAGGGTTAGTTTGATATTTATTATACTTACTACTCTTTTACATATGTAGAATTTGCAGGAAAGGATAGTTAGGTGAGTAGCCCAAGTGCACAAAGAGGATATGTTGCAGAGTCGGGGACAAGAGGCCAGATTTGTGACTGGGTTCTTACCTCATTGTTCCTTGTCACTCATCACCAACTAAAGCTGAATTTGAACCAGTGACCTAGCTGTGAAAGGACCCATAACACATTATTAATCCTGTAAGCAACTCAGGGTTTGTGTATGTCTATTATGTTGTTTTAATCCTATCTGAAATCAGAGTCCCGTCACTGTGAATGGTTTGCTAAAAGGGTAGTCTTTCTTAGATAGAGGCAGAAGTGAAAATTTCAAACTGAATGTACTATTAGAAAGAAGCAGAATGTTACAGTGTCTTTTGGTTTTGCTTCTGATTGTGCTTAAGAAGGGAATTGCTTGGATTATGTGTTAGGTTAGGCAAGAAACCAAGGAAGCTATTCATCTGGTGTGTGACAGAAAGTTAATTTGATGAACAAGCTGAAAGGACATTGTCAAGCTGTTTCAGGCTCAAAGGTTTTCTTCTGTAAAATTATAATCTAGTGCATGAAAGCTTGTGTACGAAAAATATGTTAGATTTTTATGAGAACATTAATGGCTTTATAAAAGCAGTGCTGGCTGTAAAATCCCACTACTTATGCAGCAATGTAAGAATTCATTAACTGTTTGTTGGGATTTCTTGTAGGAAATGGTTATGTCCAACTAAATTCCCAAATCTGTACATACTTCTGCTTCAAGACAAACAAATAAAAAATGCTTAGTTTGCTACACATTAAAGTAATGAATAAAATACAAAAGTTTCTCTGCCCATGGTCTGAGCCCTTGCATTCGCTTGGCATTTATATACTTGATAGATTATAATCTGAAGGAGTTAAGGCTAATAGTGTTTTTCTTGAGCTCTAATTTTTAGGTGTGTAAGGATGTAACTTCTTCCCTGGGAAGCAAGCATAATTTTTATTTGTAACTGCACCACTCTTGCATCTCAGACCTTCATCAGAGGAGATAGACTGAAGGATGATTGTGAACACTGCTGTTTCTCTTTCATCCTTGCTTTATGGAATAGCCTCTGTCCAGTCAGAGACAGTTTCCAGTTTGAGAAGCCTTCCAGTTGTTTTAGATCGCAGGGGTCGTCAGATTGTTGCCTAAAATCAAGGGAAAAAACTTTTGAGACAATATTAGTATAGGTAAAGTAGGGAGCAATTCTTTAAGGAAAACTTTCAGGTGCACAAAGTATATAGGTGTATATAGGTGCACAGCATAGGGTTCTTACAAATTAATAACACTACTTAATTATCATATCTAGTGGGTTTATCCAACCTGAGAACCTTTTGCCCCAGTAGCACCCTCAGAACTGCCCCGTTGGAGTGCCTCCCAGGTTTCTGGACCTTCTGTCTTGGTTTGTCTTGTTTTTCTGATCCAGGTGCATGTGTCCCAAACACAATGTTCTTGCTGCAATCTTGTCCATTGAAAAGACAGTTAAAGAAAAGTTCAGGAATGTGGCAGAAACTGCAAGAAACTGTTAGAAACTATTAGCTTCTACCCCAAGTGTGAGAAACTATACAGCTATATAAAAATCTACAAATATATGAAAATCCTAACGCATCAAGACAAGCCCAGGACTATCACACGAACTAATGCTTTATTATTTAAACATAAAAAGTAGCTCTTACCCAATTAAACAATTTCTTTAATAATTAAAAAAAATAGATTTAAGCTTCATTAAGCTAAGTGAACAGTAGAAATGGAATGTAAATGGACATAGCACATGTACATAGCAATGTACATAGAAATGGAATGTAAATATATTTTTCATGACTGTTTATGGATGTTTTTAAACAAGTTAGCTGTGGCAGTGACTATATTTTTGTTATTTTTACAAAGTTCAAATGACTAAATTTTACCTAATGTAAAAAGTCTTTAGAAATTAATTCTAAGCCTGTGTTAGAGCGCTAGCTGGGAAGGGAAATTTGTGTGTTTCATTTGTGCGCAGTGAAGAGATAGGACAGTATGACCTACTTGAGGTCCCTTCTAGTCCACCAGTGCCTATCCTATTAATATATCTGCCAGCTGCAAGCTCAAACTTCCTCTCACAGACATCAAAGCCAAACTCCATCTTTCTTGGAAAAAGCTCAGGGGCGTGTTGGTATGAACAAGAACAGTATCCCCCTCCGCATGCACCAAGTGTCAAGTGAAAAAAGGAATGCTGTCTTGGGCTTCTTCAGTCTCAGCTAGTACTTTCAAATATTTGTTTGAAAAAGTCAGAATTATTTTGTGTTTAAAATTGTCTGCAAACTTGTGCTAACTCTGGGGAGGCCAGTGTTCAGTCTTCTGCCATTTGTGCTCATCAAGCAGTTTGTCATAGCATTGTATATTTTTAGTGCACAATGTGAGCAATGAGTTTAGTCTGACCTTTTCAACTTTGTTGCTCTGATCTTGAATTCTTTTAAGCTATTGAGCAGAAGTAGGTTTTCATGTTGTGGAGACTGGAGAAAACTAAGCTACCATAGTATCTCCCACGCACCGGATTTTCCTACTTTACTTTAGAAGCAGAAGATTTGAGGCTGGAATCTTTGGCTTCTCTTCCTTGCTTTGCCCTTGATCTCTTGTTAGATTGTGGTTAAGTAGTTTTATTCTTCAAGCCTCAGTTTACCATTTTTTAAAATTTGGGCTATATTCTTATTCTGCACCCTTTTTTTTTTTTTTTTTTTTTCTTTTGCAATATTTCGAGAAATTCCTATAGAAAAAATAATGAATTGGCCTTCTCTTCACCTCAGAGTAAGATCAGTTCTGTAGTTTATTACCTCTCTCTCTTTAAATCCGCTTTTTTCAGTCCTGGTGCCAAATGGAGTGAAAACACTGAAGGACTTATCAAGTGCACTGAGAAACCCCAGAGGTCAGAGGCTGTTGGTTGGTTTTGGTTTGTTTATTTATTGATTTATATCTACACTTAATGCTTAGGGTTGGACCTGCAGGTGACTTAATTAAAAAGAATATTCTGTGAGAACATAAACATACCTGTTTTGCAGGAACTGTGAGCTTAAAGATCAAGCAGCCTTTAAACAAGTTTCTAAAACACTTTCTTCTTGTAGTTTTAAAGCTAGTGCAGAATAATGGATGTCCTAGTGAAGTGCTCCAGCATGATGTGATTTAAATGCATTGGAGAGTATCATAACACTGACATTTTTTAGGGCTTTAGTGTTTTAGCTGAATGCTCTCTAAGCTGATTGCAGGCTGGTTTACACAGTTTTGCTTGAAAGAGAAGATAGTTTGTCTTGGATCATTGAAGCAGTATTGTTGGCTAATTAGAATATATTTTTGAATAAGACAGTTCATAAATTAATATCCTATCATTTTGGTATGAATCCGCTCTGACTTTTTGAGACCAAATTATTTGGGAATAGCTACTAAACCCCTTCTGTTTTGTTACCATTATATAATCTGTATGGAGGTTACTAGGTATGTTGAAACTTAAGAACCATGTGGCATGGTACAAGAAAGGTCTTTTGACTGTGACCCCTTATGTGGATCCTGTGAAGCTTAATGAATTTTAAATATGCAAAAAGGCAGTGAGTACAAATAACACTAATGGTATTGCCAGATTATTTGGAAGATGAATTCTAACAATTAGGCCATGTTTATTCATACTGAAGAATAACTTTCCCAGCTGAGACTAGTGTGCAGGTGTGAACCCTAAAGACTAAAGCACGTGCCTGAAAAAGTAAAGAGGGAACCTTATCATTGTCTGTAAGGATCTGAAGGGCAAGTGTCAAGAGCATGCATCCAGGCTCCTCTCAGTGGTGCCAAGCAATAGGACAAGAGGCAACGGACGGAAACTGATGCATGGGAAGTTTCACCTGAACATGAACTTTTTTACTGTGCAGGTGACTGACCACTGGAACAGATTGCTCAGAGAGGCTGTGGAGTCTCTCTCACTGGAGACATTCAGGAACTGTCTGGATGCAGTCCTGTGTAATGTGTTCTAGAATGACCCTGCGTGAACAGGGATGTTGAACCAGATGACCCACTGTGGTTCCTTCCAGCCTTACCCCATTCTGTGATTCTCTAATGGAGTTCCCTTCTTGGTTTATGGCTTATGGAGATAGGGAAGTACTGCAGTATACCTTTTGCCTTCTACAGTCATAATGACACAGGGAAGTGTAGTGAGATTTGCTTCTGTGTTTGCTTTGATATGAATTATCATTATTATTATGGTTTGGTTGCTACTCAGGCCCAATGCCAGCTACTCTCCTGTGATGGGACAGGAGAGCTCCGTGAACCACAGGATTCTGCCTCCAGGTCTGAGACTTGGGCGTCTCTGACTTCAGTGTCAGAGCTGATAAAGCTACTTAACTCACTGGTTCCAGCACAGACTGTGTAATCCTCTTCACCAGCTAACAGTGTTGTGGGAAGCCTTTTATTCCTTCAGTTTATTTTGTCTTTGAGTTACTTCTGCTTCAGACCTTTCATTAGAAAGATTGTTAGGCCCCCATACTCTCAAAGGTGAGAAAGGAGCTCATCTTCCTTAAGCTGCTAGAAATCAGCATAGTATATCTACTTCAGGACAGGTGGGGACCAAAAAGAAGAAGCAACCTTGATAAAACTCATTAATACATGTTGGAGGTAAAAATGCATCACCTCAAAATACAATTTCATGCTTGTGCTTGCATTTTTTGTTTCTTGTAATTCCATGCTCTTAACAGTAGAGTCTGCCCCCCAGTGCTTCAGTGGAAAAAAAAAGGCCCTTCTGGTTGTTGAGAACACCGCGAGGAATTGCACCATCATTACAGGGCCTGAAACAACTGGTATTAACCATTAGGGGAAATGATACTGTGATTGTTTCTGCATGAGGCAGGGTTGTGGTGGTATAGGAGCAGTTAGATTTCACAAGAACTGTAGTCATGGTAGCCTGTACTAATTTTGATGCTGTATTTCACCAAGTGGGAAGTAGTGGCATATTAGCATCCAGCCAAATTTTAACGGCTTTTTAATCAAAAGATAAATCTCTCAGTAAAACAGTGGTACAGAGACCGTATGTGTCTATGGAAGTTTCAAGCTGAATGACATATGCATAATCACTTGATCTAGACTACAGAAAGGTTGAAAACTATCAGCAGGAGGATTCAAAGACCTCTATATATCAGTTTAAGAGAATTTCCATTCATCATTTCCTGATTGCCGCGATGAGAGAATACAAAGTTTTATTGCTTTATTGTGGTTTCTTTCTGAAGATGTGATATGACTTACAATCATAAATCAATGATTTGTAATCCAAAAAGCCTTCAGGTACGTTTGCTGGGAATCGCTCATCTATATAATCAGAAGCACGGTAACAGAAGTGATTACAGTCATAGCTGAGTGGTTGAGTGGTTAGGATTTACCACCTCTCAGCTGCTAAGTGACTTACCTCAGCTGAGAAGAAGCGTGACTGAATACGTGTTACACCTTCTAATGCAAAATAGAATGGGTTTGCATGAATCCTGCTGCACACACCAGTTTATTCCTGTGTTCCTATAACTGCAGGAAGCTTGAGAGCATACATGGGTCACTCAGCAAGTTTCAGTTGATGGCATATAGCTGTAAAGCATTGTAACAACATTGCAGGTGGTCATTTCCTTATGCCTTAAAAATAAGATTCACTCATATTTCAGTGTGGGTGAATATAGAACTTTTTCTGTGGTCCTGAAAATCCATGGTTTGAATCAGAAATATGGTACCTGGTTTGGCTCTAAATTCCTTCTGCAGTCCTACATTGCACCCCAGTGTTGGTGGCACTGCTCCAAACTAACTTATCTTTCCAATTACATTGTAAAAAAATGAATTCAAGGGTAGGAAAGAGCTAAACACCTCTTGTCCCTGTGCACAATGGCCAATTAAATTCTGTCGTAGCTCACTGTGGATTATCCTTAAATCTGTACAGAGGTTGAGGAATAACTATTTGTCATTTAGTAGCATTCAGTCCCATTTTTTCTGGAGTTTTATAGTACCAGCAATGGATCTTTCTTCTGATGAAATTGGGAGAGATCAGAAGGATTTTGATTTATAGAAGACATCACTATGGGAATTATATTTGGCTTGTGGCATTACATGAAGCATATGGCTCACCTGCAGAACTTGAACCAGTTAGGAGTGACCCTAACTGCAGGTGTTATGCCAAAAGAGAAGGGTAGGGTGAAGGAACAGAGGATACTTTTAGAGTCTGCTGCCTAAGTTCTAGTTGCAGTTCCAGCTGGACTTCCTCTGGATTTACTGCAGGATGTTTGAAAAAGTGGCTCCTTGTTAATCTCAGGCAGCCTCTATGATTTATGATTCCCCTTAATCATAAAAAGAGCACATTGGTGTTTCTGCTTAATTTGTCTATTTCCTCCTTTATTATTTTAATAATGATTTATTGTCTTAAATTATGGAAGTTTTATAACCTCCTAGCCCTTTTTGGAGGTTGAAGCTGGGTGCTCTGGCATGTGAATGAACTTCTTCCCAGTGACAGTCTATTCTAAAATATTACATTAAAACCCCAACATAACATGATAATAAAAGACACTATATGGTTAGTGCATTATCTCTTAATTTAACTAGAGTGGGGAGCTCGAGTATGGGCAGATTTTGCATGCTTCACATGGACAAAATTAATCTAATCTGGATTCTGCTAGTCTTCTCATAATACTAGTTATGCTAAAAAGTAGAATAAAGGAGCATTCAGAGAAGAGCAACCCAAGTGGTCATAGTGCAGTACAGAAAGGAGGGTGGAAAAATGGTAGAAAGAGGAAATGCCTGGAGCTTGACTAAAGGAAGGTTATGTTTATATTAATTTCTGCTCACCTAAAATGTCCTGTTGTTGTTCCAGTCTCCCAGGCAAGCCACAGGCTACAGAAGATTCCTGCATGAGCTGGTGCTTAACTAGTGCCAGGAAGAGAAGGAAAGACAATGGCTCAAGTATGAATAGCCGCACTGTTAACAATGGAAAATTTGTCAGGAAAAGGCAAAACAGATGCTAATGCTGGGTAAGACACCATGGTTCTTTGGGAGTAATTTGAGCCAGTCTGATACCTGGCAGGGGAGCTGTTGTTTCAGGCTGGCACATGGACATGTAAGGCAGTAGTTTGGGCATGTTTTAGCTGAATATCCGGAAGTTGTTTCCGAGCGTGAAATCTGTTAGACCAGCTGCTCCCAAATGGTTTGTGTTTGTGCCCCTGTTTCTGGTGGTGAACTCACCCCAGCCGAGCTTGCGACCCTAAATACTAACATAAACAATCACATCTCTGTCAGGCTTGTGACCCCACTCTGTGCGGCTGTGACCCTGCTGGAGGTTACAACCCCTGGTTTGGGAATTGTTGGGCTAGACTGTCAGATAGTCCTGCTGCGGGAGCACTGATATGCCCCATCCAGGCCAGGATCATCACAACAAATGCCTTCAGATCTCACAGTAATTTGTAGGCTCCTGCTACTACTTTGAGAGTGCAGCTTATTAGAGCTGACATGTCAGTTTGGTACATCAGGAATATCTTGGAGATCAAAAGGTCATAGTCCTCCCACGCTGCTGCAGTCTTTCTTCATGAACTTGCCTCTTCGTCTTACTTCTCCGTCAGCTGGCTGGCAGCAAGCCCCGGCGCCCTCCTGGTGAGGCTGACTCGGCCACGACTGCTGGATACATACCAGCGGCAACTTCTGCCCCAAGCCACCCTTTCCAAAATGGTTCTTCTGGAATACTCCTTACCTTAATGAAGGGATTGATGTGTGTTTCTCTGGGCTGAAAAAATTAGAAGTTATGTTGAAAGTAATTAAAAGCTATATAGGTCAGTACTAGTGGAGGTGGGCTAAGCCTTCCACTATATTTTGTAAAACTAATCCTGTTATTCATATACATGTACATATGAGCACAGTGTTACAGATGTGGGATGCTGATGGAGAAATAAACAGAAGGTGGCCTTGTGTGGTTGCTGGTGTACTCTGCAAAGACTAGGGTCTTTGATAAGGCATGCAAGCAGTCTCTTTAACTTAAAATACTAAGTTACAGATGTCCTAATTAGAGAGCTGATTCTTAAGCTTTGTTCTGCTGCAATTTGAAATGGAGTTTGTAAACAAAAATGAAAATAGACTTCAAATTTGATTTTTTGAAAGCATTTGTTGCCATAATGTAAAGTTGTAACATTTTAGTAGCTAACTGGCTATTAAAGTCCAAGGCCATTGACCTCATAATTTACAGTCATGGAAATTTGACAGTGGCACTGTTGCATAAATCCAACAGGAGGAGGAACCTGCAATACAGATAATTTATTTTTACTTACATTTTTGTCAATAGATCCTGGGAATTGTCAGTGATGACATGAAGGAGAGAGGAGGATATAGCGCAGAAAAATAGTAAAATTGCTTATCATTTAGATAAAGCCCTGCATTGCATAAAATTAGCCCAGAATTCAATCAGCACAAGTCTTGTTTCAGAGCTGTGTGTGGAGTGCTTTGTTTAAGGATGTTGCTGGATTGGTTTTCTGTCAGGCAGGTGCATAGAAAACATTACACTGAAAATGAGAACAGCAAAGTCAAGTTATGGAGTGTGTAAGCCACTCACAAAAATAGTCAGAAAATCTTATGTTATAGACTGGTTACTGTATATACCACTCCCAAATGAAAAAATTATTTGAAACTGTGTCTGGAACTTGATCATCCCTTAAACACTAATTACATGTCAGAAAAGGGAGCATAAACTCTCCTCCATCTGTCCAGGTTGGATTTGGTGCACAAAGGAGCATATCCAATTCATAGTACTTCTTAGGTAATCAGATTAATATCTCCTGAACTGAATTTACCCTTTTGATACTGAGTCTTTCATATGCCATGTTTCACATATCACGTTCTGTTGAAGCTCTGTGGCTTTTCAGTAATTTCCTTGAAATCTATATGTGGTATGTCTGCCCACTTTTGAGCTGTTCTTGGGACACGCATCAATTAAAATCTATTTCTGGCACTCTCTTAATGGCATAGTTTCCCTGGGGTGAAAAAGCACTGCAAGAACTGAGATCATTTGTTTAATTTAAAAGCAAAATGGTATGAAACTACAGTTTCAGGCTTCAACAGCTATGATCCTGTAGCTTTGAAGGAACGGGGGTAAAAACTTGATGTCTTACACACAAAATAAACGAATTCTTGAGTTCTTAAAATATTTGGTTTCATCCAGTTTTTTGCTTCCCTTGCTCATCTTTTAATTCCTTTTTTTAAATGGTAATTTTTCGACTTGTCAGATTTCATTATTGGTTGGTTTTGCTTAGTGAAACAGAAGGTTGGATTTTGTCATCTAGATCTAAGGAAGAACTGTAAGTGATGCAGGATGGTTCTTAATTAAAATTAATGATAACCAATCTGAATACATAATTCTACTTCAAGTGATTGAGGCTTTTGGCTCTAGGACATTCTGGCATTGTATACTGTATGAAAGTTCCTATATTTTTTTAAGTACACTGAAAGTAGAGGAACATAAATTACCATGTTCTACCAGATCCCTCCAGAAAGATTCATTCTGTGCCTCAAGTATCTCTTAGCCTGCATCTGCAGTGGTGTTTTCACTGAGGTTTTGAAGCAAGTCTTCAGTGGTATGTGCTTGCTGCATGTTTGTTCAGTACATAGGCTGGTTCTGATGTGCACCAACTAGAGAACTTTTATAAGAAATTAAATGAGATCCAGTAGTGCTGAAAGCCATGGTGAAGGCAGAAGAATCTAAGTTAATGGCTGGTCATCAAGCCACAGCCAGAGCAGGGTTGTTCTCACCAGATCAAGAAAGTGTGGAACAGAACAATGATACCCTTACAGGGGAGCTGCAGTGGGATCAACACCAATTCTTTCAGCTGTCTGACACTGTTGTGCCAAATTGCTCTCTAATGGGGACTTGCTTCTTAAACAAAAATATAAAATGTTTTCTCTTGTGTGTAAGTCAGGCAATACAGACTACTTCCAAAGATCGGTAGGAGGGGTTACTAATAAGCTGTAATGCCCATTGCCTGACTTGTGATTACTGAGCTCAAGTTAATGCTTGATTACAGGAAACAAGAGTATGCATTTCAGCAGGGTAACCACTCAAATCCTTGGTGGTAAGATTTGACAAGTTCATTTGTGCTCAAGCCTGAGCTGCCATGTCTTTCATTTGCTGTTGTTTATGCTACAAAATATGACATTTTGCCTGCCCTTGGCCTATAGTCAAATCTCAGCTGCAGTAAGCACATGCCCCAAGTACCAAATTCCTGGCTCTAGTCATCCTCAGCATCTGCTGATGAATGATCTTTTTTAAGTCTCACCCAACTCCCTTTTTCCTTGCTGTTTCCTCTGTTTTAGCTTCAAACTGATAATGCTGATGTTCTGTTTTAAGACGAAACAACGGCTATCATGTTTGAGAGTTATGTTACCCACTGATGGACAAGTGACCAAGAAGATGGGCCTGCAGGATTTTCTTAAGCTTTAGAAGTCTCTAAGTCTTTCCTTGTTAATGTTCCGTGGGAACATAAAGTTTATCCTAAACTTCAGTGCCTTCAAGCTAATATAGTGCCTATCAGTGACCAAATCTGAATCTCAAGAGGAAAAATTCATGGTGGATTCAGGTTAAGTGCTGAAAACCTCATGATCTTGGAGCCTTTTGTTTGTTCTGTTGACTGTTCACCAGAATTATGCAAACTAGCAAAGACTGGTCACGTTATTTTCCTCCAGGTTAGCATGAGGTAACTCCAAACAGCATGGGATCAACATGTCAAGTCCTTAATGGCCCTAGAGTTTCTTCGGGTGTCTTATGGTCAAAAACTGCCCAGTTCTCCTTTTCATGAGGGTGCATCTACTTAGTCACTGCTGTGATAGTCATGGGAGCTAGCATGAAATGAGCTGTTGTGATCCGGAGGGCTCCAGCAGCAGATGAGTCACAGAGGCAGAGAGGTCAGCTAATCTTTCTAGTATTTACAATGGACAGTGTAGATGTATCCTGAGATGAACCTGCCTTCTGTTAAAATGAAATGTCTTTTGTCTGGATAAGAACCTATGTGTGAGAGAAGGCTCTATCAGCTTAATGCCATTCTGGCAGTGTAAAGGACTGTAAAAGTTACTTTAATGAGCTGTGGATTTCCCTTACATGGAGATACCTTGTTTTCCTTGCTTTTTCTAACAAGATACTATCCAGCAGGCTGAATGGTAATTGTGAGAAAATTGAAGTGGCACATAATAGGGTAGGTAGCTCTCCCCATGCAATATAGAGCAATTTTGATTTTATTATAGCTTCCACCCAGGATTTGGTGATTCTTTTTTTTAAGGGGTAGAAAGTCACCCGCACTTTGGTGTGATGTGGTTTTGAATCAAATGCATTTAAAATAAATAAATAAATGATTACAACTTTCTGTGTCTGTAAAACTGGATTTTCAGCAGACTTCAACATGATAAAGTACTTATTTTGATGGTGCTGGAAATTTTTGTGTCAACTGTGTCCTCAATTAAAACAAAAAAGTGTTTTATCAGTAGCAACATGTTCTGTGGGGATATGTTTTTGCTGGTAAAGTAAAAATCTTGAACACAAGAAAGAACACAGGTTCTTGATCAGAACTAGAGACATGCTACACAAAATAACATCAGGGTTATTGTCTAGGTGTTTCTTTTTTTTCTCTCTCTCACCATTCTTGCACCCTCCCAACCAAAAAATGTTGTTTTACAATGTTTTACTAAACTAAACCAGTGAATAATAAAACAGAAATAAAACTAGTTACCAGTCAGACCTCCTTCTTACTTCCATATGAAATGGTGTTTGTCTTGCATTTTGCACAGGTACCTGTGGTAGTGGCATGCCATATTTTAATTCCTCTGATAAACAATTCCTTGCTAGTGGTTGCCTTGCATATAGTAGTCAGTAATTCCTGCACTCAATGGCACCATTGAAAATGTATGAGATTGCTGCCCAGTTTCAGCAGTTTAATTGCTATGATGTGTTATTGCTTCAGAATTTAATAGCTGTTTCTGGTTATGATAAAGTTGGTTTCAACCTGCAAACGTTTTAAAACTTCATTTGTTGCTTCCTCTTTGCAGTGTGGTTTCCTCCTTTGCTACCTTCAAAACATTGTGGTGTATTGGGTGAGGTGACATGTCCTATTTTGCACTCAGCTGGAAAAGACTGCGTCATGGACACTTGAAGCTCTGTGGGGTTTTCTTAGTTCAGATGCTCAGATGTGGCTTCCTGTCATCACCTGATTACTTACTTTGAATGCTAAAAGGATCTTGTTACCTTTGGTATTATTGTCTTAAACTTAAGAAGAGGACAGGCATAGATTTTAATGTTACCTCAGTGTGCTGCCTATTGTGGAATGAGCACAGTGATGATCAAAACATTGCATGGCATAGTCCCTCATAGTAAACCTCAGAAGAAAGCCTCTTGTTTGTCTCATTGGCTGCTTCTGCTGCCTTTCCAGCCTTCTCTCCATCTCCAGGGACACAATTCCTTATTAATTCAATCAAGGAGACAGTCATACTCTTGTTAAACACAGGTCTTTCAAACATTAAATCAAGACCTAGTGATACCAACAGGCAGGAGGTTCTGAAAGGAAAAATAGTTTTTACCCCTTGGACATGTAGAATTATGTAGTGCCCTCACTGGTGGTGGTCAGTACAAACTTTTCCAGCCAGAGACTTGTGCTTTCAGTGTCTGAACATCCCATTTCTATTACCTAATAAACCAAATGGTGATAATTTTGTTCATCCATTTTTATCTTTGTCTCACTTGACCATGTAGTGGCAACAGTAATAGAGTATCCTTCCTCTTTCCAATTATATTAGAGATGCCCTGTGCTTGCAGGTTCTGCTCTCAAAATTGTCATAAAAAACCAAATAAAACAGAAAACAAAACTTTAGATGTTTATCCAAATTTCTTAATTCACCAGCCCCTAAAAATGGCCCTGCCATGCTTTCCTGCCATTTCCCAATTCCTTGCAAAGGGAAACATTAAAACAGCCATATGGCAGATGTGTTCAGTTGGAGGTCTCACAATCAGCTTCTTATCTGATGGAACTATGAGTTCAACATGCAAAATTCATTGTTTATCCTCAAAATTTTAGCAGAAATGTGTTAAATGCTGCTCAGCAGGATCACTGTAGCCTACCTGTTTGAAAGTACCTGGTGATTTGGGGTACCTCAGCTTCTGGAGTCTATGTTGAAATGGCTTAAAGGGAATAAAGGTTTTCTGATTTGTTTCAGTTTTAGGTTGTTGTTTTATTTTACAAATCAAGGCTTAAAATATCAGACCCTTCACTTCAGGCTTCTGGATAAATTGAAGTACAAAAAAATTTTTTTTTCTTACTTTTAAAAGAACTGCACTTTCTTCCCTTATCCTTTCATTTTCTTTCTATGATAGTTATTAGTATCACTTTGAGGTTCTTTTTAGTTTTCTTTGGCATTTTTCTGACTACCTGTTTCTTTCTTTCCCTCTAACTCTGAACACAACAGATTGCCCAGAGCAGTTGTCCTGTCTGTATCATCAATGACTTTCAAAATCTGGATATCCATCTTTGGGCAGGAGGTAGGACAAGAGACCCCCTAGGTCTCTTCCAGCTGGAAATATTCTGGGAGCCTGTGATGCTACATTTTTGTCTGTTCTCTGTACTTTTCTTTATTACTGTCATTTTCTATATATGCTCTTCCTTGGTATGATACATTTATTATACCTCTTTATTAATTTATACACAGGGTTACACATTTTGATGAATCTCTAATATGTACTTGATCTATTAACTGGGGACTCTTTCAAAAGACAGGGATCTTATTCTCCTAATAGCTAATTCTCTACTTATAAATCTACTTACTTTATTGTTGTTAGATGTGCTGATGGTTTGAAGATTATCCTTTCTGCCAGCTCAGGTTAGTAAATACTTAATAAATTTTGAAATGGAAGAGTGCTTCTTGAAGGCAAGAGTAGAAAAATATTTTGTCTTCTGGGGCCTTCTCTCTGATTTTACAATGTTTTGAACAGAACTTGAAGAAAGTCTGAGTTTTTTTCCTCAAATTCTGAACTCTGGAGATAGGATAATTCCATTCCTCTTGAAATGAGTAATGAATTTTTTAATGGAGTAACCACTTTTGTTGGTAAGCCCCAGCTAGTGATTAATAACATACATACAGACCTAGGACATCCTGAATTTTGGCCTAAATAAGAACCCTGGCCTGCCAAATCTCTTGCAGTACACATCCCCTCGTAACTCACAGCCCACTTCTCTCATATTAATCCCAGGATAACATTAAACTGCCAGTAAGTTATAGCCCTCAAATGTTGACATTCCTTGAAAAAGTAACTGGGCGTAACGTCAGTGATGAACTTACTGTAACTAACCAGATGTAACCAAGGTGTGTTTAAAGAGACTGTTTTAAATCCCTCCTCATGGTCTTTTTCCTAGCACCTAATATAGGCTAGATGAAAAGAATTTTGGTTCTTTCAGAGTATTGACACAAACAACTGTGTCTTCTACTTGCATCTGTAGTTAGGAAAATATTTGCTAAAAATAGACTGTACTTTTTAGTAGATTTTAGTGTTACTGTAAGGCACTAAGCTGAGCTCTCTGCAAACCATAATCTCTTTCCTGTTGTCCTTGCACTGTCAAACATAAGCAGTGGTGACACAAGCTGTTCTACTGGTTTATCATTGCATTGCAGCTTTAATCTGGAGACTCCACTTCCAAGCAATCAGCATGGAAGCTCAGGCTCCCATTTAGTCCTTTCCTGAATTTCTAAAGGTCATTGATGATGTAGCTCCCGCAGTATGTAGTGAAACTGGTAAGCTGGCAACTTAAATTTGCATCAGACTGTAAACAACTGTCTGATGGTTATGACATTCAGCTATTACTGACCTGTACTGGATGCAAACTGGAGATTAAAAGGTGAAACATTTCCCCTAGAGTTAACTGGTTTCTTGCCTTAGGCCAAACTAATGACCCAACAGTGAAAACTGTACTTCACTCCATGGCCAGAGACCGAGTCAGAAACTCCAAATAACTGCAGTCGATAGACCACAGTATTTTGACTTTTAACACACTTGGGCAGATAGTGCTTGGAGAAGCTGAAGCCATAAACTGACAGATAGACATGATTTTCTGACTGTCTCTTACGAATAGTTTTCACCAGCAGGTTCTGTGTGTTTTTAGACTTAAGGCCCTGTATGTGACGGGTGTGTGTGTATATGTGTATGTGCATAGATATAGTCATAACAAACTATTTTGATACTTGTATTGGTTTATTTCTCTGTTATTGAAGAAGGAGTGTCTATGTAAACGAAGGTTTTTGCTCTCTGTCCAGACTGTTCTCCCAACAGGCTTACTGGTAGGATAATCTAGTAGGATAATCCAGTATCTTTGAAGTTAGTCTGTGGTGATTCTGGGGAACCTGCTTCTGACCTCTGAATAGATCTTGGAGGGGATGGGTAACTGATAAGGAAGCATCATGCTGTTTGCACTTTCATGCTTGTGCAACCAACAAAGGAAATAAATAAAAGATACTGTAGCATAGTTTTTAAAGTTTGGCCTTTGGGCTGTACAGAAAAATATCTGATGGATCATAGGTGGGCCGGGTAAGTCAAAGTGTTACACGCCTCTTGACTGTGTTTTAGTTTCTAAGATACAATCTGTTGGTCTAAAATTAAAGGCAACTGTAAATTCTTGTGGCTAAAAACTAATAAAATGCGTGTCTGTATTTCCTGAAATCTCCAAATTATTTGAAGTGTTAGTGCATACAAGAACAGGGGGATGCTAGAATGAAGGGACACTTCCTAAATGCCAGCAACAGCTAGTAACTTTTTTGAAGACTAATTTTCATTTGTGAATTTAATTTTGTGGAATGGTGCCAGGTCTGTTCCATCAATGTGATAGTTACCCAGGCAATTTCCGAGATGGACAGAGGTACTAAAGGCTTTCTCCTCTTGAACTTACAGCATACTTTCATGCAACATTTATGGGATATGTTCATGGCTTAATGGGTTATTCCATTTCTCTTCTTGTCTGGTTTTTAGCTCATTTTTAAAGATTAGCCATCATTCCATGTAGTTCTACTACAGCCAAAAAAAGGCACTGTAAATCAGAGGAAAGAATGAAAGTTTGTGCATACAGCGTAAGAAATAGCCTTAAAAACCATGATCTGAGATTATCCTGCAGTGGGAAAGTAGTTGAAACTTCCTCAGCAGAAGCTGTCTTTCTAATAAGCTCTGGCAAAGAGCCTCTTGATGGGATTCTTATATGCTTTAGCAGGATTGCCAAGTAGAAAGGAGGAATTCTCTTTATGACTGTACCCAGGACTGATAAACTTCTGGAATTTGTATTCAGTTCTGATTTTTGGAGTTTGGGGAGGATATAGAGATACTGGGGGAGACAACAAAAAGTAGTTCATATTAGTCTTCAGGAACCTGGTGAAAGTGTGGGATTACAGAGGTACTTAGGCTTGGAATTGCTATTTGACAGTTCAGTCTTCTCAGCTGTGTGGGCAAGTGTGTTAGAGTGTGTGGTGACTGGAAGAAGAAGTGGTAAACTTCAGCTTCAGAAGGATGTAGCTTCCTGGCAGTATGGGTGACAACTTTGAAGCTGATATGCTAATTATTGATATATTTAAGACCACATTGGAACATCTGTATAGAAACAGTCTTTAACCCAGCTTCTTGGGGTGTAGACCAGGGTAGATGCTAACAGGAAACTGCTGGCTGTGTGTCCTGCCATGATTTTACTGTAATGGAAAATGAGACTCAAAAATGAAAAGCCAGCTAAATGCAGTCCATTCGGTATGTTTTATAGATGAAGGTATAAAACTCATTTTGCGGTGTAATTGTTGGGTTTCTGAACAGCCTTGTCAGAACATGGCAAAGAAATGCATCTGTGGAAGAAGTTAAGACCTGAAGTCATCCTAAGGCATGAAAGGTAGTGCATACTTATAACTCTGCACTTCACTAACAATACTTATATGAGTTTTTCTAGAAGTTTTCATGGAAAACTAATTTTTCTAGGCATTAAGCCTAAGGAGTAACTTATTGCTGTTCACTTTTAGTATGTGTATACGGTGTTGGTTTCTGCATGCAGTGACATGTAAGCTTGGTGAAGGGCGCAAACCAGCCTTGTGTATCTACGCTTTTTTCTGAAACATGCCCTCATGGAACTTCTGGGTTTTTGAGAGTGGATGAATGGGTGCAAATTACAGTTTCCGAATATATAAAGCAGAGTTCTTGTACAAATAGTTACTGTGGAAGAGCTTACCTTTCTTTTTTACTGACTCTACAGGCAAAAGTTTTCATAGCCTCTCCGTGGATGCAGCTTTTCCTGGCCACATGCTGCTCAGTCCTTTGTGTTTGTAGTGGAGATCAAAGGCATAGAAAAGCTCCTTTGAGCTGTGGCCAGTAATATTTGCAAAAAATAACATCCACTGAGACATTGGATGGCTCAGGAAGCTCTGCATGTTTACCAGTGTGATGGATGTAGAGGGCTCAGATGAAAACTACAGGTTAGATTTGGAAGATGTGGGGTAAGGTGTGACTCCTTCTTTGTTCTTAAGGGGAATATTCGATTTGTTGATTGCTGTCAGTGCCATCATAAAAGGTGTTCACTTGTGATCTATAGACATCAAAAATATATTCAATATAATACCTACCTCTAACTGAGTGGGGGTTTTGTATTATACTGAGGCCATCAATGACTTCCATGGCAAGAAGTAAATGTGTTTACCTTTGCTCTCTAGTTATGTATAGTTTGGCAGACTTATATCATTGGTGTGGAAAGCACTGATCCAGTACAGAATGAGGTCCTGATTAACCACTTAGATAAACTGGGGTTTTATTCTTTTCTGGTTATGTGACTATCAATGGATTATAAAAAGTTACCTTTTCTGAGAACTGAGTTCAGTTACCTTTTAAGCAGAAGCATAGTTGAAATTAAATAAACCTTTTAAACAGTGTTGGTGCTATCTTCAAAAATCTTTAAATGCTGATACTGTAAATTGACTATATGTGACTGCTTTGCTCTATCCTAGTGAGAGCGGAAAGTGGGGAAGAGAAGAAACTATAATATTTAAATAATAGATATTTGATCCTCAGGAAGTGCTGAGATAATGAGCAAAGCATCTTCAGCCTCATGAATTTATGGGTTTATTTTCAAGCTTGTGAGTTTGACAGTGTAACTATGTGGAGGTCTCTGGCACACAGAGATGGTGTCCCAAACAACAGAACAGCCTGTTCAGTGAGCAGGGGGACCTAGTCTGGTAGAGGAGTGAAACCAGAAACTCTATACTACTGACTGGCTGAAGAGATCTTGCAGGACACATCTGTCAGCATCACATTATATATCACAGAACCATGTTAAAATGCACCAGTAAATATTCTGTGAATAATGAGTATGTCCCAGCATCTCTCATCAGTCTCAAGAGCCTGATCAGTTACAGTAGGAGGAGGACAAAGAAGGCATGATCTGGGTTTCCCTGTCAGACTTTTCTCCTTTGCAGAAATGGTGGTCACTGTAAATACCTTGGCAGTAAGACCAGTGATGGTGAAAACAGCTGCTGTAGCCGTGTAGGCTCTTGAAGTATTTACTGATGTGGGAGACCCCAGTGCTGCAGTATTGTCGTATTGTCAACGTGCAGCCTAGAACCACCAGGACTGGGCTGGCAGCCTGGAAGGTGATCCTCAGAGGGGAAAAAAGGGTATGTGTCTTTAACACAGTAAAGTAATATCCAGCTTCTAGTGGTGACAAGTTAGATGAAGACATGTTGATGACAGGAATGGTGGTCTGTGGAAATGCTTGTGTAGGCCACGCTCTCTCCATGGGCTAGAGAGTAACTACACTGTTAACTAGTAAAGAAGTGGAAACAACTGAGGCAGTATGTACTCAAAAGACAGTAGATTCCCAGCTTATGAAGGTTAAGAGGTTTAGGACTAGATAAAGCCCTTCTTGTCAAAGAGCACAGCCCAAATTCACAAACCTCTTTGAGAAGAGGTAAATTCTGGTTTACAACTATAGATGAACGTGTTGTGGTGCATTTCACAAGTTGGCATATTCCTTGAAGTCCCCATTTAGGAGTTGGCTCTGGTTATTTGAAAGTAGAACATTAAGTTGCTTTCTGGATCAAGGCATTTGACAGAATTTGGAGGTGTCTAATAGAAATATGTGTGTTCTCCCATATCATGTCATGCTAGGACAAGGAATGTTTTTACAGTGGAACAAGCAACAGGAATGAGCCTTGAATCCTGCATTGCCAGCTGAAGAAGCACTCAGGATCTCACTTGGCAATCCATGGCTCATATAGAAACTTTTGCTAAGACTATTTACAAAAGTGAAACTTTTTCAAATGAAGCACTAAATCAAAAGGTGGCAAGCACAAACCACAGGAAAGACCCTCTGGATTTGTCTTTCCTTTGGGTGACCAAATTTCATGTGTTTTGGATTAATGAGGGGACACCAAAAGGAAGGTACTAAAAGGGAGAGGAAATGTTTGAAGCTGCTTCTTCCAGTTCACTTTGAGAAAGCACAGCTCAGTCCTTATGGTCTCTGCACAAGTGTTTGTAATTCTGACTTGTGTAAGAACTTTTGCTTGAGTATTTTTTTGCTTTCTGAATCAAAATGAAATACCACCTACAATGTTGTAAGCTTTAAAATGTTCTGTGAATGGAGATGTTTCTTTTAGGGAGACAAGTTTCTTATTCATCAAGCCTTAGGTTATTGTGGGTTGGTCTTTTTTTCCCAATAAGTGCCTCATAATAGAAGCTGGATCAAGCCTACTCAGTAAGAGAAATTGAAGGATCACAAATGACAAAGAGATGAAGGAATTTTCTGTCCACAGAAGAAGAACTGGGAACTTCTTTCTCAACACTCCTTTCCCAACATCCCAAGCCCTTCTATGTTTGGAAATGGGATTCAAATTATAAGCAACCTTCCTTTGTGATTTTTGTGCCTTCAGAAAGAAGTTATCTGTCTTGCAAATGGCATATTCTTGCTACATCTGGGAAGAAGGCAGGAGGGTCAACAAACAGAGGCTGTCGCTTGTGTCTCACTGTGAATTAACATCTCATTTTTCGATTGGTTTCCTGTTCTCTGTCAGAACTCTCTTGTGTAACTTCAGTTCCTCCTGAAATAACTGTCTCTCCTGAGTATCTCATGGTGAAGTGATGCTTTCAACTTCCTTTTGACTGAGCTCCAAATTAAAGGATAATGGATCTTTCTGTTCTTTTTGGTTGCTGCACTCCATGCTCATCTTCATAATTATTAATGAAATTGCAGAAAGTGGTTCTGTTTTCCAATGCATGCAGTGGTCTCCTCCATGACTCTAAAGATAGTTTAAAATGTTCAGTTACTAGGGACTGTGTTACAGATAGTGGTCATTGCAAGTGCTGTCCAGTTCTATTATTATTTCACCACTGTTTATACCTGTTCATGTGTAAACAATTCCTTATAGAAATGCATCATCATTCTTGTCCTGAGGGATCTTTTCAGGAAGTCAAGGAGGTGAAGTTGCAGAGGACAAAGCCACACACCACAGAATGCTGTATTAAATACACTTTCAGAGAACGTGCTTAGTAGAGATAGTTTCTCCAAATATGATTTTTTGTTCTGGGCTGTTGAAGAATGGGGAAGAAAAAAAAAAAAAAAGAAGAAGGAAGTTATTTAGTAAAACTAAAGGAAACTCTCAGCTTACATTTGTAAAGCCCTTTTACTGAGCTACCTCAGCTGATCTAAAAACATTTTAAATCCATTTCCATACTTGCTCAAGCTACTCCTCTTCAAAAGCCAGGAGTATCAAATTCTAATGTGCAATTACCTTTCAGAATACATATTCTTCAGGAGATGAGTGTCTGAAACAGCTGTGACCCTCACACTCCACCAACCTCTCCTAAATAAATATAAACCTGTTTTAGTATATAATAAAAGACATAGATACCTGTGCCTGTGCGTATGTGTAGACTTGTAGATGGATTTATTGATAACCACACACACAGGAGTTTTTTTACAATTGATCTCTTGGGACAACTTGGATGAATGATCATTCATTTTTTGTTTTGGTTTTTTTTGGAGTTGTTAATGATTATCAAATCTTTTTTCATCTAATAGTGAAATACTTCACTTAGGGAAGTTGCCGACTAGTCTTTGGTCAACCATTCATTGATTTAAGACAACAACAACAAAACACCCACCCAACAAAACCACAAAAAAAGCTCAAACAAAGTGGTCTTTAGAGCCAAAAGACAGTGACCAGTAGCTTTCAGGTGCATTTGTTCAGGATAGAATTTGAAGATGAAGACACTGGTCATAATTCTGAGAGAACATAGGTACAAAATTTTGCATATGGATGTGCTGGCAACTTGGAAATTTCAGGCATTACCGATTGTTCTTTAGATGAACACGTCATCTAGTTCACATCTTGCCTCTTGTGATATTTGCAATCCCAACATTAAAACATAAAACTTTCTATTGGAATTGTAAAAAAACTTTCCTAGGCCAGTGAGTCCTATGTCATGGTTCTCAAAAAACATGATGACTTTAAAATTTGTTTTTATGGATTAAATGTCAGGAACAGCATCCTTCTGAAACACAAGATCACTGATGTGGTTGGTGGCAAGTTATATGTGGTAAGTGTTGTTGAAGGAGTGGCTCACATATCCTAAAGACTATGAGGGCAGTGGATCATTTACTTTATTGTATGAGACCTGAGAAGGAACCTTTAAAACAGAATAATAGTAGAGGACAAACCAATCAAAAGAAACCTTCTGAAGGAACATTCTAATATGATTAGGTCTGTTTTTACTAGCCTGTGTAGTATCAGAACTAATGACAAAGGTAACATTACATCAGCATGCAACTGTTCAAGTAAGAGATATAAAGCTGCATGCCATACAAACCTTTGTCACTGTGACAGAGTGAATCCTTTGTACGTGCAGGCTACTCTTTTGCTTTGTTTAATTGTAAATGTTGGTAATGATAGCCCTGCTGCCACTTTACAGTGCTTAATGCTCGCAAATGTTAGCTCATATAAGCACCCCTCTCTTCCTCTCAGATTTGCCATTTTCAATTGTTTTTTTCTGCCTGCTTTTTGTTTAATTTTTTATCCTTAAATTTATTTACTGCAGAGAATATTTAAATAGGGATTTTTTTTCTATTTAAACACACTGTCTGAAACTGTAGACCTCAGATGATGGAAAGCATTTTTGTTCTCTACTAGTATAACAGGTTCAATGTGTCCCATCCCAAAAACCACGATATCATCTTCAAATGGATAATTCATCTATTATTTTAGGGTGCTGATTCAGCACTGAACGTTAGCAATGTTTAAAAACAGTGTCTTTGCAGAAAAGGCAAACCAACACAAGTGACTAATCCTTAGGGATCTAAACTTCAGTTTTGAAATGAGTCAATACTGTGTTGTGCAAAATGACTGGACATTTTCTGTTGAATGTGGATCTGGTATTGTGTTTTTATGAGAGGTGATGAGGTCAGACCTTCAAATAATAATGGTTGCGTTATAATGTCTTCATAAATATTTTTGTCAGAAGTCTAAGAGGTCAGAGGGTAAAAATATTGCATTCATAAATACAGGTTTTTCTAGCAGTAGCATTGGATTTCTCTCTGTAAAGCACTTTTCTTTCTGACCATGCTTGGCATCTTGCCTGATGCAAAATCAGGGCTGATATTACATTAATCCTGAGAAAATAAAAACCCAAGGCATCTTCCATACTGGAGTTACTACACATTTTATCTTCCTTTTTTTTCCTCACAGCTTAAGAATTTCAAGTTAGCTAATAAGTTGGTCAAAATTCTGGAGTCCATCTACTGATAACGTAAAGGATGAGTTAAAATGCTCACAGTTGCATGCTGATAATGACTCTAGTCCTTCCTAGGATTTACCCATCATAATGATTGTAGATTCTGCATCCCAGCCAGAGCTGTGCAAGGGGGAAAATGACACAGAGCCCATTAAGGTCTCAAAGTTAAAAAGTGACTTCTTTAATTGACATGATCTTCTGAGCACAAAGGGCAGAAAAGTCAGGAGAAAAGAACATATATATTGTGAACTGGAAAGAAATGGATGTCTTTGAAATTTAATCCTTTGCTTTGCTCTAAATCTGACTGCAGTTTTTAGCTTCCACCACATGTTTACGTTGGAAATGTCTCTTTGTGCATATAGAGTTTGTTCTCTTATGAAATTACATCTCGGGGGAAGGATAATTTAAAGCCATTTCCATTTGTTATGTCTGTGCTGAACTAAGCTATTAGGGACTATTAATACTGGATAAAGTCAAAACCTACAACTGCCTTCATTTGTGGATTACAGAATCTGTCCAACAATTTGCATGCAGAATAAGGAACTATGGGCAGTTTCATGTTGTAGCCAGCACTGGCATCATTTTATAACATAGCCAACATCGGTGTTGTGCTGATAATCAGAGTTGTGCATCTGACTTCATTTTAGGAAGGCTGAGTTTTCAAGTTTAAGTCTGGTGATAGTCAATGTAATTTTAAGTTTCTAGGTTAGGAGCTCTTGCTGAACAGCCTTGGAGAAAATGTGGGTTGTGGGTTTTGTAATTCTAGACCTAGCCTCAACTTCTTTTGCATAATTATAGGTTCAAGAAGAGCCCTAAGCGGGGGACAAGTTGTACGTTATGCTTGAGGAATAGCCACAGCTAGCACTGAAAGTTGGAGGTACATAACTAAGTTGAAATTTTTCTTCCTTCTATGCTTTGGCAAGAGAATGCTCATATACCAGTGTAACACTGGCTTATTTTAGCAATGAATTACCATTTCTTCATTGCTTCAGACAATAGCTTAATGAATTGTATGTCTGGGAGCCAAGAATCAACCCTTTCATCTTTACCTGCTCCTCACTTGCTCTCTGACCAACAGTTTTAGCTTATTATGGACAATCAGAACTAGAAGAAATGAGCTATTCTTCACAGTGGTTAATAATTACAAACGTTTTGCGAGCTTGCATTGTTTTTAAGATGCTCCAATTCTAACTTACTCAACTAGAGGTCAGAAGTTGCTTGACTCATTCACAGAGGTGATCTTTGAGTAGCGTATGTAGAATCTCGTCCTGTATCCTATATGTGAAATATGGTAGGGAGGAAGAAGGAGAAGATCATGCAC
Source organism: Acropternis orthonyx (assembly GCA_035583155.1). NCBI lineage: Eukaryota > Metazoa > Chordata > Aves > Passeriformes > Rhinocryptidae > Acropternis > Acropternis orthonyx. The sequence goes on along the minus strand of JAWWEU010000158.1, from coordinate 30,509,328 downwards.
AAGAAGGGTTTCATGCACATGACAAGGTTTTTTGTCATAGTGAGGAGGAAAAAAAAAATCTACTGATTTCCAATCAGAGCTAAGTCAGTGATTACCACTGATAATAGGCAACTGTTTTTTGTCTGCCAGATACGGCTGTTGATTCTTCAGTAAATGCTGATTTCTAGTACACCTTGGGTATTTTTCTTGCTGTGGGGTGCTCTTTCATCTCAGAGAACTCTGTCCCAACCTTCACCTGAATGTCCACAGGAGAAACAGAGAGCTGCTCACAAATGCAGCGTGGCTCCAGCAGGAGATCTGCAGGGTTTCACAGTGAGCGGATGTGTGGAGAGGACCAGGAAGCATAAATTCAGGTACATCTCTAGCTGTCAGCCACAAGCATTTGATGAGGTAAAGAAGTGAGTTGAAGTCACATATGTCTCCATCAGAACAAGGAGAGTACTCCCTGGGAACTGTGACCGTGAGTTTCCATTTCCTCAGCTGCTCACTGGGAAAAACCACTTGCCCTGTGAAGCTATTATGTAGCCCTTTATGTCATGAGGCAGAAACTTTTCATTAAAATATCTGTAAATGCTCCAAAGGCCTATACTTCGTATTCAATCTGTAGTTTAATCCTTCTGATTTTGAGTATATCCTTTCAATAATATTCAGAGGAGGACTAATTTTATCATTATCTCAGTTATGCTGCATTTGTGTTTCTTGTTTGTAGATGTTGGTTTAATGACACTGAGCAAAATTCTTGAATATACATCTTAGTAACTTTGAAAGCATAACAACATTCAAATGAGAACCTATTTGTTTCTGCGTTATTAATCAATTTTTGTTTGGTTAATTTCTTTTACATTTATAATTACAGAATGATTAAATTTACCTCATATTGCTTTTAATTTTTTCCTTTTTTGAGGGTAAAGGCAATTTTGACAGTAAAGTTCAGTGTTAAATCAGGGCCTGGTCAGGAGGAGTTGTCATGCATTCCTTGTACTACATCAATAACAGTTGCAACATTCACTTCAATAGAAGTGGGATTATTTTAATTATTTAATTATTTAAGTTACACAAAGTGTAGAAATCAGTATCTACTATGATGTTCCTGGGTAAAAGACATTTGAAAAACTCACGGAAGGCAGATATTTAAAGTTAAATATAAATTGCACATAAAGTTGAGCTGGAAGGGAATGTTTCATCCAATTGCTGTACTCATTAGTGCTCATTTTTAAGTTTTGAAAATAATTGCATATTCAAATCCTTGAAAGCATGTCTTTTTAGAAACCAAAATTACAAATATATAAAGAATACTCCGTTCTTAGAATCTTTTTTTTAGAGTTATTGTTTTGATTTGCTGGCTTTTTAATCAATCCAATACAAATAGTGTGGTATGTCTGTATAAACTTACACACTTAAGTTTTGGCGTTCCTCCATGGAATAAACTGCATTTGCCTGAGAAGGCTAGCCCGGATTATGAAACCCAGGGACTGCTTTTTGTATAAGGGTGCTGTGTGCAATTTTGAACTTGTGTTCAAGGCAAAAAACTCAAGAAGTTAATGAAGACAGAATTAATCTTCTCTCATGCTCACTTGATAGAGACCACAGACTTCAGGTTTTGAGGAGAGAGAATAAAAGAGATCTTTGCTGACAGTGGCCATAAGGCTGTAATGCTGTTATTCTCTAGAGACCCAGAACTCATTTGCAACTTCCCCTCATTTAAACTCAAGACACTTCAGTTTCCTGTTTAGTTTGTCTCTAAGTGGATTTTCTTTTATATTGTAGATGACTGTTTGTGTATTTTTTGCTAAGTGTTGTTATTTTTTCCTTTAGCTGCTGTCTTGGGAATTGCCTGAACAGTGATGCTTTATTGAAAAGGATTGTGCACTACCTAGGCTAGGGAATCGCAGAGGAAGCAGATACCATATAAAATGAAAACACAGTGTCTCCACGTTGCCACTTGCTGAGTCTTTCAGCAGTGATCTACTTGAAGTAAGCTTGTGGGAAAACAAATCTTTAGTGGTTCTTAACATCTTCAGTACCACCTGCAATGACAAAACAGGGAGAACCCCTGTTTCTGTTAGTTGGACAATCATAGAGAATCGTTGAGTCTGGCACTCAGCTGCTCATATGATACCTTTTCTTTTATTATTATTTGTTGGATTGATGTCCTCCATCAGTCTGTAGACCAGATCAAGTATGTTTACATTCCCTTTGTGGCCTCCACCAGCTTTTTGTTCAGTGAAGCATCTGTGAGACTATCTAAATTTTTCTGTCTTCAAATTTGCTGTGGAATTCCTGATGGAATGAGGAAGACTTTATTAACTAAACTAGCTCATGTTACCTGCCTTCAAGAGAAGAGGCTGTGCTCCTTCAAGTCAAGTTAAGGCCTCCCATGACTGTTGCTGTGTCACTTCTAGTGGGTTTTTCTAGTGTGTTAGCTGTTTTAAGCTCTGTATTTCTTTTCTAGAAGAGAAAAAACATCCTGGTAGAATCCTGTTTTCATACATCACATAGACATTTCTTATGGAAGCTTTGTGGACAGGAATGGCAAAGATTGCAAAGTGTATTGTGAATCTTTCTTTCCATAAGGGAGAGAAGCCAGATTAAGTGGCTCAGAGGTGTATGTTTCAAAATACAACAGGTGAGTATGCTGTTGTTATTAGGCAATGATCAGGAGGAGGAACAACTAGGCAGTTGCTTCTCACTGAGATACACTTTTTGACTCTCCAAGTCTAGAGCTGCAGAATTTAAACTCACCTACTTCTCCCTTGATAGTTGAATGTACATATCAGTGCAAGAAACAGGAATCTTGGCCAGTATAATTTCAGTTTGAATCCTTATGAGACACACCATTGATTTATCAGTCTTTAACTCACTTCTAGACAAATGAGTAACTTGGTCTTGTGAGAAACTAACAACTGCATACCTTGTAGCTGTCAGCAATAGCTCCAAGCAGTCCAGCAGTAGGGAAAGGTCTCTACAAAGCTTAAGTGAGATATGGAGAGGAGCTCGCATGTTCAGATCAACCTCTAAGCAAGTGCTATCACCCCATTGTTCACACTGGAAAAACGTAGTCTGTCCTCTCTGGATTGCCCAACTTATTTTATTGTAGATCTGAATTAATATTTTGTTGTGTTTCTGTGTATGCAGTGAGGAAAAAAGAAAGAGGACACAGGCATGTGAGACAGAAAGAACATGATTTGGAGAGGGAAGAAGAGAGAAAACTGACTCTCAGGCCTTTTTGAGAGTTTGAAGTTTGCTACTGACGTCGGTGTATTGACACAGGATGAACAATGCTGCAAACTTTAAACCTGGTTTTCTCAAAAAGCATGCCTCTCTAGTCCCCTACATCCGCTGAGGGCCTCTGAGGATTATTGTAAAAGGCCTGTTTTCCAGCATGATTTGATTCCCATAGCCATGGGCAAAGGTACCCATGCAGCTCTTGTTTGATTAAAAAGCTGGATTGCTTGCTGGTGACTGTAAACACAAACAGCTGCTTTGTGAAACCACACAAAAATGAGAGCCAGATTGGTACTTCTTCTGCAGGATAGAGCTTTAAACAACTCACTAGCTATCTGGGAATATTTTCTTTGGGAAAATAATTGGGAAGAATATTAATAAATGGTGAATAAAATGTGTGTGTATTTAGCTTACCTTTATTCTGCCCTGATTATTTTTGATGCAAACTGATCTACCAGTCTTAGAGCTAAACTAAAGCAATTTAGCTTGTTTCAGGGGACTTTAAAATATAATTTAAAAAACCCTTACAGAATGAGTCAACACTATTTTCCATTTCATAGTGACTTTGTTTGCCTTGGTCTGGGGAAAGAGGAAGACATGATACTGGGGACCCTATGCTGGCCTCACTGCACTAAAGTGATTCTCTGTAGACTGGTTCTGTTGATTTTTATGATCATGCTTTTCTCCCTGCAGAGTACATAAGCAGTGTATAACAGTGCTCAGGGATATGGTCTCCTGGGTTTCAATGTTTATATTGAATCTGGTTTATTGTTCTTTGGAATTAGTAAATCTGAAGGTTATGGACTGTCTTGCGCATGTCAATGTGTAGCTACTGTGTTTAACAAATATGGTTTCATAGGTTGTGCAATCATTTTAATTAACTTTGTTGTGCGTGGGTGCTTATTGAAATTACCATCAGCAAGATAAATAGAAAACATGAGGCAATTCCCAACCTGAGACTACTAAACCCAAAAGGTTGTGAACAATCCTGTTTACTAGTTCACTGCTTTCTCTTTGTGTGATTTCGTTTTCATTTCACTCTGAATGGACAGTGAAAACCACTTACGTAATTATTGTTTGCCAAGAACAGGGAACATGGAAAGCAGTAGGTAAAGCCAAGTTTTATTATAGAGGTTTAACTTCCAATTTCTGAGATGCTGGCTCAGGCCTCTGTACTGTGATTGGGTTCCCAAGCTTTCAGGTACAGTCCATGTATGTTATATATAGACATTGTTTACATATGTATACAAGTCTTTTCAGAAGTATTCTGAAGTTTACAGGACTAGGCATCTGGAGACCTGGCTTCTGTACACATGGCTTTACCATCAACTTCCTGAAGGACTTAAGCAAAGTTTGAAAGTGTTTTGTGGGGTTTTTTTACCCAATTACATTGGACAGTACATAATCCTGTTCTGGGAAATAACAAATGTCAGTACAAATCTGTGCTGCATTGTGGTTTCTGCTCTCTCCTGATGGATTGTGAGAGTTAGGACTGTTGAAGGCTCTTCCAGATTTTCACTTTCCTTGCTACTTGACTCTGTGTCCTGAATGCATTTTACTACTTTTAATCCAAGTTTATTTAACTTGTGTTCGCTCCTGACCAGCTATAAGGTCAGTGCTTCTCTCCCCATCTCCATTTTTCACTTTTCAGTGTAACCTGTGGGTTATAACAACCCCAAAGCTGTCTTTATGCTGATTCTCCTTTTATGTGCACTGGGGATAATGCAGCTTTTCTAGAGAGACCACAACACTTGATTCATTGATGTTGTAAGAACTGTCAAAATCTTGTGACAGAAGCGGAAAATTTTGTTGACATTGGAAAGAGAGGTGGCTAGAGCTGTAGTCTGGGTTCCAGCTGTAGGGGTATTTCTATTAACTGAAAAGGAATTCAGAACTTTATACAGAGGTGGTTTTATGAACTTTAAATAATTAAGACCAGTTTTGTTTAGCCCTGGGTATTTCCTGAATGCCTTTGCAAGTCAGACTTTGTAGTGCTGGGCTTAAGAGACTGGCTTCAGCTTGAGCTGTATTAAACAAAATAGCCAAAGAGAATTCATCATGAAAAAGTATATTACCTTTTTTTTTTTTAATTGTGTTAGTTAGCATTGCAATTGGTAATTTTGATTACAAATACTATATATTTTAAAGTTGTCTAAGAAAAAACCCCATCTTGCATGTTCAGTTATCTCCATGCTACCCAAGTGTATGAGCGTCTTGTAAATTTTTAAATACAGAAATCATGATAGTGATAATACTCTCTTCTTTTTCAGCCTGTAAAGGAGGTGGTTATTTCAAGGGCAGTTTACTGCAGGAATTTTCTGGTGTTATGGTTAGAAGTTTTGAAGAAATTCAGTGAAAGCTAAGTTGAATGTTGTCTATAGTTCTGGACATAGTTATATCTGTGCTCCTTTCTCTTGATCCAAGAGATAATTCTCTCCTGGGTGCAGCCAAGAGCACCCTCTTTAGGACTGGCAGCCTAGTGTGACAGTAGGCATTGCAGAGAGACAATTATTCCCATAGTGTTGACTGATATCCAAATATGAAGGCAGAAATCTTGAATCAGCTGCTGAGTGGAAAAGTTTTTGTGTTGATGAGTTAGGAGAAATTTAGATCCTGAACCAGTGGACTTCCCAAAGATGCTAGACTTCCCATCTTGGTAGAATTTAGTGTGATCAAAAATACTAGTCTTGTTCTCCAGAGCAGAATTGAATGTAATAGAGGATGGTTTTCTATTTAGGTGTAAAAGACAAAAGATTGATTAAATGACTGGAAGGAAAGTTATGAGGAACAAGGAAAAAAAGAAAAGACCAGAAAGACTAAATTAGGATGTTTTGTGTTCAAAGTAGTATGGGTAGTGCATGTGCTTGCCTACTGTTTAACTCTCCTTTTCATCTCCCAGTACCTCTCATAACCAGAAACTCAGTAATGGACATGGGATAAGCTTTAGCTATAGGTGCTTATTGCTTTGTGTGCTATATCTATCATTTCTGTCACTTTTCCTCAGTGCTTCATTTACTTGTTGTTGGTTTCTCTTTTGTTTGTTCCTGTCTACCCTTCTTCCAAGTGAAGCAGGATTCTTTGTTCCTTATTAATGGTATGAAAAAATACAAATGAAAAGCAGAAAGTCTGAAGCATACTTTCAACCATTAAGCTTGAGTAACCAGCCGGGCAGCCAGGTGAAAAAACCCCTCGTGTTGGTGGGAAAGGGTGTCTTGCTGTCTCAGCTCAGATTCCAGTTTTGTTGCTGACTGGGCTGCAGCAGGAGCTGAAGGCACACGAATCACCTCCGTGCTGTGCACATGGATGGGATGGTGGGGATGTTGGAAGACTGGAGAGTGAGGATGCTGGCCTTCCCACAGAACCCCCTCCCTTTCCCCCTTCCTTTTCTTTTGCAGTTGCACACAGCGCTGTGGCTCGAAGGTCATTTGTTTCCCACAGCTTCACAGACCACTGTAGCAGAAAGGGAGACAATGGTCCCTTACAAGGGATGATGTGAGGCCTTCTTTCATCTCTAATAAGCCCCTTCATTTGCACTGTGAGGCCTGTTGTGTGTTTGTGTGCGTGCACAGTTCCAGTGTGAACCACTCTGAAGCTTCCACTGATATAAAGCATCCAGGTTTTTTGTTTTGTTTTCAAATGGGCAACTCTTGGCATGTTACAGCCTGAGGTGGGTTTTCTGTTCAGCACAAGCACATCAGGAGACATCCCTTCTTCTTTTCACACACCTATTAAAATCCAGGGCCCATCTGGTCAACATCGGTTGTCAGAAAGACTGAACTGGGAAAGCAGTGAGAGGAGGGGGGCAACTGTCTTTGGCTCCCCTCTGCTAAACACAGGCTCTTCCTGTTGCTTGCTTGGGCATGGATCCTGACTGAGCACATCAGCAGAGCCCTGTGAGGACAACCACCCTGTCAATGCAACAGCCTGTTCCGTCACAGAATGTGCAAGCAGAGGTGCAGTTGGAAAACTTTTTCTTCTCCATTATCCTGCTATAATGAGTAGAAAAGAAAAGGGAATAAAGAGTATGATGAAATTTTAATGAGCAGGAGTTTGGAGCAGTGGTCCTCCTCATCTGAGATGCCATTTTAACCAGTGTCTTCTGCCTGATCCTTTGAAATCCCACTCTTTGAGCCACACTCTGTGTCTAGAGCCTACATGAAATAGGAAATTTTTAGCTGCCTTCTGTGCAGCAGAGAGGTTGTGCTCCAAGGCAGGCAACTGGTTCTCCCCTGTCTAAGCCTGTGTTCTCAGAGTAGGAAAGTAGGTTCATGCTGGTCATAAATTTTTTCTACCCTCTGCCCACTTTCACAGCCTGTGCTTAGCCTAGACTGCCTCTTGGTGCAGTTGATTCAACGGGCTCACTGTAAGGTCCCATTTAAATTAAGTGCAGGCTTATCTTAGGAAATAGCTTTGGTAGTCCAGTGCTTCTAGGACATTGTGTTTTAGTGTACAGTATTACTTCAGCCAAGGGAAAGAAAGGAAGTCCGTCTTTTCACTTGTCTGTGTGGCTGTTGCTGTTCTCAGTTCCTTAACATCATGCAGCTCACGTTTCACCCTCATATCCCTGGATGTTGTCATGGTCCTAGCATGAACCTTCTGCTTAACCTTGAGACCTGGCCTCACTCCCCTTAGCTTACACAGGTTATTGTTAACATACCACAGCCTGGAAAAGACATCAAGGTACAGTAAGAAGTGGTTATGCAAAAGGGACTCAGATTTCAGCTGTACTCTACTGCTTTTTTCTCCACAGAATAAGTATTCTTCTACCTGTTAGAGGTGTTATATTACAACAGGCATTTCACTGACTCTGACAGAGCAAATTTGAGGAAAGGTTGAGACCAATTTCTCAAAAACTTGAGAGGAAGAAACTGAGCAGTCAATCAGGTGATCCAGGTAATGCAACTGGACATTTAGAGACTTCTTGGCATTTTTAAGCTGGCCAGCTGAGAAGTCAGTACACAAACCCATTTTCTAGCACTATACAGATGAAAATGAACTATTTTTTTTGATATTTCAAATACATGAGATAGAGCAAGTTTTAAACTGCCCTCAGAACAATGTTAGGTTGATTTTAGTGGCAAATGCATTACTTTGGCTACTGGCAAACGCCAGTGATACAGAGATTTGGTCTGTGAGAGACTGGGAATTTTAGAGAATAAAAATACAGGTTAAACTTCATTGAAAAGGAAGAAATGGACAGTCTTTGGAGAAAGGGTGTCTTCCTGCTGTCTCATAAAAATGAACATCCATCATTGGTTGCTTTCAGACAAGTACATAACAGTGACAAATAGATGAAAGTAGAGTGCAGCATTAAGCATAAATATGTGTGTATGTCTTCCGTTTTGGTAGGTGTGGGATGAGAGATGATGTGCAATGTCTGAGGGTGTTTGATCTGGAGGAGGGGTGGTATCTCCAAGACAAATAACAGTTTTGGAGTTTTTCAAACATTTATATTTTCAGCTTCCCTGGACTCGCAAGTAAAATGCCACAGTAATGGAATTGTAACTTGTCTAATTTCACTGTGATATCTAGAAATGTGTCCCTTTCTTCTGCTCAGATGCTGTTGCATAACTTCTTGCAGCAAGTATTGTCTTATGGAATATATCGCTTGACCTTTTTGCTTGCTTGAGCAGTGGAACACCAAGTGTGCTTTTTTTCAGAAGATGGAAATACAGTAGCTTCATTAAGTGATGCTGGCATGGCAAGTATCTAGTTATTTCACTGCTTGTGAAAATAATTAAACTGTGAATTAATTAAACTACTTATGAACATGAAGCACATACCTCTTTAAGAAAAGTATTAAAAAATGGACAATAAACTGCAATTATTCTAAATCCATTGATAGCTGGTGTTGCAGAGCTCAGCTAATAGCGATTTCAAATTGCTACAGCTATACTATCTTTCTTTCAGTGTAAAGACCCAGCAAATCTTGTGCACTCTGTCTGAGAAGACAGATTATTGTTTGCTTTTAAGGTATAGTGGAGAAAAGCCTTGTAAGTTGAGTTTCATCTCTGAGTACATAGAGGTATTCCTGAGAATAAGAAGAGGTATTTAGAGATGGTGTATTGTGGTTTCCAGTTATCCCCACAGCCCTGTGAAAGCATAAAAATATCCTTCTAAAGGATTCAGAGATGATAAAGAAAGACTAGCAAAAACTCTACAGTGAAATTTACATAACATGATCAGCACAGTGTAATAAAAAACTATGAAAAATTTTTTTAAAAACCACTGTAGCTCATGGAGTACAAGAGCAGTACATAAACATATCACTCTTCTTTGCTCTCTGGAGTCTCCTCTCAAGATACTTTGTCAGCTCCAACCAGTTTACCATTCCCTGCTGTCACAGAGCTCAGCTATCCCCGCCTCGCTCCATTTCCTGCCATTGTCCCATTTCAGTCTTGGCTCCCCTCTCTAATTTTTTTTTCACTTCTCCCTTCTCTTTTCACTGGCATGTCTTCTTCCTTAAGCCATCCAAAAATAAAGTGGATGATTGTGCAAAATACACATTCCTAGGTAGCAACTGGCTATTAGCTATACCATAAAGAGCAATGACATGTTCACAGTGCAAAGTTAAATGGTAATCAGAATACTCTAAAGACTGGATTGCAGAGGGGAAAAAATGAACCTGCTTTTAGTGAGAGGGCTTGAGATATATTTGGAACAGCAACTTCATCACAAAACAGCAACTTCATTTCTTTGTTCTCTTTATGCAGTGGAGTGGCATCTACAGGCAAACAAAATCCTCTGGTTAGGGTGTTTTCCATTTAATCCATCCAACAGTCCCTTTTGATGAGGATGTGTTTATTCTGAGCAGGGTGCATGATTCATCACCCTTGAGAGATGAGGCAAGGTTTGGTGCTGATCTCAGACCATTATCTCCCCTTGCTCCCTGCCCCCTCTCTCCCCCCTGCCTCCCCCCGAATGTGTGAAGCAGTTTTGTACTAGGAAATTGCATCATTGATAAAATCTTTTAAGGGGAACATTCACTACGTTATTACTTTCCATGCCATAGAGAACTGACTTGTGCTTTTGGGTAATTGCGAAGTCAATTTATTAGCAGTTAGATTGAAAAAGCAGCAGGCGCAGTAGGTGTTGGGGAGTGTTACTTTGGGGTGGGACCTCCCTGAAGCTAATGAGAAGTAGTCTTGTCCTGAGTGGGAATGGGAGAGATGCAGAAGAGCGGGGAAAAAAGCAAAGGTACTACTACAAACATCTGAAAATTCAGAGTAGCACTCAGATCCCTTAAGACTTCAGTTTCTTTGCCTCTGGGAATCAGCTACATAACAAGAATCTAAATTGTCATTTTTGAAAGAAACATAGCTCTTTACCTTGCAGAGAGAGTAGGATGTAATGTTCTGCTGGGAAAATTAACATATGCAACTGATTTCGCTACCATACTGGAGCAGGTGGGACTTACAAGTTCCACACATGTAAGTTTGATGTGATTTTAATCAATTAAATGAGGCATATAAAAAGAATGAATAGTTAAGTCATTAACATTCTTGTCTGTTGTCCAGCACTGTCCAGTATGAAACGGAAATAGTTAGAGCTGAGTTGATATTTATTTTAGTGATAGTTATTTCAGTGGTTTGCTCAAATGGAGAACATGTGCATCCCAAGCAATGCATTCTTCTGAGCCAGTGCTGAAATGGTGCGTGTCCTCCACAGTGAGCCACTGCTGCTAGATACGCCAGCTTAACATGCAAAGCAGAACTGAGGTACAAAAACCTGTAAAATCATTTAAGAACTTGTGCTAGCAAAAGAAAAGTAGCATGTTAATTCCATTAATGTGGCAAAACTCCCATATGGGTAATAATGAAGACTCTGCAATGTGACTGCCAGAAAACCCAAAAGGTACACAAAATTTATATATATGTTAGAATTCATTGCAAACTCAGTTAATCTGAGGGCTCATTAGAGTGTACTTAGAGCAGTCTCTGATTTTATGGCTTTATTTTTGAGTGATTCTATTTGAATGAAACTGTATTTTTCAGGAGAACTTTGGTTTAGGTTTTCTAGGATGTTTTTGCATCTGTAACTTTGAGAGAGAAATCCATAAACAGCAGCAATATAGCGCAAGTGCCTGCCTTGTAGTTACACACTTAATAAAAAAAAGAAAGAAAACTCAAAAACAAACAAACAAACAAACAAACAAAAAAACCCCCAAACAAACCAAAAAACCAAAACCAGAAACCCCAAACCAAGCTTCTGACTGTAATAACAGGTGTCTAACAATTGCTCTAGGTTGTTGGAAATATTTTGCTGTAACAAACTTTTTGTTGATTTTTAGGATAGGTACTCAGTGTAATATGTCACCCTTGGGACAAAGTTCACTGTGTTATTCTGCATATATATATTCTGTGTTTTTTCTGCCTGGTATATATGAGTTGTTGAATACAGTTTGATTACCCCAGGCTGCTAAACAGTACAGCTGTAGGGCTGCTAAGCAGGTATTGTGTTACAGCCTCAAGTACAGCAATCAAAAGAAGTGAATTGTGGGCTACAGAGAGTGTGTAAAGGAACTTTACAAAGTGAGTGTTCCAGCAGATATGGTCAGTTTTGCTTTATGTTCGTCTTTTTTTTTCTCAAGTAAAGTTTGAATCAGAGTACATAAAATCTAAAATACTGATGTATCTGCTTACAGATGAGATTAAACATGGAGCTGTGAAAGACATTAATTTGAAAAAAAAATCAGAACATTTAAAGCAGTAAAACATCAACACAGTTACAGAGAAACATAGTTACTAGCCATTTGTTTTTAGAAAATATTTGCTAAGATTCAAGAACACTGATGGAAATACCAGAGCTATGTTGTGGGAGCAAACAAGCTTTGGTATTTTCCATTGATGTATCTCATTTATGTATATGGTTTTGAAGCTAACACCAAATTTAGGATGGAAAGGAACTGTATTCTTCCATTCTGAAGTCATTATTAACACTGATACAAATATTAGCACTGTTTGATGTGTTTTGAGATTGATATGTTGCTGTGTTTGGCCCAGAAAGCACTCAATTTTACAAGAGAATGAGTCAGTTTCTATGTATATCTCACTGCAGAGTTCTGTGTGGTAAATGAACTCTTTTCTTCTCCTTCCCTGTTCCTGAAGGTGGTGAGCTCGCAGTTGTAGATAATGAAACAACAACCTAAGCACATTAAGTCCTCTTTGTTTCCTTTCTTTTTCTATGGATTTTTTTCTCTGATGAAGAAAAAACTCGGACAGTGTAATGGCTTGAATGAGAACAATTTAGACCCTTTTGCAGCCACTACATACCTCAGTCTTTAACATTATATTCTACATGTATTTTGCTTGGGATATGACAACACATTTGTGGTCTGGCAAATTCCTTTACAGTGCCTGATTTACTCTTCCCTTTGTGTTTGAACTGAGAAGATACCATATGGCTACGTTCACCAAAATCAGCACTATTGCTGTATGTTGTCATGGGGAAGACTAAAGCTGATGTATTTTGCACTGATTTGCACTAATGGCAGCATCCTACCACTGGCCACAGCTTTCAGTATCAGTCTCCATTCTGTCAACAAGTCTCAGAGCCACTTTCCTTTTATAAAGTCAAAGCAAAATATGTTGTTTCGTTGTAGTTTTAACCCCACAGCAATGCCTTTGGAGAGCATTACTAGTACAATTAAATCTATTACTGGTGTCTGAAAACTGTTTCTGTACCTTCTGTAATTTCATCAAAGTTGCAATGGTTTTTGCTTAAATAAGTTAACTACATCTGAAGAGAAGATCTGGAGAAACCAGTGGAGAACGACTAATTTAAGTGTTTCGTGAGTGTGTTCTTGGTACAGTTAGCTGTGAGTGCTGACAAATGACTGTGGTGCCTCTGGCTCTTATCGTGCTGTGTCGTGTAAATAAAGTAGGATTGGGCTGAAACCATCACGGTGAACTTTTGTTGGGCACAAAATAGTATTGGTTGTTTCAGTAAGCATCTTATTTTCTGCTAGGCTAGCACTAAGACAGTCACTGGAGTGACATAAAGAGGCACTCTTTTTGCTGAAATGCTGCCTTTCACATGAAGCGCAAGTCTGTTATTTTCAATGTTTGAACTCATTGAAATTCCTGTGGCACTTCTTGCAAGAGATGGGCTATAACATGCCCTATTCAGGTTCAAAAACCTGATCATACAAGCCCAGCCAAGTAATCTGGGTTTCTTTTGCAGTGCTTGCCTTTAAAAAAAGGATTATGTTCACCTTGCCTAGAGAGACACCAGGAAAAGCAGTAAAGTTTGTTAATATCCCTAGAGAATTTGGGCAGCTCTTCCGAGGCATTATGTTGGTTTTGCCACTGTAACATTTGAATGGCAACAAATGTGTTTGAGCTATAAGCATCCCCATATTGCATGTACAAAGCATGTCCACGTTTAGGGTCAAATACCGTGGAAGTAAGTACTAGTTCGTTGTTAGTAAGTACCAGTTCTTTCTGAGGTACTCTAGAGGTGTGCTATGTCTGCACATAAGCAAAGGTAAGGGTTGATAATTTATCAGAGACGAAATATCCCTGTTCCCCAATTTTTGTCAGGCCTTTGGTAATGTAAATTGGTCTTGCAAGTTGCCTCTTCCTTCTTGAAAGTCTTTTGGTTATGGTATGAGAAGTCTGTGTGCTCTGTCCCAGCCAACAATGATCAGATGTTAGAGAGGGAGATTGTCAGATGGCCTGGAAGACAGTTATGTGATAGTTTCCAAAACTAAAAGTTACAAGATGACTCCAGGTAAGAATGAACATTTCATACTGGGGTGAAGGGAGGGAAAAGGGAAGGCCACTTCAGAGGCAATTGATCTGCTTTCCACTAAAGGATTAATACTGTTGTTTTTTGTAGCAGGAATGGCTGGTAAATGTTATTTCTTGTGCAATAATTTATGAATTTTCAGAAAATACTTCTAACTGGAATGGAAAAACAAAAATTTAAGTGTCTACTACATATTTTTGGGACAAAATGTGAATGTTGATGCCCCCTCCCATACTTGCATCTCCTAAGCTTTTTCCTTGCCGGTCCTAGGTCCTCAGTCCAAAGCTATCCCTTGGGCAGGCTGCGAAAGGGTGGGCTGGAAAGCAGCAGGATTCAGCAGGAAATCTGCTTGGCAGGTATCAACATGGCCTGTGTCTGTCTGAAGATTTACTGGCATGTTCAGGTTTTCACAGAGCATTTCATCTTTAGCAGGTTGACTAAATCAGGTGTGGTTTTGTTTTGTTGTTTTTTTTTTTATTTTTTTACTGGCTCTGGTTAGGAAATACTGCCAGCATAGTCAGTGTTGAAGTGTAGAATATACAAGTTGTTCATTTGACTCAGTGGGCATGAATGTAGGTTAGCCATGGCTGCAAGCTGTTGATATGCTTCTGTTCACCAGAAATGGCTGGAAACTACAGCTGTAAAACTGTTCCAGCAACTAGGCCCAAATTTGACACCAAAGATGTTCCTACAAATCTTACTGCCTGCTGGAATAGATGAGTGCACATACTCTCAGGTGGAAGTTAGAAAGCTGTAATTCAAGTCTGCAGTTAGTAGCAAAGCTTTGAATCCAAGTACCCACTTTTGTAAAGTGAGCAAGTACAAGAGAGTGCTCCCATTTTCTGGCTTTTGGTGCATGAGCCATCATTTTACCAACAAATCATGTTTCACTGAGTTGGAAAGGTGAATTTTTTGACATCTTATCAAATTCTGCTGGATTTCCATAGTAGCTTGGTATTGTTGGCTAGCTTTGGAAGTACAGGGTGATAGAGTTACATGCCCTCATTTTTGAGTGAACCACATGTTATGAGCTTTCTTTTACCTAAGTTGATGGTACTAGCATGGTCAAAATTTAAACCTGCATATTGTTCCAAAATAAATTATGGAAATCCTATTACTCCTTTACAGAACTAGTTATTTAATTTCATATGATGAATTTTCATTGAGTATTTTTTACTGGTTGTTTTGAGGATTAGTCTTCCTTACTGAAAAAAAAAAATTGTTAGAAGTTAGGGAAAGAACTGTCCATTCTGGTTATCTAGTTTGAGCAATTATAAATTTTTTCCAGTAATCACTTTGCTGGGAGAACTGAGGCACATTTGTTAGAACCAACATAAAAACTTTGAAGAATAGTTGGCCTCCAGTAGGTACCTAAAAACAAGACATTCCTTATTTGTGTCTGAAAGCTTTGCCTGTAGATGTGCACCCCCACTGAAAGTAATGGAGGTTATAGACTGTCATAATGGTCAACAGTATCCAGGAGGCACTTTTCTATCTACTGCTTCCTAAACAGTTTTCTTTTTATCATGATTACAGCATGATAATTAAATGAAGAATCTTTGTTCAGTTTAGAACTATAGAGTATGTAGTGTAGATGGCAAATGAATATGTAGAGCATGTTCATTTCCTATCTGAGTGATACCAAACCAGGCTACCTAAGCTATCACTAACCAGCATTCATCCAGCATCTATAAAATGGTCATGGGCATTGCCCTTCAGAAAAAAATGCTTGCTTTCTGCTGTCTATTTCAGAAACTCAAGGCAGTGTCACTGTCACTATGTGCTCTCCAGGTCTTCTGTGCCTTGAAGGCAGACTACTCATATTTCTTCGTGCAGCATCCTCAAAGAACAATTCTACACATGCTTTTGTACTTTTCTCCTGGCTTGAAAATGTGCAGATAACAAATAGGTTTTTGAGCTTCCCCAAACCCTGTTTTACAGAGGAAATTAATCTTTCCACATTATTCAGGCCTCTAGCTTCTTGTTAACTCTTCACTTCATGCATGAGGTTGGATGTAAGGCTCTAGGAGATGGATCTGTGCTACTGTGGGTTAGCTCAGAGTCTCTCAATTCACTTTGGCCACCTGTCAGCCTTCTGTCAGTTACAGAAACTTTCTACCAGTGTAGAGCTTTCCAGAGAGCTTATGTAAGGGCAAAATTCAAAGTAGGTTTCACAAGAAAAAAATCAAGTTGTTTAGCCACATTCACTAACACACTACTTAGTCCATATTTAGTCCTTTCTTATGTATGTCAAGTATATTATCTTTAATCATACTGTTACTTGGTAACAAAGTTGATCTCATAATTGTTCTATTTTTTAATTACTATTCTTGTTCATTTGCTTTTCAAAGTCAAGGGCTCAGAATCATAGTACAAGTTCTGCCTGAGAAACATATGTGGAATTCCCCAGGGGTTGTACTCCATCACAGTGCTCATGTTATTTGTTTTACATACCTCTAGCTCAAGTGTGAAGAAATTTGAATTGTTTCAAAGTGTAATGTAATCAAATCCTAGAGTTTATGCCTCAGGTAGAATAGCTCCAGAAGAGGTGGAAAAGCAGCAGTTACTTGGTTTTGCTCTGTGGGGTAGATGGTCTTCCCATTTTATTTCTCTTTTGTCATATCACGCAGAATGAGCTTGCCCATGATGTTGCTTTCCAGGAGCAGAAGTTGGTTGGCTTCACTGATTTGAAGATAATGAAGTCACAGTGCTGCTTTTTGGAGAGGATAGATTAATGTTATATATGAAGTAGAAATGCCTGTAATGACATAGTTGGTCAATTACTAAACTTGCTTTACTTTCTGGCAATTAGGTTATGCTCAGAAACAGCCACGTTCTTCAGATCACTGGATGGGCAGCTTAGCAAGTCATCCTCAAATTCTGTTGTTGAATCTTCAGAAGTTCAGTGCAACAGTAGTGTAGAAAGGATAGAGATGCATCACAGCTTAGGGAGCAGTCCTTGCAGCGTGCTACTGGCATAGTCGTCAGCAAAGTAGCCATTCCCTTGGTGAAAGTAACAGACATTCATGTGTCAAATAATACTATTTATTACCAGATTAGAATGGTATGACATAGTACTTGCTGCAAATTGTTTTTGCCATCTTTCATTTACATGAACACAGCTGCTTTTCAATGCAAGTTGCAGTTTTTCAAGATTTTGTGTGACTAGACCAACTTCCAGTTGTGTGTTGAGTAGTGTTTGTCTTTTGCAATTCGCTCTTTTTTATCTCTTCCCACAAAAAAACCAACTGTACAATGTGGAGTCTACCTATGTTCAGGTTTTCCTGTCCTTCTGTCCAAAGCAATGTTCTTGGCCTAGAAGGTGTTGAAACTGTAAAGCCCAGGAGTGTTAGTCCTACAGATGCGAAGTCAAGAAGGATGAATTTGCACAGATGAACTTGAGTGTATGAAGATACAGTTTACCTCTGGAGAGAGGCTGTTGACCAGTGTCTTCATTATGGACCTCAGAAGTTGTTTTAAACATACTGGATTATGGATACAGGCCTGCTTGAAATGTGGGGCAATGAAATTTAGTGTTCCCCAGAGAGCCAGTGCAGTGAGGGAGGAAACTGTCAGTGGGCTCAGCTGCTGGAGGGAAGTGCTGTGTGCATCCAGTGACCTGACACCCAGCTGCACTGAATTGCTGCTGGCTGAGCAGAGTGGCAAAGACAAGTATTGCAGTCTCTTGTGACACTGAGTTCAGCAGGCATGGTGAAAGTATGGAGGCTAACCAGTGAAATCTAAATGCATTCTTAATCTTTAGAAGGCACAAAGGAAAGCACAAGTACTGCTTGGTAGAGTTAGGACAGAAATGCTGTAGAAAAACATTCTGTCAGTGCCTCCAGCTCAGAATTGTGTGAACATCTGAGCTTCTGTTGTGGAGTTAATTAGCAAAGTCTTTCCAGTCTGCAAAGAACTGGACAGGTGAAGCACTATGTGAAGGTGGCATTTCAGCTCCAGGACTTAGTTTTAGTGGAGCACTTAACTCCAGAAATTGCAGTTTTAGAAAATGTGTGGTTGAGTAATGACAGTGTGTGACTCTTTGAACTATATTTGTACAGTTTGAATATTTTCTCATACAATTTCTTTGGCATGTTCTGGAGATTGCCAGGATGGCAGAGCAAATCTGAGAGGTAGACCCTACCCTGTTCCTTTTCCATCTCCCTTCACTGTCCAGATTCCATTTTAATACTCTTGGTGCTCCTATGGGATCATCAATGACTTAAAAGTATTTTCTTTTATCTCTTAAAAAATAACAACACTGTGACAGCATCATTCAAAGAAACAGGATCAAATGTTCTTTTCTGAGGAAAGACTCAGGAAAGACTGTCCTTTGCTCAGTAATAACCACTTTCAGTAGAACTTGCCATGAAAGTGAAGACATAACTCATTGAATGTGGAAGAGCTAGTGAAGCTCTAGCCAGACGGTAGTACCATCCAGATCTTTGAAGGGAAGCCAGGTGAGCTCTGAGATATCAGAAATGATTTATTGGTGCCACGTGAATTCTGCTTGCTCTGAAGTCAGCTCAAGCTTACCTGTGAAACGCTACACTGTTCATGGGAGAATATCCTGGTAATCATGTAATTGCATACAAGTGCTTTCAGCCCAACTGTTCATTAGACTGTCTGAAGCACAGTCTAAAGGGATGCCCAAAAGTACGTTTTCATCTGAACTGCAGAGACAGTAGGGCAGTTGGAGGGGCCAGTGTACAGCTCTGAAGCTTTTCTGTTTGTGTCAAGTGATCCGCTGTCATGTTAATGCTTTGCGTGCATACTGGAGTTTAGTCCAGGCCTTTCTAGAGTCTGGAGATAAAAAGATCCAGAAGGATATTTACTCTCCTGTTATGCTAGTGAAAATTATTAACCTTTACTTTTTTTTTTTTCTTTAGAAGAATTCCGTATAGTTTAAAAGTTTAGGAAGTGTATTCACAAATGCAAGGCCTTGTTATTAGACTTTTCACTGAAATCCACTGAATTAGTTCCTTCGACATGCTGAATTTTCTTTTTAAATGATCCTCTTGTCTGGTGAAATTCCACAAAAATGAAAAATAAATCATTGTACCTAGTTGAAAGTAATTTTTATTCTAACTTTTTGGTGATCTTTCAGCCTTGGCAGCTTCTTGTTTTGCCGAGCTAAGCTTGCTAGCATCTCTGCTTCAGAATTGTTTCTCAGAAAGGTGGGATTTAAAAGTTAAGTAGAACTCCCACAGTTCTCATCTCTCCAGCATCAGCTGTGGTAACCAGTGATGCACCTCAGTGCAGTTGTCTCACTTTCCTCTCTCTTATCTTTCCACTTCTCACTGTGATATAAGGATGTCAAAGGCCTCCTGGAGTTTATGATGAGTGGGTGTGACTTTTGTGCTATTAAAACCCCCTAAAATCCTCTTCTCACGGGTCTGTTCTACTTACCATAAATCCAATTGTGTTTTCAGTGAAGGTGTCTACATCCTCATTCATATCTGGCATCATGTTGCCATTCTGCACTGCTGAGATACCGTGCCTTGCAGGCAGCATTGGTTTAGGGCTGGACAAAGGCAGCCTGTTTTCCAAAATTAATTTGGGCAAGTTTGCTTAAATGCCTAAGTTTCAGTCCTGGTTCCATGAAAAGTACTACGGCATTTGCTGCATGTTCTAGTCATGCCTTATTTTAACATGGTTGCACAGTGGCATCCTTTTGCATGAGGTGTAGGTCTGTCACACAGGGATTCCCTGTAACACTTCATTGTAGTTCAGACTAGAAGGTTTCTTTTTAATTTAGAAAATAAACAAAACAACAACAACAAAAGATGTGCATTTGTTTATATTGCATAGCTTTGCAGATCATATTTGTTCTCCTAGTCTCTCATATGATGAGGCATGAGCTTTCCTAGCTGAAGTGCATTGTCCTGCTGGCAAAGCCCTTGAAGGAATGCCCTTATGTTGTTGGAAATGACACTGGTCATGCAGCAGGGGACAGTCTCCTGTTAAAGTCTGTAACAAGCCGGTGCCCAGTGGAGCTGCAGTGCTGGTAAACTGAGACATGCCAGCTTCAGTGCTGAGATGCAAAGCAGATTCCCAACTGCTGGTAGGTGCTGCTGTCTCAAAACACCTGGAGTGACAGTAGAAATGCCAACCTTCGCCACCTCTCCCCGTTACAGCCCGGGCAGTTATTTCCTGCCTCCTAAGAGGCAGCTTAGTAGTTGAGATGCGATTAGTGCTTGTAATTTCCTGGCCTCAAATCTTCACCAGTGGCTCTGTTTCAATCAGTAAGAAGAATTACTTGCAGTCATATGTTTTTAAAGTACATTGATTAGGTTCATTCTTGTAGGGGGGAAAAATTAAAAGCATTTAGTGTTTCCATACCTGCTGCAGGCCAACCCTAAGCACTTATAAAAATCCCACAAAGACTGCTTATACATACATGGGAGATATGTTGATTTTTTTTTTTTAAAGCAGAAAGAGAGGTTTGTAGGGTCAGAAAATGTGTAAATCACCTCAATTCTTTAATTTTTAAAGATTTCCTGTAAATCAACAGATACTTGGGAAAAAAATTGTTGTATCTAGACTCAGTTTTGTTCTCGGGGCTATTACAGCTGTCATAAGTTAATTCTCAAGTTGTTGTCTCTGCAAAAATTTTTGATAGCTGTATAGTATAACGAATTAGGATTGGCTCTCTTTTGAAATTTATAATCTTGTTGAAATGACAGAGAGCTCCTGTGGCATAAAAGGTCAGTTGCTATGTTTATATATAACTTCTTGTTTTCTTCTCCTACTGTCCTTGCGGGGAACTAAAAATGTATTAGACAACAGATGTGGAACACTTAAAATATTTGGAATGTGTGGGAATATGCTGAAGGACCACCTGTCCTGCAACGTGAAAGATGGAATCAGTTTGTAAGCACTGTTCGTTACACATGCAGTGAACAGAAGGACTTGTACACTAAAAGTAAAGCAGAAGGAAAATTATGGCATACAAGGTTGTCTTTACTCAAGGAAACATAGGAAAGTTGAATCCACAAGTCCAGTGCTTATTAATACTTAGCCAATAATCCACATTTGAGATTCCCTTAATAAGTATAGCCTGGAGCAGTTAGTCTCAGGAAGCTCATGGTTAAGAAGAAAAGAAGCAGAATTTAACCGATTTAGCCCAAAATAAAGTATTTTTTTTATTGTTTGACTACTTCTACTAGTTAGATCCTATCTATTTAGTTACTAATTAACAATTACAACTAGTAATGACCTCATCAGCTATCCTTTGTGAGAACAACAAACAACCACGAACTATTTACATACTGTAGAAAACTATCGTTTTGATAAAAAATTAGATTTTTTTAGAGGCTAGGGATGTTGGGGTGGTTTGTTCCGGTGTCTGTTTTTCTCCACTTTTACTACTTATTGACTAAAGTTAACAAATGCTGTTTCACAGATGAGGGAACAAAGGCACAGATAGGATCAGCATGTAGGATTTGCATTTCTTCATTTGGAGTTCTGGCATGTGAGCACCCACAGTTCCTTATTATCTTTTTTCCTTCAATGGTTTTTTAAAAAGAAAGATATTAAAATTGAGATGATAGCTATTTCCCCGCCTCAGGGAACAATTGTGAAGACAGTTAATGTTTATACCCTTTGTCCCCTCTTTTCCGCGCTGCAACTTCCATGAAACTACCATTGCTCTGGTCCGGGCTACAGTGCAAAGGGAAGGTATTGCTCAGTGCTTCTGCCCATGGGCAGGCTTCAGCTGGGAAACAGTCAGTCCATCAGGCTCCACCTTAAACATGAAAATGATACATAAATCAGAAATTCCGAAACTTGAGATTCATCCCTCATTCTACAGACTTTGGAAACAGTGAAGTTTGGTTACACTTCCTGGCCCAGGTCTCTCTAAATTTTGGGTATGGATGTGAAGCTGTCCTTCGAAACTGAAATCTCTCTCTGCTAGCACATACCCAGAGTTGATGAATGAAGCAGCTGTTGATGCACTTTCTTGGTAACAATGCCAGAGAAAGTCAGGGCACACATTAGCAGTGTTTCCCACAGCTAGGAGTACAATTATCCCTGAGCTCGGATATAATGGCTCGCTACTGTATACTGTGCAAACAAATTACACATACTGTGGGAGCCACAACTTTAAATTTCTCAACCTTTTTGCATGCAAAAATCCAACATTAATTATGTCTTTTTACATTTAGAGTTCTTCTTACTTTACTGGAGAGAGATCTTTGTGATTAAAGGAAGTAGTTTTCATTGAGCCAGACGAGCTATGATCTGTCCTCTTTTTCACCTCCCCTGAGGGCAAAGACCAACAGCTTGAGGGTGACCCCTTCAAGAGGTTTCACTGAAAAGCAAGATGAGAAAGGCTGGACAAACTCTAATGCTCTGTGCTGGAGCCAGGAAAAGGCAGCTGTTTCTACCCTTCCTGATTTTTGGGGATTTTGCGGGGGGAGGCGGGGCGGGGAGGTTTGGTGTTTGATTTTTTGTTTGTTTTGTTTTGTTTTGTTGGGGTTTTTGTTTGTTTGGGGTTTTTTGGTTTGGTTTGGGGCTTTTCTTCCCCCCTTTCCTGGTGGCTGAGATCTGGGCTTGCTGCCATTTCTGTTTGTCTGTCTGTCTCATGTTGTTTTTCTCAGAGAGCTTCAGAGGCCAGTTGCCCATAGTCAGTTGCTGGGAACAGAGGTTGTTCCATGTATCATCTTAACTCTCCATGCCAGTGTGTTCATGCTTGAATAGGAAACAGCAAGATCTGTCAAAATAGCCCTTTTCTTTAGGGCTTTGAATCTGCATTCTCCATGGCCATCTGTTCCCTTTCACCCTTTTGGACAATGTTGCTATTTGAAACCAACAACTCTTTGCTCTTTCCCTTTCCCCTTACCCTCCCCCCTGCCCCCCAAATCTGGGGAAAAAAAGTTGCTTCTGGCCCTGACTGGCCTCTAGAGCATTCAACCATTTTTTAGTCCAAGAATTAAAAGTGGTATTTTGCAATTTTTTATTTTTCACTGACTTTAAAAAATATAATACCTCTCAGGAGAGAAGAGTCCCTGCAGTCAAAAGATAATTTTAAATTTATGCATTGCTCTCCACAGAGCATTTCAGTGTCCTGTCACTGCCTGATGCAGACTATAGTGAAAACTTGGCACATCTTGGAATATTTTGCAAGCAGGAACGGAAGGAACCTCCTATAGTTAAGATTGTATAACTGTTTCCCTTCTAACCGTCTGTCTTCAGTCAGAAAAGCTTATCAGGATGAAATTTTCCAGTGTTGGTTGTTGTCCAAAATTGAATTTATTTGCTTAGTTCAGATAAAGTAAGTCATTCCATTTTGAGAATGAGATGAAGAAAAAAGCATGTACCTCCTCCACTCCAGGATGGGTGACTGCTGTGAAGAGGGGGGCTGACGTGCTGAGAGCCTCCTGGAAAGTCTGTGTCAGTCAGGGAGTAAAGCCAGACCCCTGTAATCCTCAGTCATTTCCACATCCTCCATGTTATATACTGCCTCTGTGTGTGTGTGTGCCTAAGTACATTTATATATATATATGCATTTTCAGCTTTGTAAATGAGTCAGTTCTGAACAGGGATCCCTGTGGTGTCTGCTTGTACTAAAATGTTTTGGCATACATCTTATAGTGAGAGGGAACACATTTTCTGTACATGGATTTAAAAAAACCATGAAAGTGCCCAATTAGTGTATGGTCAGAAACTACCCCAAGCTGTGATTGTGAAGGTACTCTTGAGTACTCCGATGCATTTGCTAGGTCTCTGTGTAGGGTTTGCTGGGCCACCCAGAAGATACTTTGTCAGAGAAGAGGTTGCATCCTTCAGCTTGTGTCACAGATGTCTTTAAGCTGAGAAATAGATACAGTCAGTGAGACCGACTTTGGCAAATGCAGATTTGTCGTTAAAATACCAGTTAAGAAATGCTGCAGTCAACCCTGATGATATTCATTGTGAGAAATAATTGAGTCCATTCTTCTGTGTTTGATAGGCAAAGCTGAAATTGCACATAGCATTTTTTACATTTAGTATTTCCTAACTTTTATGTTCCTAGTCATACAACCACAACATTCTTCCAGTTCAGCTTTTGTGATGGATAATATTAACAGTTTGGCCAAATCTGAACTCCAGATGTGAACAGCTGTAATTTGCAAACAGTCATCTCTAGCCCCCAAATGTTTGGCTGACCTCTCTTTCCATGTTGCAGACTGAAAGGGGATTGTTTCATTCTGGAATTTCAGTTTTGATAACTCTGGCTCATGATCCAAGCTTTACAGCTCTAAGATTGTTGTTTTTGTTTACACCTAGAGGGAATTGTTGCAACTGTAATCTATGGGACCAGTGTTGAAGAACACTGAAGGAGGCTGTATTTTCAAAGAAATTATGGTGGTCATCGTGCAGAGTGAAACAGTTTGCTTGGTTTGAATTACAGTCTCAACTTGAAGTACTATTTAACATCGATTTTTAAACATAGTGCTTATGCTTAACAGCCCCACCTCGGAGTCTTAGATATTGCATGTTTCAACCCTCTGTATGAAGAAGTCACTCACTAAATTTGAAAATTATTTAGGAAGAGGACCACTGTTGAAATACTCCTGTGCTCAGGAGTGAAAAGGATATATAACTTAATTCACTAGTTCAAATCCATGTAACTAGGCTGTGATCAGAAATTGTTACTCGCTAAGGTATTTTATGCTGAATATATTGAGAAAATCCACCACAGTATGTCAGTGCTAGTGTTAATTGAGCAAACTCAGGTACTGACAGTGATCTGGCTGTAGCAGCACAATGCTCTCTGTGTCTTCCTAGCAAAATATATGTACTAAGGAAGACTTCAGTGCTCATTTCAAATGAGCTTGCATACACCTACTGTCCTTTTCCACCTGCTATGTAGGCATACCATCAGCCTCCTCCTCGGGAGATACACAGCCATGTCAGAAACACCCTGGGGAAGTTAGTACTAATCAGTGCTTTTATTGGTCCCTTTGGTGGAGAACTCATTGTGCAACAGAAACTGGCCTCTCTCCCTCCTAGCCTCATCACCCTTCTGCAGCCTGACTCTCAAATGGTACTTTAAGGTTCATTTGCAGACTGACTCTTACCTTGCCTGGAGTACTGCTGCTTTTGCCTGCACTGTGTCAATTTTCTGCATATGAGAGCTAAGTTGCCATGACACTGTTTCTTTACCAGAACATATTTTATGGAAAAAAACTGTAGACTGTGGGAATACAGTCTGTGTCTCAGACCGCAGCATCTGAACATGACCATATTGCTGTGAACTGCAGTTTCAGGGCAGCATCTCCCTCTCCTCCCCCCGGCTTGTATTAGCTTTTGTTCTGCCTTGCTGGGATTCAGCCATTTAGGCTTCCAGGCTTTAGGCTGTTATATGGGAGGGGCGAGTGTGGCAGCTGGCTTATTGGGCTCTAGTCTGGAAAGTTCGGAAGTGGCAAATCCAGGTGACGGGTAAACACTAGCAGAGACTGATAAAGTTTAGCAGCTGAGATTAACCATCCTGGGAAAATCAGATATCATAATGCCATGCCTGTGTAGGTCAGAAGGCTGAGGCTTGCAGCATGCAAGGCTTCAGTTGCTCTGACACTGAGATTCTAAATCTCATTTCTTTATTCAAGCCTTAAGGGACTACACACGTGTAATTCTAGCATTCTGCCCCCTCCCTCCTACATGCCTTCTGATTGATATCAATGATCTGTTTAATTCCCTGAGGGAACTTCACACAAAAAAAACCCCTTGGAGCAATAATTTATAGCATGATTGGTGAGGTGATAATTAAAAGCATTTTCTGGATCACAGGGCCTTTGCATTGCCAGATGCCATGATTGGGCAAACTTTGTTTTTCAACCTATGCATCCTTTATATATGCAGGCAGGCAGAATTCCAGATATGGGTTGTTTGGGATTTTTTTTTCCCCCCTTAGCTCAATGGTTTGGGATTTTATTTTCTAGTCTTGGAGAGACTAGGAAGAAGTGACTGTGTAGGAGAAGTTTGAAGAAAGAATCTCCTTTACATTTTAGTGGTGAGCAATGTGGGAGAGAACTCTAGGTAGTAGGAGAGTGGTGTAAATTAGTATAATTCTGGATTTCAGAAAAAGAGGGAATTTCTCAAAGAGCACCATTAGAAGGGGAAGGAGGTTGAGCTGAGGGGCAAAGAATTTATTCTTGGTTGCAGCAAGGCATTGGCTTAACTGCTGTCTTCTACTTGGTTTTCACCATCCCTCCCACCAAAGCACTACTCATTCGGTCATTTGCAAAGCACTGCAGCAATGATAGAGAGCCAGAAACTCATCACTTTGTGGTATGGTGTGAGGCCACAAAGGAAGAAGGTTTTCATTGGTAAAAAGTATCTGTTCCTAAGGATCTCAACTCCACGATTCCTTCATTTGGGCCCTGTTTCAGGTGCTGTAAACTACCAGCTGTCTTCCCACCTCCACAGATCTCCTGAGAACTGATCGTTTTGGTCATGACTGGTAGATTGTCTGGCAAGAAATCAGACCAGCTGGGTTTTTTCATTTCTTAATGTCAATTCGTTTCTTTAGGTCAGCAGACAGGAGTCTCAGTACTAGCATATTTATGCTTCTCTTTCTGTCTGTTGCTCTCTTTCTCAACTCAGAAGAGAATTGACATAAACTCACCAATGACTTCAGTGAGGGAATGAGGTCCTCTGGTGCAAAACACACTGATAACAGTAGGCATGTTGGTGTGAGATTAAAAGCAAACCAGCATCTGTCCAGTTCTCTGATGGAGCCATCCTACATCTTGAGCTGGATAGAGGTCCCAGCTGATTTTTTTTTTGTGGTAGAATAATGGTTAATATTCCTTATTTGAAAAAGCTTCTGATGTTCAGAGAATACTGAAAGTCCTTATTTATATACAGTTTGCCTGGTCTGTCACATATATTGGTGTATTTTCTCTCATCCCCTAGGGAAGGTTCCTTGTAAGTGGGGAATAATCATCAGCAGCTAAGAGACTTGTAATCTGCAGTTCTCATGAAAAGAAGGTCTTTAGGTCACGAACTATCTTTTTGTTGTCTCTTTGTCTAGTGGTTCGCATATTGCAGATGAGAGCTCTAGGAGTTGTCACAATAGAAATAATGAATGACTGTAAAAAAGACAGCAAGGACCTTAGTCTTGATCTAAATCAGATTAACAATGTAAAAATCATCCAGAATGTGTACATATATACATAAAAATAATGATAAACAAAACAGTGTGAAAACTCACCTGTTTGAGCCATATGAGATAAATAAACCATGTTGTCCCAAACAAGAATTGACTTTGTTCCCTTTCTGTCACATTCACTGCTGTCTCCATCAGAGCTTTGCAGCTGGAGTCTGTAACTGGCAATTTTTGGTCTCTTGATGATGATGACTGAATTGGAACAGTCTGTTTAGTGTAATCTTAAGTAGGCACTTCAGTGCCAGGGTAGTAGCATAGCTGCAAACTAACCATGGTCAAAAAGGTTTCCATTGAAACAGATTTATTTTTTTTTAACTGGGAGTTAGAAGGGTTTACACTTTTTGGCTTTGTTTGCTAAGTATATTTTGATGACTAGACTATTAAAAAAACCCCACATCATTGATTACTAAACAATTCCAACTTCCAGCTAAAGTACTTCTACTTAATTTTAATTAAAATTTGAAGTAAGATGGAATAATCTGGGGTGCTGGTAGGGGGTGGGTGTGTGTAATTTGTATGGATTTAGAACTAGGAATTATGTGGGAGTAAAATTACACATTCCCTCTCTTAATAAAAGGAAGAGAATAAGCATTTTAAAACTTAAAATTTTCACATGTAGCCAAGCTTGATTTCTTAAGCAGCAACTGTTTTTCCTTCCATATGTCCTAAATAATAAAAGTAATAAATAATAAAAGACTGTGTGAAGAATAAATAATAAAAGACTGTGTGACTTGGTTGACCAGTGCAGAGAGAGAGAGACCATCAGCGTTGTAGGGTAAGAGAGTCAGTCACCTTTTGACTAAAAAAAGAGCTGTGGAGAAGGGCTGAAAATGGCAGAAGCCAGCACGTGGGAGTTTGAAGAGCGCTGTGGTTAGTTACTTCACAGATGAGTTTGTCCTGTGGGTTGTTTTTTACTGTGTGATGGGTTTTTCCGCCACTGCATATTATTATGCTTGTACTTTCTGATTAGGTGAGGATGGAAAAATACATTAGGGGTTGAGGGTTGGGGTTTTTTTTTCTTTTTCTTCTGGTCTTATTGTTAGATATCTGCACCAAAAATACAGACTAAATGCAATGCAGGTGAAAAGCAGTGATCTTTGAGCTCTGCCAGCGAACCGGAAAGCTGCACAGCCTGAGCAAGAGGGAAAGTACTTTCAGTCTTATTGCATGGTGTGCCGTTTCTGTTGAGCTCAGTAGTTCAATTCTTTATAAAGATTTTCTTTGTACTTTTGGAGGGTTTTTTCCTCCTTTTTGATAGATCTGGCTTTTATCAAGATATTTGATATTAAGATTTGAAAGATTTGAGGACTGGTTGCTTCTCTATTTTGTTATTTCACTGTCATTTAGTGCATCAATCCATTTTTAGCATTTGATGAGAAAAGATTTTTAAATTACCAAATTGACAGAGATTGCAAAGAGGCTCAGTGGTGGAAATGAACCTGCCAGGCAATGACTCTTTCATCTGGAAAGGCAAAAATCTATATGAGAATGTGGAAAGGTTGGACTTCATTGCTTTGTGCAGTTATAGCAACAAGGAACAGGTTGGGGGTATTTTAATCAAGACTATCATTACATTCTGCCAGCAAGGACTACTTGCATTTAAAAATACTGTTTTAAGAAGTTTCTTTCATTTGATTCAAGACACTGGTCTAGTTACCCAAATTCTCATAGGATGAGACGCTAACGACACAGAAGTTACTCTATAATTAAATCCCCCTCAGCCATATTTGCAACAATTGGGACTTGGTTACATGAGAATTTAGTCTCTAAAATGTACCTCCTTATATGCAAAGGATAAGAAGGTCCTTGAGACCATGTCTGTACTTACAGTGCTCTGGTTGGACATGCTGGAATAATCTCAGAAGCAGTAGTGAGCTGAATAGCTTTAATCCTAGTGTTCCTCCCAGTGAAAAATGGAAGGTGGAATAAACCCACTTTCCCCATCCTGCCTATATGTGGCATTCGTCTCAGTGACAAATACGTTATTTACAGAAAGTTTGTTTTGATTACATTGATGGGGAGAAACAAACAAAATTAATCTAGTCCTTGTGAGTAAGGGCCAAGTATTGGTGCCCAGTTCTACTGACAGCTTCTTCCTGGGCCCAATGCAGGGCTTTTTTGCTTGGAAACAGCACTGACTGCAGGCCTCAGCTGAAGAGTAACCCTTTCTTCTTTGTTTTTCCCCTGGTAAATGGAGAGGCATTTACTTTGCATTTGACTCAGACCACAAGCAGCTTTATTTTCACTTGTGACAGCTGTTCAGTGAGAGTGAAGCAGCCAGTTCCTCCTCTGTGCTTGCAGTCCAGAACAGATACGGTCTCTGCTGGTGCCCTGAAGAGTTCAAGTTCACAGGAGGCAGTAGAACAGGCACCTCATGCAATCCTTGGCCTGTCTGTGCCTTTGAAGATCAGTTTAATGCTAGTTTTATATGTGTGAGGAAGGAGGGGTTGTTTACAGGAATTGAAATCACCCGTTTTACTTGAGGTGGACCTGAATACATAAAGCAGGGAGTTGTTCTCACAGCCTTCTAGCATGCACCTTCATCTCCCTGGGCTAGGATCACATCTCTGTGCTTCTGAACACCCACTCCCTTTTCCCCATACTGCATCTCTGAACTGAGATCCATCATATTTGTGTTGTCTGCATGTCAGCCCTTTTTTCTTACCCTCCCTAGTCCCTCTACTCCCT
Organism: Acropternis orthonyx; assembly: GCA_035583155.1. Classification (NCBI taxonomy): domain Eukaryota; kingdom Metazoa; phylum Chordata; class Aves; order Passeriformes; family Rhinocryptidae; genus Acropternis; species Acropternis orthonyx. The sequence goes on along the minus strand of JAWWEU010000158.1, from coordinate 30,479,510 downwards.
GTATCACCTCTGTCCTGAACAGAAACCATCATGCCAGCAGTGACTGGAGTAAGATCTGTGCTTTAAGCAGACTGGAGAGACTGGAACTGCTGCCTGTCAGCTGATTGCATATTGCAGGCTCTGTGGAAGCATCCATCCACCCCATGGCTCCGAGCTGTTGCTCCATGCAGCTGTGAAGTATTTCAGGTTGGAGAGTTTGGGTACCTCTGAGCAGACCGAAGTCTTATGAGCCTGTTTTCTTCTTGGACCATTGTTAAGTATGAAAATACCAGGGTTTGGAAGCACAAGGCAATGTGTGCTGAAAAATATCACTCTCTCTAACAGTGTTATTTATCCACTTCCTTTGTCCAGTTCATTAATGACTAAGTAGGGGTTGAAATAACAGAAAAGATAAGTTCAAGGTTTTTTTAAGGCCATGTTTCAACATAAATCTGTTTTCTTAACATATCCTCTTTCCTTCCTCTGAGACATTTACTATCTTTTTGTGTTTAGAGCAAGAAGGAGGAATGCAGTATGTATTGTCACTGCCCTTGAACATTGCAAAGCTGGCACTGCTTCCTCCTTAGTTTATTTCACTTCGTGTTTTGCCTTTCTATCTACCTAATGCATCAGTTCGCAGGAGGATCCCTTATAAAATGGAAACCTTTCCAGTGAGGCATTCCTTTCCACCCCGTAAAAAGTCTCTGCTGTAAATTTGCTCCAGGTTTATTAACTACCTTGCACCAAAGTAATAAATTTTAATAACTTCACAGAAGAGGATTTGCCCTCTTCAGAGAGGGACTGACACAGTATGGTACAGTGCACTTTCTCCTCTATAATAAAATAAATTACAGCAATTAGCTTGTTCTGCCACAAGCCTCATACATACAGCATTTCTGTACGCTTTGGGACAGGTTTTAGGCCTGCAAGGAATGCAGAATTAGGAATTGCTATGGAGTGCTATCTCCATAGTGTAATAGCAGCAGGTTCCAGACATTTAACCACTTAAATGCCTGACTCAGGATTGTGACAGCAAGATATTACTCCTTCTGTTACCTAATAGCAGAGACACATGATTAGAGGGAAGTTTGGGTGTGAATTTTGGGGCTGTTTTATGCCAACACCAGCTACTTCTGGAATGTCTGCGCTCTTTGTGGTTAGGGGCCCACAAACAGGCGAGTGTGAATTGCTTCTTGGTAGTGTGAATGGTGACTTCCTGGGGTGCAGTTACATCAGCTGTGAGGAAAACACCTCCACACCCACCAGAACTCACACCTTGTTGCCTCACTTGAATTTTGTGGTTCCTACCATTTCTATTAGGTGGGAAAGAAAGACTGTGTTGACTTCAGCTTATTCCACATGAGAGGATTACAAAACTTTAAAGCTGCTTCGTTGTCTTATATTCTCCATTATCCTCTTTGTACAGTAATACTATTTTACTTTTGTGGTGTTAGCACAAACTCAAAAATTTGTAGAACTTAATGAACTTAAATAAGTAAATTGCTTTGAGTCATTTTAAGGGAATGGAATACAGACCTCCTAGCCCTCTGCTTTAACACTTGAGTGTGTTCCCAGCTGGCAAATTAAATAAAAACATAGATGAACAGAAATTATTCTTGTTAGCACATCCACCTACCCAATAGAGATGGGTTACACTAATTAACAGAATAGCATTCCTGATAGTGAAACTTCCAGTTAGGTGCTCCTCTGATGAGCTATTTTGGGGGAAAGTTTGCCACTTATGAAGATATTTGTTTAAAGTAAAGAAAAGCAGACATCCTTGCTGGATGGCACAACTGTAGCCTGTTTTTGGACTAGAACAGGTGTTCTGGAGACACAAGTTTGTGCATGTCAGAGTGAGCTCCCATGATGTGGGAAGTAATTCAGACAGAGTTCAGACTCTTTTCAAACTGTCGTCTTGAACCAGGTGCTTCATTCATTTAATTTTTATACCTTTAATTTAAAGACCAAATCCAAATCCATAATTGATAATAACTGAAACTTGGTGCAGGGATGGTTTGAGGCCTTCAGTTGAATCCTGTAGTGCACTGTGATTGTTCCAGGCTCTTCTCTCCAGCCTGCTGCTCTCCTCTGCTTAATGCAGTTTAATAAAGTGTCCTTCTCATTGCTTGCAAGCTACCAGCAGTGATATAAATAATGTCAACACTTTTGGTCTGATTCTTTACTGGATATTATTCCACAATAAAAGCTTTAGTGGATGAAGAAATAATGCTTCTGCTCTGAATAGTTGAGGGTAAGGGGGGAGTGAGTAACAAACCCCACAACCTTGCAAATGTAAAAGTAATGAAGAATTTTAAACCCAAATCTTTCAGAAGCTCTGCTGGGCTACAAGATGACTTTGTCATCTCATTACAGTTTTCTTCTAAAACCTAATACTTACAATTTAGATTTCTACATGAACTGTCTCATTACTGATCATTTTGACAGAAACATAAGGCTGACAGAAATATTGCTTTATTGCAACTAAGTGTCTGCATTGATTTAGTTGGCAAAGATTTCACAACTGTCCTGGGAAATCAATTTTGTTTGTTGCCTGATAGGCGGCAGGAAGTTACCTGACTTTAAATCTGTCTCTTACTCACTCTTGGCTTTTTAACAGTATGGACTGTCTGCCTCAGTTCGATTTTCAACTTGCACAGGGTCATTCATACCCACATAACAAGTGGGGGTTTGTTTCTGAGTTTCTTGGTTTGTCTGACTTGCTCTATTCTTGAAGTGTCATTTGAAGTACAAACAACCCACCCATCTATCTGTTCATCTTACACAGAACTTGTGGTAAGTAAAGATGAGGGTCTTAAGCACCTACCTGCCTGCATCTCCGTGTGTGTGTGTGTGTGTGTGTGTGTGTGTGTGTGTGTGTGTGTGTGTGTATGGATCTCTGGCTGTGGTATGAGAAAGGTCAGATACCATGGCAGCTCAGCAAGCTGCATCATGTGGCATTATTGGAGACCCTTCTTTATGTTATCATTGCTGATTGCAGCAAAGTGCATTTTCCTTTAGGATTATATAAAGTTCATATGATTTCAGAGACACCAGAATGGCAGTTACAGCTGAGGGGCTCCCTTTTTTGCAAATCTTAGAAAATGTGTAGGATGCCTGATGGCATGAATAAATATTCTGATTTTTATGTCGAGGTATTGTGGCAGCTCATTCTGCTCCTTTAGCTTCCCTTTTTGTTATGTCACTATACACTGTGACTCTGCTGGCCTGCTTCCCTCTCCTCTGTGCTCATAGAAAGCTTGGTTTGCTTGGGGATAGAGTATCTAAAGAGGAAAAAACAAGTGTCCTCCATGCATGCTGCACCTCCAGATATTTAGAAAATGTACTGGTCTCTCCAAGAAGGTAAGGTACTGCTTTGCAACATCTCTTCAGTTCTTGACATTTTGTCTAGGTATCAGAGAGTGAGATGGAGAGCTCACACTGCAGTTATATAAATAAACAAGAAAGGTAGGAAATTAAGGCAGCAGTGCAATCTATTAAGTACCATTTGTGGTTACCTGGCTTAGGAAGTTATCTGAGATAACTGATTAGAGTTTCCATGCTGAACCCTTCTCTGTGGCACAGTCCTGATGCAGTTTCTTTCATATTTGTCTTCAGGGGCTTCTATAAGCGGGAAGAGGGATTCTGGTTGTGTGACAGCAGCCCTTGGCAACACATGGAGTCACAACGTCAACACCAGGCTCATACTACAGTATCATGACTTGTCAAAAAGACAGGTGAGAAACAATAAAGAGAATTTAAATAAAGCCACCCCAGCAGTGCTAAGTCAGATGGGGCTGTGTCCTTCAGCCTCTGTGGTTATTTTATGTGTGTTGAGAACTTGGCACTCCAGAGCCAATTGCTTAGTTGGGGTGGGGGGCAGTCAGTGTCCTTGGCTTTTAGGGGATGGCCAGTACGCCAGTGTCTCCCTGTGTTAGGATGGTCTTTCTGAGTCACAGTTGGCACAGGCTTACAAGTTCTTGAGCTTTCAGTGCATACCACTGGTGCACTGTGGAAATGAAAGGTGATCCTTAAAAAGCTGTCCTGCACAGGGATTTTGAGGCAGGAGTAGAAACCTTTCACTGCCATGATTGTTCTGCTGTCATGCTGTCCACTCTTTGTGTCCAGTTTCAGCTGTGATTGTTAGGACAGGGAGCACTCTGTCTTCTGTGACTGCTGTTTGTGAGTGGAAGCTTGGTGCTTGCACTGGCAAGCTTAGCTTTGAGCAGTAAGTATGGTATCAATTTTCTAGAACTATGCCTGCAAATCAGAGAGTTTGCCCTTTTCACTAAGAGACTTTATGCTTTTGAGTGAAATATAGTAGCATTCTGACTGCAATCTTCATCTCTTAATTTAAAAAACTGTGAAAAACTAGGAGACAAGGCACTTGGGGGATGATTGAGGGAATAACTTTTTTTTTTTTTTAAAAAACATCATAACCCATGATTTCATCTGTCCCTGGGGATATCTGTGGTTATAATATCTTTTGGCTTTGTCTATTCTGGTTTTGCATTGATGTAACTCTTTCCAAAGGCTGTGACCCTCAATTTTAATGTTACTGATTTTCTGCCAGTTAGAGAGCTGTCAGAAAAATTGCTGTGCAATATTTGTACCATGTTATTCCTGTAGCATTACTACCCATGTGTGTTCAAATTGGTCCTCCTGGCTTTACTGCCACAGCACAAGGTTTCTCACTTTTAGGCTGCAGTCTTTAGAGCCAGATGAGAGGAAGCCATCCTGTTTTATTAGAAATGTATTTATTAGAGGTAAAAATGTAAGCACTCCTGTTCCTGCAAGTAGTGGTCCCTGTGAAGCAGTGGTAGTCCTCTGGACTCTGAGGTAGGAGGTTAAGTGTGCCAAATGCAGGTAGAAAAGGCATCTTCTGGACTCATTTCTAAAAACCATGCGTAGAAATGTACTTACTGCTGCTGCTCTTAGAAGTTATCCTATGTTCTACTTCTTATTCTGGTCTCTAATGAGTTCTCCTTTTCTACAAGAATACTAAGTTGTGCCAAATACAAAGCTGTTCACAAATTTCCTGAATCGCTTTGGAGTTGCATGAGAGGTGGACTTGGCAGAAGGGTAAAGGGCAGAAACTGGGCTCTGTGCTACTTCATGATGCACAAAGTCAGCTAAAAAGGATTAAGAACATTCCTCTGGTGATGGAAAAAGGGAACAGTTTTCCTCAAGAACATTCATATATTGCATTAGTTTTTCCTGATTTTGTTTGAGAAGTAATAGATCACAAGGGTATGAAAAGTTGTGTTCAAAACTTTAAACTTATGATCTGCTTAGAAGAGCTTTCCTCTCTTCCTGATTGGATTTATCAGGCACACCACCTTGCTTACATGTGAAGCCATGGGCTCATTCTGTTTTAATTAAGCAGAGAAGCTAAAGCTACAGTGAAGAAAAACAACCTTAAAGTAAATGTTATTACATATTACTTAAAAGTAAAGTAATTTGAAATAGAAGTGTGATATGTCTTTGAAGTCCATGAATTTAATGGGATATGTCCATGATGTCCTGTAAGTATTTTCCTGTTGCTGATATCTGTGTCCTTTTATCAGATAAATTCTCTTTTCTTAAACTTGTAGAAACCTCTCAGCTAGACATTCAGTTTCCAGTTAGAGGAAGGCATCTAGAGTTACCCTACCTGGAGCAGCACTGTACTGATCAAATTACTATAGTTTTACAGGTGTATGCTCCTTTATATTTGATTTATACCCACTTTCAGAAAGGAACTGTGAATAAAGGTGCCTCAGTTCTTAAGACACCATTTCATGAGTTGGTTCTACCAGGAGGTATTGGAGATCAGTGCTTTGAAAATCAACACTTTTTAAGGAAGCTTGGTATGAATGTCCAAGAATTCCCAAGTCAGTAATCACATTTACAAATTCTAATGTTACTGTATTAAAACAAGCAAACAAACAACTCAGAAACCTCTAATTATGCGTAGTCCTGGTTTTGCAGTGAAATTTTGCCCCAGAAAATTACTGAAAGCACACAGTTTTTCCAGAGATTTGAGTGAAAATAGTGCAAAACCAAGTTTTCCCTGCTTTTCAAAATTTGTAACCTTATAGAATCAATACTACAAGGAGTAACCTGTGTTTTCATAGAATCGTAGAATATGCTGAGTTGGAAGGGACCCAAAACTCCTGGCCCTGCACAGGACCATCCCCAAGAGTCACGCCATGTGCCTGAGAATATCATCCAAACGCTTCTTGAACTCTGTCAGGTTTGGTGCGTGACCACTGCCCTGGGGAGCCTGTTCCAATGTCCAACCACCCTCTGGGGGAAGAACCTCTTTCTAATATCCAACCTAAACCTCCCCTGACACAACTTCAGGCCATTCCCTTGGGTTCTGTCACTGGTCACCACAAAGAAGAGATCAGTGCCTGCCCCTTCTCTTCCCCTCACCAGGAAGTTGTAACTGCAGTGAGGTCTCCCCTCAGTCTCCTCCAGGCTGAACAGACCAAGTGCCCTCAGCCACTCCTCATACAGCTTCTCCTCAAGGCCCTTCACCATCTTCATTGCCCTCCTTTGGACACTCTCTAATAGCTTAGTGTCTTTTTTATATTGTGGTGCCCAAAGCTGCACACAATATTCAAGGTGAGGCCACCCCAGTGCAGAGCAGAGCGCGACAATCCACTCCTTGCACAGTGGACATAGTTTTTTCTTTCAAATGCTAGAATTCATTCTTTATGCAGTCACTTGACCTCCTGAAGATGCTGTTCCTGGCTCTACTTTCCATCTTTCTTTTCTTGAAGGAGCTGGGACAGTGGTGACAGTCTGAGGGACTTTCCATCTTTAAATCAGACTTTCATGGTGGTAGAGCCAGTGCACTAATCCTTGCTGCAAAATCCCACCCGTCAAGAGAGAAGGCACCTCTTAAAAAGCACTAGACCAAGGGTGGTATTCTTCAAAACATGAAGTGATAATGTAGTTGTTAAGGAGGATTCAAGCAGTGATTTTCCAGATCCTTAGCATTTCCTGAACAGTTCAGCCTACTGGTCTGCTAGATGCTTGTTGTTAGTCATGCAGTATTTGTTTCTCAGAAAGGACAGGGACATCGTCCTTTTTCCTGAAACTTTGGGGAATGCCAGGGCAGCAGGTGGCAGAACAAGAATGCAACAAACCTAAGGAAATTAAGCATAGAATTCCTGTACAGTTGGGATTTTTTTTTGTGTATATTAAGTAAAAAATGCCTTTATTTTGTTTGCCCAGTAGACATTTTCCAGCCAACTATCGCTTTTTCCACCCCACCCTTCCTATGTCTGGTGAACATTAATAAGACAGCAGCCAATTCAGCAAAGTAATGAAATTTCTGTGACGCCCTCCCTGCCTTAAAATCAATTAGGTTTGCTTTATTGCTTGGATAGGAACAGATTTCTGAACAAACAGATGAACTTTGCTCCTTTGCTTCCTTGTACAAGCCAGTGTTACGGTCTGTGTTTCCTCCAGGACAGAAGCAACACCACTGCAGTTCATGGAGGTGGGGGCACAGGGGGCAGAAGGAGATTTCCAGTCTGCATTTAAATTCATTATGTCACCAAAATCCACAGGCGTGGACAACAGTAGGAGTCTTTTAGCTACTGAGGTGTGACTGAGATGCACAATTTTCACAGCAGCACAGTGGCATAAGAACTTGGGAAAACGTGGGAAAAGTTGTTTCACACAAATGCCTTCATGAAGGGAATTATCTTTATGGATACTGATACTTGGTTCACCTTAATCACTCTTATAAGTAGTTAACTACAACATTTATTTTCCTGAAATGAATATGGAAACATGGAGACCCTTCGAGTTTGGGTCAAAACCAAAGGAGCTGCACTAGAAACTATCAGACTCCTCAGTTCCCCGTGTGTATAATTATCCTTCTTTCCTGACTGTGGTCAGCAGGCTTCAAGTTTACTGTGTTCATATGTGCTCAGCTGTCTTTGGGGGTCAGCATGGTAGGGTTTAATACATTGATATGCTATATTTAACATTTGATTCTTAGCCATTGGAGGCAGGGTGCTGAATTAAGTGAGACACTGGCCAGATTTGGTATGGCAACTTCCATGGGCCAGGTTTATTTTATAATTTTCAAGGCATTTGTGAGACTCATAGTATTGTGTTAATGTCTGTAACATGCTTCTAAATTCTCAGATGGAAAGTGCACATAGAAGTGTTATAACAAATCAGTATTTTACTGTGATATTTTCAAGAAAGAGCATTTAGAATCATAGAATCATGTAGGTTGGAACAGACCTTAAGTTTTTTAAGAGTCAACTCCATTAACCCAGCACTGCCAAGTCCACCGCTAAACCGTGTCCCCAAGTGCCACATCTGCATATCTTTTAAATACCTCCAGGGATGGTGACTCTAACACTTCTCCAGGCAGCCTCTTCCAATGTTTGACAACCCTTTCTCTGAAGACATTTTTCCTAATACCCAGTCTAAACCTCCCTTGGCACAACCTGAGGCCACTTCCTCCTATCACTTGTTGGGAGAAGAGACTGACCCCACCTTGCGCAACCTCCTTTCAGATTGCTGTGGAGAGTAATGAGGTCCACCTGAGCCTCCTCTTCTCCAGGCTAAACAACTTCAGCTCCCTCAGCTGCTCTTTGTACAACTTGTGCTCCATCACCAGCTTAATTGCCCTTCTCCAGACATGCTCCAGGACCTCAGTGTGTTTCTTGTAGTGAGGGGCTCAGAACTGGACACAGGATTCAAGATGTGACCTCACCAGTGCCAGGTACATTGGGGTGTTATGGAGGCTTCATTCTGCTGCCTGTCCCTGTCTTGCAGATCAGGGGTCTGAATACCTGCAGAACAGCTGGTATCAGGATTTAGATATGGGCTGAAGCTTTCAAGTTGCGCTAAGTGAGCTGTTGGGCAGCAGTTTTCCTGATAAAGTGGTGAAGTGTTCAGGTAAAGTATTTAAATGCAAAAGTATATGGTGACTCATTCTTAAAAACCAAAACAAACCAAAAACCTTTTATCTCATTCAGACTAGTGCCAGACATAACTTCTGTGTCCTTGGTTACAGACCAGCTGTTTTGTCTTGCTCTGCTTACTATCCTATGAATAAGCCCTGAATAAGCATTCCAAAATTACAACAGTGAAGTAACCCCGGTACTCCCTCGACTGGGGAAGGGCCAGAAAAGAGCCAGGGGGAGTAGGAATCATGTTTTACCTTTATGTGATTTGCTAAGACTAATTGCCGTGAATCTTCACCTTAAATTTTTTATTGGTTTAGTAAAGCAGTTCTTTTAAAATGTACAGATGTTTGGCTGTAACTTTACTAGTCACTGAGAAAATATATTAAAATTAGGAATAATGTAACTTGTTGCAGTCATGATGGCTTAAGAGCAAAAGTGAGACCATATTTATCTCTCCCTTTAAAACATTGTTATGTGGATTCTGTTATGTTGGATTGCTGTCCCATTTTTCATCTATTAAAAAAGGAAGCAAATAAACAACAAAAATAGAAGTATTTTAAACAAATTAAATAGGCTGTGGAGAGCAAGCATACACCGAGTACTACTGTCTGGAGTTCACACTTTTTAAATTTTACCTTAATAGTCTGGAGGGTAGCAAGTGTAGTCATGAAGTTTGGTATTGGCATACAACTTTCATGTGTTGAAACATAGTGGAAGACTGTAGCCTCACACAGAGGATTCTAATCACTTTGGTGAGATGGTAATATCTGCTGGGGACAAAGAAAAGGCAATGAAATGTAATCAGACAGAACATGTACTAAAATCACTCTGAGATGGAAAGAGTAAGATCTAATACAAATAAAATACTAACAGTATGGGTGTGTTCGCTTCTATTAACTTTGGAGCAGTTTACAGCTACCTTCTCAAGCAAATAGAGAAATAGAAAATGCAATGGAAAAGTATTTTTAATGGTCTTAAACACAGTTTTGGAGACAGAGGAATAGTATGGAGATGGCCACTACTGTTGAGAAATGTGAACAGAAAGCTTGTCACCTGCTGCAGTGGGAACAGAGGAGAAGCTAGTTCAACTTTTGACACAGAGGTGAGAAAGAGCCCTAGAGAGCTGGGCAATGAAATCAGTGTTTGGCCAAAGGAAGGCACTGAGGATGTGTGTAGGTTGCCTGTTGGTACATGTGAGGCAAGAAGTAGTGCTCTTTGTGTTGTCTTCTGCTGAGCTAGAATTTGGGGAGACTCAGAAAAAGAAGTTCCAATGCCCCAAACAAATTCAGAAGAAAGCTCTGTGTGGGGGAGTTTAGCAGAAGTGTTCAGAAAAATGAAGTGCCATTCAGCAGCTCTGATATGTGTTGGGAAAACCCATCTCTACATGCTACGTGAATAATGCACATTTTATAGTAATGAAGATTATGTACATAGTACAATACTTGTTTTTTCAAGTGTTTAGACATGAAAAGATCTGCAGATGGCAGTGGATAATGAGTGGATAATGCAGTAAGCAGTGATAAAAAAGGGATATGGCTATTGGAAGTGTTGTGTGGATCTGTTCTGAGCCACCTTCTTATATAATATGCATATTGTATGGAAAATCAGCTCTGTGAAAACACAAAGAGATATTTTTGTATTTTTTTCTAAGTTAAGAGTAACGTTATTAAGTCATGCAAGGAGAAAAATAATGGGAAGTTTTACAGGAAAGTAGATTTTTTTCACATAAGATTAGTTTTTTTATGGCTCTCTGTTACAGAGTATGCTTCTTTTGAAAAAAAAAAAAAAGAAGAAAAAAAGATTGGAAGGACTGCACAAGCACATATTTGAATTGTACAAACCCTTCCATTTAAAGGAATGTTGGATTTTTTTCCTAAGATGCACAGTTTACTTTAGAGAGTTCTGCCTCACTTCTACTATTGTTTTGAATATTTTCAATCAAGACACAATGAAAGGTTGTTATGGCCTCAAATTTCCATGCATGTATACAAACCACATCCTTTAAAAGATGTAAATAAGCTTACAGATTTTTTTCTGATTAAAAAGGCTCTAGACTGGTAACCCTTATGACAGAAATCTGCTTATCCATAGATCATATACAAGCATAAGCATCAATATGATCTTGAGTTGCATGAGAACAGTACGAAACTGGACACAAGGCACAACTGTAGCATAAACAGATGGTTATCAACATAGTATGATACTGACTTAATCCAGCAAAATGCCAAATGAAAGGATGCCATAAAAACAGAGACAGTTCATTAACAAGTGTTTGGAACTCAAACATCACTAGGTCACTTATTTTCCTGAGTTGAGTGTTTGTTCATGTCTCTGCAGCAAGCTTCCTTCTTAATGAACTTGTGAACAACGGTCATGCAGTATAACCATCACTGTAGCCCTTTCTACCTTAAATGGGTCTGGACTTACGGCTCTCTCCTCTTAACAGGGCACCTTTTAGAGAGATATGTTTCCATCATTCTTGAACAAGAATTCATTTACTCAGGTGGTTATAAAGCAGTAAGCAATTTGTTGCCTAGGAATCTAAATAGAAATTAAAAGACCCTAGGTCAAATAGAAGAGGAAAGTTTTTTTTCTCTGTCATTTTTGTAATAAGCATTACAAGTTTTCTTAATGAGGATAATTCTAATGTCAGATGGACAAAATGTAGCAGCAGCTGTACAAACTTCAAACTTGTTGGCCTGTAGTTCAAAGTACCCTAAACAGAGAAGCAGGAACATCTCTGAGGCAGAGAGGCAAACTCAGTCATTAAGTTACACTGAGCCTTTCTACCGAAGTAGCTTTGGCTGACAGATCAGTCAGCTCTCAGAAAAGACTCCTCTTTGGTTGCTGCTAACCTACACCAGTTACAAGTTAACCACCTGATATTATATTTTCAAATGACTGTGCAAAAGCATTTGCACACTGATCTCTGCAACATCCTTGCCAGGTGCTCCTAACCGAGAAAACAGCATCATAAGTGTCTGGCCAGAGTAAATCCTCTGCAGCTGGAAGCAGAGCTGCAATCTCCTCACTGCCATTGAGTGCCAATAAGCTTGATCTTGCTCAAGCTTTACTGCCTTTGTTTTAGGCAATTACAAATCTTTGTATCTCCCTGTAGTATGTAGTTCCTCAGCTGTGAAGGTACTCCTCCTGCTTCCCTCTCCAATTTTCTCTGTTGATTACCTCATCCCATGGGCTGGTTTTCACTCTGGTCACTGACTTCTGTCTTGAATTTCTCTCAGCCTGCCATAAACTTTTTTTCGTCAGTCTTCACCACTGATAAAAGGTTAGTGAAACTGAGACTGAAGCTTTATGACAGAACTTTCCCACTGCTTCCTTGTTTCCAGCTTCTGTTGCTGCTATAGGTGATTTTTCTAAGCCCCAGCTCTACATTCCTACGTCTCTCCTCTCTACAGACATCAACACTGTACCAAGTTGCAAGTACCCAACAAAGACAGTAGCTAGCACTTTAAGTTTTTACATGATTAAAATGCTTGTCCAGCCTCTTATCTCCAGTATTGGTAAATGCAACATTACTATTATTAACACCTTTTTTCCCCCTCTTTCAAACACACCACAGAAAACAGAATTGTTACCTTGATGAGACCTACTTAGTCACAATGATGTTATTGTTTGAATTTTTATATATCTTCTCAGTTCTGTAACTGAGAAAATAGTCTTTTGCCTTAGTCTAATTGATAATTGTGCACTTTCGTGTTAATCAGATGGCAATTCTCAGAAATTTGGGCTATGTCTCCTGTTCTTTGTTGGGAGCCACTTAAAGGTCAGGATGGGAGGGGTAAGATTACTATAACAAAATCTGTTCTGAATATAAACAGAGAACTTCAGTCGGTGATACAACACCCTTTACAAACACTGTATTTCCAGTTAAGTAAAACAGCATAAAAATGGGAGAGAGAAAGAACCAGATATAACTTTCGGGCTCTGATCTGAATTGTCAGAAGAATGCTCTGGCCTAAGTCCTGTTGCACAGAGAGAATAAACACAAGCTCCCATCCTGTTTATACACAATCAATTTTCTGAGTTTCCCCCTCAAAACAGAGTGGAATTAACCTAGGGCAGATTCTCTCATCAATATCTGAAGTGTCATCACTCCTAACATCCGAGTGGCAACAACCCAAGTTGTTTATCCTTGGAATGACTTGGCAAATCCCCCTGCCTCCTGTCTTCTACCAGATCCTCCTCTTTTTGATTTGAAAACAATGAAAAACAAACTAAAATACCTAACTCAAATGTAGGTGTTTATTGTTCAGAAAAGTTCTGCTATATCTGTCTTGGAATATTGTATACTTAAAGCTTTAAGACATTCTTAATAGTGAAAAATATCAGAATATCATTAGGAATGAACTGGACAACCTTATGTAATGAAAATATAGTAGGATATAAGATTGCTAATAGACATAATCTGTAAAATATATTGGGCATTACAGAGGAGTTTCTGTTTTACATAAGGAGCATACAAGCTCAAAGTGAAGCTAATACTGGAGTGGTTTAGTGTATCACAGGAAAACTAATTCAACAGCATAATGTAACTGTGAAAAGGGTCTGGGCTATCCAAGAATAGATCAGGCAAGGTATTTTCAAATGAAAAGTGTTTGTACCATTGTGGAAAGGCACTGGGGACATCTCTGGAATACTGTATATAGCCTGGAAATTTTGGTTCAAGCTGCTTTCTTCTCTCTTCTCTATCTACTTTGTTCCCAGCTGAGATCTGTGGTAGAATATATTTATTGACATAACAACAACTCTGAGCTGTCTCTGGTAAAAAAAGTAAACCTCAGATAAAGATTTAAAACCAGACAAACTTTGACATGTTGACTTCAGTGGGCCAAAATGCATAGCATCTTGTGTGAAAAGGTAGGGATCAGACATGTGCAGGCATTAGAACTTCTATGATGTTCCAAACATATTAAGGGAGAATCATCTCAGAAGTTTGTGTATCTAGGATATTACACTCTGAGCTTGAATTTTTGCTTGTTTTATGAATCTTAAGTCATTGAGCTGTTCTAGATTGACAGTCAATGAGTGATTTTTAAAATCTGCTGTACAGAAAACAGTGTGAGTTTTTTCAGTTCAGCCTTATCAGTATATCTACCCTGAGTAGGATCAATTCATCTTGAGGCGTTTGCTCTACGTAGGTTTTTTAATCTTTGATCTCTCTAATTCCTGTGCCTTTAGCTGTGATATAAAAACAGGCTGAAAAAGAAACCCTCTTAACTGCTTAGAAACTGAATACAGACTTCTGACCCACTTTAATGAATAAAACCCATTTTGACATATCCCTGCTTGATGTGGACTGCACCTTAAAACAAAGGGAATTTTGTTTATCTACAATGTTGCAGACTTAATGGGAGCTACCTGGCCAACTTTATCACGTCTACCCATCATATTGCATCAAGATAATAAAATATATAATTTTCACAGTATTACCTTTCCTTGGACTGATTGTTGTAACTGTTGGAAAAGTATAATGGGATTTTAGGACATACACTCAAACAGGAATGGAAAGGGCATGTCCAGGAGGTGGTAGTGTATTATAACCACATGGTGGAACATTGGAAGATACTTGGGACTAAAAGGTAAAAGGCATTATAGGTAGCTGCTTGAGCCATCCTGCTTCCACCTCTCACAGGCAGTACTTATGCTGCACTTTGATTAGGGAGAGATATGTCCTCTGGACACATATTAACAGAAAACTGTAAATTCCTCAATCCGTGTTGAAGTTCAATGTCTCTGACAGACTTGTGATTGATGGATAACTTCAGCTTTTCAGATACTGGTAAGAAGTAAAGTACAGCTCAGTTAATTAATTACTTCTTCCTTGAGTATTCATATTGGAGCAACACTAAATTGAAATACCTAACAGGGTCACTTGTCAATAAATGCCCGTCTCATCAAAAAAAGTGATAGGCCTAGGTTGTAGTGTAGTGTGTGAGTCATTACTGAAGTTCTCCACTGGAAAGAGCTCATTTGATTTATCTTGGGTTTCCAAGGCCCTTTTACATTTGCGTCACAGTGATGGTTCATGGTCTCTCTTATCAGTCATTTCCTACAAGTCAGCCCGGAATCTCTGGCAGAAGTTCTTGCACTAGTCCAGGGTGAAAAATCAATCTTATTTTTTTCTGCCTTTTGATTTAATTTGGCTGTGTAGATATCTACTGCAGTTCAGGGTGCACAGCGTTGACCTGGAAGTTAAGGACTTCAGGTTGCAAAGACACCTGAGCTGACAGTAGTTCACAAGGTTTGGTTTGGAGTCTGAGCCAATAAAGCTTTATCATATCTGAGCTGGCACTGTCATTTTTTTCAGCAAATTGATGGTTCTGATCTAGATTGTACACTTGTTCTTCACTGTATGTCACTGAACTTGTTTCTTTTAACATCACTTTTTATCTATCTAAATATAAAACTCTGTATCCACAGTCCTTTCAAGCTACAGATGTAAAGTCACCTAATCCCCTCTTATGTTTTGTAGATATTTCCAGCTGGATGTGGTTCATCTCCTATCAAAAACAAGAGGAAACTACTTTTTTCTTCTTTTTTTCATACATTTTGTCTTACTTCTTACTTGTGATTTCATGCTGGCCATTTCAGTCTTCATTTGAAATAAATGAGCACACTGAAATGAGAAAATAGAAGTGTAAATAAGCCCCCTTCCCCCCCAAAAAAAAAATCAAAGGGTTTCTTACCAATCTATTTCTTACTAATATAGTAGCATCTATGTTTAATTGGTATTAAATGTATTTTAAAAAAAGGCAAGCAACTTACTGTAAGACATGCAGTAAAGGTTGCCGTTTAGGTGCCATTGCAGGAAAGAAGAGTTTGAGAGGTTTTTTTTCCTTACAGTTGTGCATTTTCTTTGTAATGGCTACATTTTTGTCCTTTGAACATAACTAAATAACTTTTATGAAGTTCAGACATAGTCAGGATCCCTAGAGTCTGAATTTCTTAAGCATAATCCCAATGCAAGAGAATATCTTAATAATTTTGTGAAAAGAATGACCAATACATCTGATCTTTGCTTCTGTTTCTTCTCCAACATAAAAAGGTTAATTAACCTCCTGATTGCTGTTTGAGGTATGTTGTGATCCAAGTTTCAGACCTGAGGGGTTATAAAACAGTGTTCCAGGTCTTAAAGGGCTGAACAGTCTTTAGTGCATCTGTGCCATGCACTGGAACAAGAATGTTTGCCTTCACCTGTTGGGCATCCTCTACCCTGTAGATATGTAAATGAAGCTTCCTATAACAGTCCATGTTTGTTAGGGAAAAGTTTTTCTAGGACTCTGTTATTCAGCAACACAGATGATGTTTATAAGGCCATTAATCTTTTTATGAACACAATTTTTCCAATTCCTTGGTAAAATCTCTCCAATAATGATCTTGCTAGAGAAAATCTGGCTCTTATAGAAAAATTGCAATTAAATTTTAAATTAAATCTATTGCCTTTTTCTTAACACTGGTAGAGCATGACAGTACTCAAAAAGCACACTTCTTGCATCTGTATGTATTACTCATAGATCTATAGCATTTTTTTTTCCTTGTTGTGTGACGCCCAGTGGACTCTACACTCTGCTGAGGCTTTATGTAAGATAATATTGCTGTCTCTCACGAGTGAACTTAGCAGTGTTGTGTTAGCTTGCCTCGAGGGACTTGACTTGTATGAACAGAACAAAGTGAACAAATGAAAAGAGCTGTAAAGGGTTTTTGTTCATTTTATGTCACAGGCATTTTGCAGCCACTAGTGTGGGTGAAAGATATTTATGCTCTGGTCTAGGACTTCAGCTTGGTTCAATCGCAGTCTCTTTGTCCCAAGTCTAGGATTTTAGGATTATGCTTTTACATCAAGAAAGAATGAAGGATACTTGTTTTTACTGATGTTCAAAAACAATGAATGCAGACTGGGAAGAGCACACTTGTGATGCTATTTTACAATGGATTAATTTTCTTTCCCTTTATAAACAATACTGTTGGGCTTTTTCACCATTTAGAAAGCCAGAGGAAAGTAAAAGAAGGAATGAGTATTGTCTAAATAAAGATTTGAGACACATTAGAAACAGGCATTTGGGTTGAATTTACAGAGGATATTTTTTTAATCTGTAGAAGATAAATATGTTGCTAAAATTATTATAGATATCTGAAGAATAATAAAAGTAATGAATCATGATGGCAATGCACATGCTAATTACGTACTTAAGAATGTATATTCCTTATGTTTTGCTGCTGAATTACACGGAGCTGATTTACTCCTTGCAGTGACATAGGCAGAGGAGCCAACAGCATCTCTGTCTGGGCAAGTGGCTCTGTGGAGGAGAAAATGTGCAGCTGCTGGGCTTCCAAGCTGTACTCCCTTCTAGTCCCATCTCTTCCAGTCAAGTCTGGCAAGCTTGGTGGAAACAGCCACATATTCTGACAAGAACTGCTCTGGTGCTATTGTACTGGTACTCCCTTAGGAGTTCTTCATGATTTGGGTCTCATGATCTCAGGGATAAAGCAGTGTTCCAATATGTGTTGTACATAAGTATTGTATCCTTCAGCCTTTGTCTTATTTACAGTACCAAAATGAAATGGAACAATATGGAAGGCTCTGAAAAACTACATAAACTTTATTTTCTGTTCTTCCCACTACTGGGGTACTATAAATTTCATGAGAGAACACAAGCTGCCACATAAGAGAATTCCCATGGGAGGCTGTGTTTATGCTACTCAACTACTTTATCCAGCCACAGCACCATCCTCAGATCCCTTGTCTGAGCACTGTTTCATTGTGGTAACCAGGATGCTCTGGCTGGCTGGCTGGCTGGCTGCTTTCCTGATTAGTAAAGGCTACAAGCATTTTCTCCTGAATTACCCTTCACATTGGACAATTACCAGGGCTTTGGGCCTCAGAAGTACTATAGCATAGGAAATTACCATGGCCAAGTTCTTGTGAAGTTTCCTGGCCTATGAAGAGCTCTCCACTGGGAAAATTAGGAGAGACTCAGTAATAGAAAATATGACCAAATCCATTTTGTGAACTAGAGGCATATGGCAAGGAGACAGAAAACGCTTCTGGAAAGAGGAGTTTCATAGGATCTGGTGTTACATGGCCTGAAGGAAGTCAGTTGGCCCTATATGCCCTGTAATTCATGTTGGGGAACTTTCACCAGAAGTCTGACTGCATACTGGAGGCAGTCTGGTTTTGTGCTGGATATGTTGCTGCAGTTCAAACACAATTTGGATACACAATGAGACTGCATTTTGTTTTCCAATTAAAACTTGAAGTCACCCAATGTTTGCCTGGCCAGTGCAGTTCCCTTCCACTGAAGTTACTGCTGAAATGTGTACATCAGGCAGGAAAAGGCTCTCTGGGTTGGAGGGTTTAAGGGCCTGTTTGCGATCTGGGAGAGGACAGCTGGTGAAAAGCAGCATTTTGTTAGACTTGCTCTCTTGCATTCAGAACAGTTGTTGCTCTGGAGCACATCAGGGCACTTCAACATGGAAAGTTTTGGCTTTGTTGTCTATGATTGTCTTTGATACTCATTTGAGGTTTTTATGGTTTCCTTCCACCAAAGTTATGTTTATTCGGTCCAAGGATATTCAGAGTTTCTCATTATAGTGCCTGAAGCTAAAGCCATGTCTGAATGGCACTACGTATTACGTGTTGACCTCTCTCACTTGAAACCCAATGTTTGGCACACCACAAAGACTGAAACAATTTGCAGACTGGTCCTCTGTTGCTAGCAACTGCCTGAATAGGCACAGCCAAAACATGTCCCTTTTTTTCTGGTTTTATGAGAGGAGGAAGAATTGACCCCACTGGCTATTTGAGAAAACAGATAGTAGAGCTGTTGTTTATTGATCCTTCTCTTGTACGCTCTGGGTAGGGGAAAGTAGTGTACCTCTGGAGCTGTGCCTACCTGGCAGAAAATTAGCACAGTGAAGCTGCTGCAGATGTCTTATCTCCATATATGATTTTCATAGTTGCTCAATAAAATAGTGGCAAAGCTAGGAAGAAAACTCATGAGTCCTGATCCTTTTTCCTGGGAAAAAGTCCTTCATATATATAGTGCTTTTTCTAAGAAAGACCTGAAGCCAGCCAGGTATAGCAGACTTGAGATTTGCAGTGTCCTCTTTCCTGGACTTGCCCACTCTTCTGTTTCTCCTCTATCCTTAAAATATTCTTGGTTTTCATTTCTATCTCCTTTTGTTTGTTTTCCTTCCATTTATTTCCTTTGCAAGTATTGAATGTCTCCTGTGGGAGAAAGCCTAGCCACATGTGTGTGCAATGATAGTTTATTTTTATTGGAGTCATTGACTGTGACTGTTATTCATTACTATAGGAAGAACTGCACTAACAAACTGCTCTGAGAGTTGGTTTTTTTGCTGGTGTAAAAAGTCTTGTTTTGTCCATAGCCACTGAGATTATCTACTGCGATCGTTAAGACACCAAGAGTTTGGAGATCAGACACTAGTACTGCCTCCTGAGTGTCCTGTTGTGTCTGGGGTTAAAAAGCAGATTCTCAGCACCTCTCAGCTTCCTTGTATGATGTCTCTTTAGGTCAGCTTTTCAACCATCTGTCCGCCTCTTTGCTACCTCAGCAATTCAATTGATCTCTTATTGGGGAAGAATTTGTGGTTGCACAGAGTACAAGCACAATCACTGGCAACTGTTACATCCTCCTAGGATGATAAAGGATACAGCCACAACACCACCAAACCAGGTCTACCTGTGATGATTCAGAAAATGCAAGTAAAAAGTACTATAAAATGTTTCTACCTCACTTGCACTTCTAGCCTTGACAGTGGATAAATAATCTTCACTTTTGTTTTCAAGTTATTACACATTTCTCTGTCACTGTGGGCGAGACCACCATATCCCATCTTTAAGGTCATGTAAGGAATTCCTGGTACTTCTTTAAGATCAATCTGTAGCATAAATAATAAAACTATTTGTAGTTGAATTAGGAACATATGCTTAACATAAATGTGAGATAGAGTTGTAAGCAGCCTAAATAATTTCACTTAAGAAATACAGAGGTGTAGGATTAATTTTTATCGATTAACCACTTCTGAAAGTGGGACAAAGTGAGGAAAGGTGAGTGATCTTCCTAGGCTTACCCAAAAGGAACATAGGATCTTACCCTAAAAGTTATTGCTAGGATGAACCAAAAAGTCGAGAAGTGATTGATCTGAAATTTTGCTATTATCACAGAGGTTCATAATTTCTAGAGATTTGTTCTAAATATTTCAGAATCTTTGCTTTCCACTAGCACTGACTCTTACAAACAAAGGTAATCTATCAGAATTTGGCTGAGAAGGTTCGATATCTTTGATATTAGTTTACATTTGTTGATGTAATTATCATGCTGATATTTCAGGATAGAGATTTCTTTCAATATTTTATCCCATGCTGAATCCATCTCAGGTTTTCTTTCTGGCTTTTGACAACTTTCCCTTCATTAATTTTCTTACTCAAGTCAGGGCCCATGGTTGCTGTTTCCCCCGCAAAAATGTCTTAAGCACATCTGCATTTCTCCCTCCCTCACTTCTTAAAATGAGAAACAGGGAATTCTTGGCTTTGCAGTCTTAGCAATGTTTTTTAATATGTGAAATTTGTATGCATTACGCTAAAGGAAAATAAACAGATGTGCTGCTACATATTGAGGGATTGAGACAACAGCAGGATGGTCAGTTGCCTTTTGAGTCTGTTCATTTTGCTGTTGTTTCCAGATGTGTGCTAATGGACATTTTTAGAATGCACACATAAACTCTACTTGCTTACTTTTCTGCACTAATTGGTTTGAATTTATGGAATGCCTCTCATAAAGTGTCTCTAGCTGCCACTGTTGCTTTTCTATAAATCAGTAGAAAGGAAACTCATTCCTAAACAGTTTCCTCTGGGTGGTATTTTCTTGTGGGGAAAGGGGAGATACAGCCTATTTAAACTGCTCTATAAAGAGTTTTATTGAGTTGTGTCCCATTAACCTGGCCTTGATGAAAGCCTTTTCAAACAGCTGGACTTCAGACAACCACATCTCTCAGGTGCTGTGCATGGCACAAATTAAATTATGGTTTCCTAAGAAATCATTTTAATCCAAATTACTATTTTTCACTTTTTTATGCCTTTTTTTTGCATGTACAGAAGTGTTAGGGACTCCTTGTCTACTCCCAGTACTGGGGAATGTTTATAGCACCACTTCTCATAGTTTGTTCACTAATGCTCAGCACATCTTAAGCATTCCCGGTTTCAATCCACCAGGGGTTTTTTTGGTTTTGGTTTTTTTTTTTTTTTGACTGAGAGAATACATGCGTGGTGTCTAGATATTTAGGAAGGATAAAGAATGACTGCATGTATCTCTTTTCCCTCAACCTGTTTGTTTTACCTCTTTATTCCTAATAATTACAGAGCCTGCCCAGCCTGTAGCCTTTCTTACTGAGAAGCATACAGGCACAGACAGTACTGCTCAAGTGGCTCAGTTTGCTTCTGCTTGAACAGGGGAAATTTCTGTGTGGAAAGCTTTTCCTTGCAATTCCTTGCAATGGTATTTGGATAAAGATACAAAGCAAGGGATAGTTGTTTTCATAGGGAAACACAAGGCCCTGATAAAGTCAAACAAGCTCTACAGTGATTTGCTTGTGAAGGCAATGTGATTTGATAAAATATTATTCTGGTACTGATTTCAGCCAGAAAATCTTTAGGACTGTATTTAATTTCTGAACTTCAATTTATGCAAATGCATAATGGGGTTATTTTTTCCCCACTCTTGTAAAGCCTTTTAAAAATCTGTATATTAAGTACCATGTATAAGCAAAATGTCGTCCCAAGAATCTTTGTGGTCACAGATCAGTAAATTGTTTATAGGTATATCTTGCAAGCTTAGTAAATAATTGCAGGAGACCTAAACTACCTTTTTTTTCTACCAGAACACTGGAAAGGTAATAGGGTCAGTTTTTGTTTCTGCAACAAGGGGCATTTATCTCCCAAGTGAAATCAGAACCTGTTCTGAGACTGAAGCCTCAGAATGCTCCAAGGTCTAATGAGCCCCTAGTGTTTGGTAAGACCTGGCAGAAAACACAACCATTTTATTTCTGCCTTGTAAAATGCCGTCCCATTGCCCTTAAGGGAGCAGGAAACAACAGGTATAGTGCTTTGAGAAGCCTTGATGCCACTGCAGCATTAGTGCCCATTAGGGAACTCTTGGTTCTCTCTTTGGGTACCTTTCCAGTGGGCTGGAGGCAGCCTGAGCTGTGCGATTGAGAAAGAGAGCTGGCCTTGGGAACTGGGTCATAGCTCTTGCTCAGAAGTAAATGATCTGCAGAATAAGGACATTTCTAGAATGTATCAAATTCCTGCACATTGGGCCCAAGAAGAAGCAAAAGGGAGGGCAGAAAAAACTGTTATGAAGTCTTCTGGGATATCTGATGCAAAATCAACTTTGTTGTTTTCCTTACTGGGTCTTTCCTGGGTTCTCTTGCAGCTGAAAAAACAATGCTTCTAATCTACAATAAGAAGAGAAATTTTGGCATGGAGATTGTCCACCCAGTCAATTTGGCACAATTATGGGAAAGATTTGTTTAGCTTAGCACTGATTTTATTGGTACATGAGTCTAATTGAACCTTGAGAGATAGTTGAGTGACGCTGTTGCTGGTGTAGGGTTCCTTCTCAAATCTCAGCTGTGCTCTTCTGAGTGAATGTGTTGTAACTGAAGAGTTCTCCTGAAATGAACCAACTATTAGCAGGGCTTGTTTACTGCAATAGGAAAACAATATGAATTAGCAAAATATCCCAGTAAGTCACTGTTGTTTCAGTAAGGGCCATGAGCATAATGAGAGCCATACTCCCTTCACAGGTCTCTTGTATTCAGTCTCTAGATCTGAATTCAAAAATATCTATTAACTGTAAATGTGGGTTTGTTTTTCATTCAGTCCTTAGTGCATGCATATGCATTTTGTCAGTACAACAGATGAGAATAATCTAAGTCTAGGAGAAAAGTAAAAGTAAGAAAAAACTTGACACAGTACAAAATAAAAAGAAGAATCTCTTCACTGGTAATAAGCTGACATACATTAAAAGAGGGTTCATGTTCCTTAGTCATTGTTAAGAACCAATTTCTTGTAATACTCTCTGCAAAAAAACAGGGATGAAACTTGTCATTCCAGTCTAAATGGAAATGATATATTAAAAGTTAATACAGCTGGTTTTCTCCAGTATTTCATTGAAATATTAGTCCACTAGTTTTGTTAAAATAATTATTTTTCCATTATAAAATTGTAAATTTTTTTATCGTGTGAGAGCTCATAGCTCACTCAAAATCATCTTATTATTTCACTGTTTGGTAGTTTATCATCCTGGCATTTTCATAACTAATTTGATATAAGACTCTGCCCCCTTCATCTTCCTTACTTTGTCTTTTGGCAGGGCATTGGCTTGATTTCTGAGTATCAGACTACTTCTGAAAGTTCACCCAATACATTTTCCAATTCATCACTTTCCTTGCTATTGACAGGGGATGTTGTCCAAATAATTAGTATTTTCTGCTGGGCTTCTGCAATCAATTTCTGTGATTCATCTCTTCCACAAAGCCTATAAACAATAAATTGTGTTAATAAAAATGCTTTCTCTAATTAAAAAGCAAACTTTAATGTACAATTTTTCTGGTGTCATCATCAATTCTCTCCAAACTTTTTGTTTCTCAACTGCTTTGCCTGTCTCTCATTCATCTTCCTTTATCTAATCTAATAGCATCTATCCAGTTTCTATTCACTTTTCATCAAGGTGATATATTTCCTCTTTCATAGAACCTTTGTATTTTTAACATGCCTCATGGCAAAAATAATTTTTCAGCTGTTTAATGTTTATTGTACATTGTTGGGAAAAAAAGGAAACTAAGATTTCAATATTTTGCAGAGGTAGGACTTGGCAAAACTTGAAATTGCCTTGATTTTTACTTCTCTCCTCCATCTCTGTCATTCGCACTTTGTAGGGACAGCAGCATTAAGAATAACTGCATCTGGATTTTGCATTCCATTCCAGAAACTCATGGGTAACTCATGGATAGCATTCCAAAAGTCTCAGAGATAGGATGAATGGGAAAGACTCCGTACTGTTTCATGATTTTTCTATTTTCTATTAATTTCACTATTTAAAAAATAATTTTTGTAATCAAAATGCCTGTTAATGTCTTTAGATTGTTACTTACCATTACCGTTTACTCATCTCAAAATGTGTACTAGTTTTGGTGCAAATTTTGACTGCACTGAAGTGTTAATAGGAAAAAAATTCTGCTGAGGTCTGGATTTCATCTTTGATTCTGTGATTAAATAATGCTTATCACTAAAGGTGTGTCTTTTGCTTATCTGGCTTGGAAATGGCTGTAAATTCCTTTACGTACATCAAGAACATTAGTGGACTTCTATTTTCCTTCCTTTTCCTCAAACAAAAAAGGAACCAAGGAAATCTTTTATGTTGGACTGAAAATTTCGGTTCTTGATCTTAAATTTTAGAAAGTCAGATTGTGGAAAGATGTTCATGTTTCAGCTTTTTATTAAATAATTCTGATTCAGATAACATACCTTTCTGTGCTCTCTCCAGTTTTTGGCCAAGAGTGATTTAGAATTTAAAGAAGACATATAGTTAAATATATGTGAGTGTTAGAAATGCCTGTTCTGCCTGTGCTCTCCGCTTCAGAGTTATCCTGGAAGACCCCCTCCTGTTCTCCAGAGGTGGCTTTTTGGAATCTTAAGGAGAGGAGCACATGAGATTTTTAACTACAAATTCTGTATTTAAAAAACAGCAAATTTTTCTTGGTTTATTCACTACAGAGATCCTCAGTTGCATGTGAGCCATGAAAGACATTGTTCATATGTATTGTTCCAACTCTCTCAGTTCTGTCAGCATAAAAGATGGGTTGGAGGACTTTGATGCATCTCAGGAAGCCCATAGGACTTGAAGAGACATAATGGGTCATGAAGTGCACCCTAGGTGGTGCTTCATATCCCTTTAATTAATATTTTAATCTGAATCCTTGTTTTCTTCATTATCAGTTCCCATTTAGCAGTGTTAAAAGCTTTACAGAGATCCAAAGAGATGAGTTCAAATTTATATGAGATTTCTTAAAAAAACCAAAAGAGGATGTCAGGTATATCTGGCATGACATCCATGTTTTGTTTTACCCTATTTTCCAAGGCTTGAATTCATAGAATAATAGAATATCCTGATTTGGAAGGGGCTCACAAGGATCATCAAGTCCAGCTCCTGGCCTGAGAGTGTTGTCCAAACGCTTGTTGAACTCTGTCAGGCTTGGTGCTGTGACCATTGCCCTGGGGAGCCTGTTCCAGTGTGTTCCCTATGAGGATTGTGTTTGTTGCTTCTCAGTTATATTGTTATCTTCTTCAAATTCACAGATACATGATAAATACTAGCTATCAAACCTAAATTCACATGCTAATTCTTGCAGTGTTTTTCCAGTAGAGATTATCTACTTTCTGCTGAATGTACTAAGCTCCTGGAGCTTTCTTTCCACTCAGTTGTTATTTCTGTATCTGTATGATATGGATCATTCCCATTACATGCCTTTTCTTCTTTTTCAGTATTTTCCTACTTGTAGAAAACTGATTATTTCTTCAGTTACATCTAGAATCTATTTAATCACCATCCCAATGGAATTTCATGATAGCTCTTTTATTTTCTTTTATTCTTTTTATTTCCTTTTTAATATTGTTAATAATCTTTCCAGGGTCAACATTACCTTGATTTTTGATAATTCCTGATTTATACTTCCATTTCCTGGCCTTCAAAACATAATTTTGTTTTTTTTGATATGTATTTCCTTCTATGCTTTTTAAGTTTATTTTCTATATGTAAGAACTTACACTGTGATATCTATTCCAACCACAGGATGATTTGCAATGGCTTTTTACAGTTTTTTCTCTTTGGTTGAAAAGCAAACCTAAATATATATTTACTTATTTTTTAAAAAAATGTTACATTAATGTAGAGTTTGGTGTTAAAGAATTCTGTGTACTCTCTCTGGCTGTGAAATATGTGATTATACTTCTCAGTATGATTCTTTTTTTTTTTGTAAGCAAACATTCAAAATAAAGCAATACCTTTGAATATTCTGAGCTGTTCCAGTTTCACTAAGAAGGAAGCTAATTCAGACACTCAGATGTAGCTGTGCAGCAGCAGCCTTTCAGAGGGGCCCTGTGATGTGCTGCTGAAAGGATGTGATTTATTATGTTTTTTCTTTGCTATGCTTAGTTATGCGCATATTGTAACTGCATAAAAATGCAGCAGCAGAATGTACATAGCATTATTTGAATGTCTATCCCTGTGCACGTATAACTGTGCCTCTCATGCACATACATATATAGGTTAGTATTTATGTGCATGGAATGCCAAAAATTTGACCTTAGACATCAGATTTGTGACTGTTTCGCTGCGGGCCTCTCCAATTAAACATCCAGCTGTTGTGGGAGATTCTACCTGAGTGTTTGCACAGTTTTTCCACCCATCCTCTCACTCATGTCCTCAGAGGTGAGGGAGTGTGCGAAGCAACTGGACGCACTCACCTTCACTCTGCTTTCATCTTGGCAGAGTCCCCCTCCTGCTGTGCTAGTGGGAAGTGCTGGCTCTAGGGATAACGACAGGCAAGGGAATTTGGGTTTTGTGAGGGTGCATCAGGGATGTGGGATGTGGCATGCCCCTCTTTTCTCCAGAAGATCATTCCAGAGAGAATGGTAATTAACATGGAAGAGGGAAAAGTGCAACCACAGCAGTTTTCCTACTTGGAGTATTCACAAAGGTTGTATTGCATCCTGAGGTGGTTTTGCCAGTTTCATATGGCTGAAAGGAAAACACTGACATTTGGACTGGTCTGATGTTTTCCGGATGTATTTGTGGTCTTTATGTGTACCTGCTTTTACTTTTCAGTTTCAAAGAACAAGGGGGATTATGTTTGATTTAAATGCTGAAAATCATAAAATTGTTAGCTAGCTGTGGGTAAAATAATGGTTACATTTGAAGAACCAGATATGAGGATTTTGTTTCTTCAGTTTGTATCAGAATTAGATGAGAAAGAGTTGCAAGACTAAGCATCTACGCCTGGTCCTGTCTGCAGATTATATACAAATAGAAATGAAACCTACCTACTCTGCAGACACCCTTAGCATTTAAAGTGCTACAGGAAAGTCACGTGAGCTCTGATGCTGCATCAGAATTTGCTGTCAAATCCTCTGGATACTTAAAAACACTGCAGAGCTCAAACTTCTGGTGCTTGATATTGTTATTCTTACTCTTAGGAATAAATGTCCCAGTCCTGTATGTCTATGAAGTGATTCAATAGTGTCTGACTTTGCAGGGAAATGTGAGTAGTTTTGGTGAGCATGAACTTACTTGTCTTCCTGTAGTCTCTCTTGGATTTTGCAAAACCTGCTCACTATGTCCCCACTGATTGTTAGGCACCCCCCAACCAAAATTCATATGCAGTGACCCTTACGACTGCTTGAATGTTTGGCAGAATTAGGGCATGACCTTTGGAAATAGTGATGGGGTTTTTTACATCATTTGAAATCAGCAGCATCTGCTAGGACCTCTAAAAATATGATTGTTACTGTCTGTAGTTCTACGAAATCTGTATTTTAATGTATCTGACAGAGGGCTGCCTATTGTGGGCAGGGAGAGTGCAGTATCTGACAGGGCTTTGGAAATCTAGGGATGGTTCCACACCATGCTGCTCCACAGTCCTCATGGATGGGGTAGATGGAAGTAGTGCACTGAAAGGAAACGGGGGGCCCGGCTCTGTGTCCTCAGCAGTCACGGCTCAGGCTCTAATGAGTGGATCTCTTCAGATCCCTGGTGAAGGTCAGCATGAGGTGAAGGGAAACCATCTACCCAAACCACGTCCTCAGGCCAGGAAGGCAGGCAGGCTCTCCCAGGGTACGTGGCCACTGCTGGGAGGACTGGTTTTTCAGATATCATCCTTTTCTACCTATTGAAGAGGTGAGCAAGAACCGTGTTTCAGGTTTGTTCAGCAGCTCTGTGCCAGAGGCAAAGCAACAGCACATTCTCTACTTCGGCCATTGCTGTCAGCAGCTTCTGCAGGGCCACGCAGGCACCATCAGATCAGTATTTGTGCTGATCACACTCTGGGCAGAACATATTAAATTTATCATTGAAATGTCACTTTCATGTAGGTTCATGTAACAGAACGGGGGTTATTTTGAGGCAGGTTGTGAGGGAGCAGTCCTTGGCAATGAGCAGACATCAAGCAGCCAAACAATGAACTCTGGCATATTTGTTTGAGTTTGCCACCTACCCACATCCCCTACCCTGCCAACAAACCCATTTCTTTGTCTCCAGAGCTCTGCTGGAGTTCATCTGCCACAGAGAATGGTTCTTCCATGGTGGAGCAAGGGAGCTTGGGATATTTCTGGCCTGACTGTGAAGGGCCAACACACCCTAATGCCAAGCTAAATTCAGTTGTTCTATACACCCTGAGGGAATTCCAGTTCCTATTTTGATATTCCAAAGACAAGATCCTTGAATAAAGCTTGACTTGGTCTTTACCCCTTTTGCAAAAGTGGACATCCAGATACTTGCAATGGCATGTTACTGTCCCTAGTGTGGTGACCCATGGGTGGACATGTTGCTTCCAGGGGCTGAGGAGGGGTGGACATGTTGCTTCCAGGGGCTGCTTCCAGGGGTGGAGTTCTTGGAGTAGCCAAGGGAGCATATTTGTGGAATGGCTAATGACAATTAAAAATTGCCATACACAGTGGCAGTAGCAGTTTTGCTCAAAATTGTCTCCAAGTGTAACAGCCTGAACCAGCATGAATGGTTAAGCTTAACAGGATGTCTATAGACAAGCAAAACTTACTGTTTTCATGGCAATGTTTTTTTAAGACCTGTAAATCCTTTTAAAATTGTAGCATGGTCTATATATGTGTATGAAAAGACCTCAGCTACTCAGAAGTGACAGGGCTAGATCAGTAACTACCATGTTATTTCTGAAGTATGCTTTACTACTTCTGGAAGTTAAATCTGGTGAGATTGTTTTACAGATTTAAGCTTTGATCAGTATGTTAGAAATATGTGTACTCATATATTATGTTTGTTTTGCAGATCCTGGTTGCTAAATCCCCTGTCGCTCCATTCTCTGCTTTTTTCTACACCATCGAGAAATCAGGCTTGGTCCTTCAGGGTAAGACCAGAGCATTGGTTGTTTTGCCTTTTCAATTAGTATTTTAAGCAGACTGAATGTAGACAACAGCAACTACTGTTGAAAGTGGTGCTATTTATATGTAATTAAAGCCCCACACATTTAAACAGTCTGGTTAACAAGAGCAGTCTTGTGCCGCATTTACTGATTTGTCTTGGATTACACTAAATTAGTTTCTGCATATTCCCAGGGATCCAGGAATGGGCCCTGAAATTATTAATCAAGGCTCCTTGTTTTCCTTCAAGGTAAACTGGTCTGGTTCTGGTAACACTGGTCCTATGGGATAGGTTTCTTCAGGAGAAACATACCTATCTGTCATTAATAACCTGCTCTAATAAATGTCTCTTCTTTAACAAATGGCTTGACATCAATAAAAATACAGGAAATTAATATTTTTTTTGTATTTATGATCATTGTAATGCTAATTCCCCACGGTCTTAAATAATCCTCAGATTCTCTAGAATATGAAGAAGTGTACTGAAAAGCTGGATATTGCCACCACGATGGCAGGGAACTAGGATTCCTCATGGCCATGTCCTAAATCACGTACTTTCATACCACAGCAAAGAGGGAAGTTCAACTTTTCCCTTCTTCCTGCAGCCCCCCCCCCCCCCGTTTATCCCAATAAACTTCCTTAGTTTTTGACAGACATCCTTAGATCAATTTTGTTCAGTTGCTCTCTGTTGATATGCAGGCTGACTCCTGATTGCTGAGTCAGTTTGACAGACTAAATAAAACTAGTCACTGCCTGTTACTTCTGTTCAGGAGAGGCACTGGGATATGCAGCCATGACATTAAGAAAAGTGAGTATAGCTGTTTCTCAGGTTCCAGTGATTGAGAATCACTGATCCTGTGAATGACTACATACATTTTGAGGGATGTGAACAGTTCTCTTTCTGATTGCACATTTTACACCTTCAAACAGGCTGTACCAAACTAATGATATCATTTTATTTCCCAATGTCTCGAGTGTGCTTACACCTCAGTTAATGCAAAGTGTCAGAAAACAAAAGAAGAAAAAATGTTTTATGGTGTCTGCTTCCATTTGATACATCTACATAATGATAATAGGGAGAGGGGTCCATCTGGTGTTTCGAAGCCTTTGGATACTATACTCAGTGTCTTTGGGCATTTGATCTGCTTATTTGGTACCAGTAATTCTAAAAGTCTATAGTAACTATAAACCATTTTTAGTAGTTTAAACTGAGGTTACTTGGAAGAGTTGGTCTTGACATGGTTTGTTTCAGTATAGGGCAGAAGATAAGCTACTTTTCTATCTTGGATATCTTCTGGGTTGCATAGATGTTTCTGGTCATTTTTCAAAAAGGCAGACAGGTTTCTGCTCTGCCCTCAGGCACTAATGTAGTGAAACTTTGGGAAAGAAAGTTTTCCCATTTCAGAAACAAAGAGGATCTTTATTTTTTCAGATCTCTTCTGCTAGCCATGAATATAGCTTTCACAGGACTGAACCCCTCCCTTAAAGAACAAATGGGCCTGGTACACTTAATGATGATGGAGCAGCACTCTCTGATAGAAGGATATCACTGTATTAGGAGTGTGGCAATTGCTGTTTTCCCTGTATCCTTGTGGTTTTGGGGTGTAAATTTCAAATACCATTCACCATTTTTCTAAAAGCAGGTGAGACATCATTTTGAATTTTTTTAAGTAAATGATGTCTCAATATCAGGCATTCTTTGTACATTTTGGAAGGTAGCTAGGATCTCGTGTTTGTGAGCCTTTTATTACTTTGACTACACCATTATGTTTCTATTTTAGATACTTTTCTTCAACATGGGTAACGAGGAAGGGCATGGTTCCCCTGATAACGTGCCCCAGACTGTTTCACAGAGACTTGTAAACACTTACACGTGAGTCGTCTCACTGAGCTGTGCAAAGTAATTATTGCATGTTCTCATCCCACATTTCAGTGATCATTATTTCTGTGGAAAGAGGAAGTGAGGAAATAACCAGGAAATGGCTGGTTTGGATAAGATGCAGAAAGTGGCACCAGGCTGCCTTGTGCAAGAGGGGCTAAAGTTTTCATGAGAGTTGTAATTGGTGCTTCTCTCCAAAGGGAAGCTGGATGCAAGGTAAAATGACAGTGAGGTGACTGGCCACGGATCAGCGGGTGAGGGAGTGTCTCTGCATCACTGCTGAAGGGACATCATGTAGCACTAACAAGAGGAATCTGTCCCGCAGCCTGACTGCAAAGGCAACTCTCCCATTCAGGCTTTGTTGTTTAATTCAGTTGGTGTCAGGAGGTGAGCACATTCGGGGTGGCTGATGGGAACAAGTGGATGGGTGTGGGAACTGGTGAGAAGCAGCAGCTGGCTGAAGTGCCCAGGATTCTTTCTTTTTACTCAGGGGGTCCCATCCCGGGACCATTAACCAATAGGCCATAAACAAATTGATATCGGAAAACGTGGCTGGAAGCTGCTTGATTAGCGAGGGTGAATGGGGAATGAAAGACAAAGTGAAAGTGTGATTTAACAGTTCTACAAGCAATTTCCATTGCCACCTCTGAAGGATTAGGATGTGTGGAATAGGCAAAAAAAAAAAAAAAGAGGAGGAGCTCACTCCCTCTTTGTTCTGTGGACTGGAGGATAATAAAACGGCAGGAGAGGCAGTGCGGCTAGTTAGGGATTTCACAGACTGCTATTTGATGCAGTTTAAGGAGCCCTTCTGCTATTGTTGCAGTTAAAATGAGAAGCGGAACTGTTCTCCATTCGCAAAAATCTCCAGCGTCCTCAGGAAGAGGGCTGAGAGCAAAAGGCTATTAAGATGGTAATGTTGTCCCATTTGGAGGAGTGTATCAAAATCCTCTTTGTCAGTGTAAATCGCTGCTCTGTTTCCCTGGTATCTTTGCATCTCACGGCCTGTGCAAGCACAGAAGTTTTTGGAGACCCTAGTGAAGGCAGAACTGCTTCTCTTTTATTGTCAGAGGAGATCTCCAGGCTGTCCAAGGGTGCCACGGAGAAAAATTCTTTGCATTTATAAACTGAAGTGTTCAGTGATGAGGAGAATCCATTTATTCACTCAGTTTTTTATTTCCACTTTCAGACTAAAGAAATTATATTTGATTATTGGAAAGCAAGATTGGGCAGTCAGAGATTTAGCAAGAAAAGTCTTCAATCTCCTTCTTTTATTGCTTCAGTATGCTCTGTGCTGTGGAGGGGATGGACTGCAACCCCCCAGAAAACCCCTTGGTTGTCTTTACATTGCAATACAATGTCATGTCATGTACTGCTATGCTGTACAGTGTCACTCTGTGATGAACCTGAGCTGTGAGTGCAGAATCCAGTGTGAGAGCAGATCTCTATTTTGTAGAGATCTTAGACAAAGAGGCAGAAGCATGGATCTAAGCACAGCAAAATACTGGAAGTTTAACTGTCAGCTTGTGTATGATGTTTAAGGACTTGCTATTGCTTCCCTATTTTAATATACAAGTTAAAGTGAGTGAAGTTATACTGTTAAAAAGAAAAATAACATTAGAAAAGCTACAGAGCTACTTGGTTAAGACTGCAAGTCGTAAGATGATTTTTCTCATTGGCAGTGATATAATTTCTGGTTTGCTTGGAAATTATTAGCTGGTGATTCTATTCCTAGTGTTAACAGAAGAGATTCTGAACTGTTCTTGCCTAGTTTTAGTTTCATTGAAGTTCAATATGGCAGATACTGGGTTAGGTCAGCTGAACTAGAAGATGTCACGTAGCCTTGCACACACATATGCAAAAAACATATGCTAAGTAAACTGATGTCAGTTTTAAGCTGTATTCTGTGGGTGATCGTCAGAGTCTAGCTTTAGAAGCAGCAGTGTTCTGGGGTATGAATACAAACTAGCAACAAGCCTAGCTGTTAGCAACTGATAACTTAGCTGTTTGTGGAAGTCTCATTCCATCTTACTTAAGTAAATGCCTTTTGTTACCAAGAGGATGGTGCTGCAAAAGAAGACAGGGAACACGGTGGCTGTTTGCCAGCTGAAAAGTCTATTGGGACTTTTCACTGAATGCTTTAACTAAGTGATTAGCGTTGCTCTTCACTGAAAACACTCTGAAGCACTGAAAACATAAGGCAAATTATGTTAATGAACTGGGACTTGCTTTTGTGTAATGATTTATTTTCATAGGGTTTAAAGATAGGTAGAATTAACAGTTCATCCAAACTGACTTCCCGTATATCATACGTGTTTCCTTCAGGTACCTGGTAACTTACATTACACTGAATTGTGTCTTTTAGAAAGGTATTCATTTTCGTTTGAAGACATCAAGAAATGTGACCTCCTGGTTTGCCTTGACTGTGTTTTCAAGTTTTAGCTACCTTGGTGCTAAACACTTGTTCTGTATTTTGGATTAGAATTTGTCTGCCTTCACCTTCCAGCCTCAGTTCTTGTCATGACCTTCAATGCTAAATAAGTCACTAATGCTGTTAAGTGGTTGCTATTTTTCATGAGTGTACTCGGCCGTGGCAAATGGACCTCAGGACTTAAACGGTGGGGCCAGTTCTGCGCATGCTGTGCCTCACCTGAAAAATCCACTGCACAGGCTGGAAGGGCACACCCACGTGGGGAGAGCCCTTCCCCAGATCCTCATTCTCGAAGTCTGGCCATACTTGGCATTATGATTTATCTTATATGTTTTCCTTTTGAAAGAAAGTTATAATTGTCTGAAAATACAACCTCAAAACTTTTGTGTGTCATGCTGACTGGCTCTCCTCACTACTCACAGAAAGGACAGAATACCTTGTACTGCTAAAGGGAAGAGTTTGGGTTTTGTGCCACAGGATGGGATGATTTGTTAGTTGATTAATCCACCCTTTCTCCTGCCCTCTTTTCCATTGCACACAATCTATCTGAACACAAACATGCTCAACCTGCATGTAATGTCTTACTGAGACAGGTAACTTCTGATAAGTAGAAACAAAAGAATGTGGCACTTGGAAGAGAGTGTCTTAGGTTTTAAATTTCACAGTACTAAGGGAAAAGATCTGGTAACAGCTAAATCCAGGGAAACCTTGGTACATTAGTTTCATTCTTCCCTAAAGTAATGAAAGAGGCTCATTTTGATCTCAAAATAGCATAGGGTGTGGGTTTGTAGGGCAGCATGGCAAACCTTCTCCAAAGTGTTGCAAGTAATTTATGCGGCTGAAGCAAGTGAAAAGTGCCTCATTTTATTTTGTAAAGAAACGAGTAGTAAGGTAGAAAGGGAATTCTGAAAGAAAGGGCAGCATTATTTGTATTGTATTGTGTGGGTTTGAACAGTAAAAGACAATGATTTACTGCATCAAAAGCTTTTATTCAATTGAAGAACTGTAACTATTAAGTGACCTTTGTCTGGAGCAACATGGATATAATCTGTAAAATGAAGCAGGGTTGTACTTGATGTGTGAATGGGTGTAAAACAGATTAATGAGAATAGAGTTGTGCATCGCTATTGAGATGGTAACAGATTTCCAGTGCCACTGGTGATTTCCAGCCCTACTGGAGGGATAAAGAACTGATTATTGTTAGGATCTCTGTGGGGTGGAACCGTTTTTGCTGTATTCCCCACAGGGCACTGAAAGTTTCATGCTATTTCTGACAGGTTTGTAATAATGAGAGAAAAAAAGCATTATGAGTTTGTAGGTTAGGTCTATCCTGGGAGTAAGGCATGTGAAAAAAATAAAACTCCCATCATCCCAACGCCAGCAACATCACCCCTATAGATGTAGCTGACATTAAAAGAAAAATATATCCTTTTGTTCAGGC
The DNA here is from genome assembly GCA_035583155.1 of Acropternis orthonyx. Classification (NCBI taxonomy): domain Eukaryota; kingdom Metazoa; phylum Chordata; class Aves; order Passeriformes; family Rhinocryptidae; genus Acropternis; species Acropternis orthonyx. The sequence goes on along the minus strand of JAWWEU010000158.1, from coordinate 30,444,647 downwards.
AATTCATGCCATTTTGAGGAATGGGTTACTAAACCCGACGCAGGAATGGTGTTTGCTTGGGTGAGGGTGTCCTCGCTGGACAGCTTTGTGGGAACTGCTCTACTGCTCTGCAGCAGCATTGGCAAAACCTTGCTAAAGTAGCCAAACTCCATGGCTATCAAATGAAGGAGGTCAGAGAAAAAAAGCACAGATGCAAAACCAACTGAAACTGGTAATGAAGAGAGGGGGAAGGGAAATATTTTAATGGTGAAGGAAAACTAGAGGCATCTTGGGTCTAGATCCAATAGAAACAAAATAAACTGTCATTTCAATAAAATTAAATGTTTCTGTCTGCAAACATGAACTATCATGTAGTGGCATAGTAGATAGCAGATTAGTAAGCTTTTTGGCCATACTTTTTGCTTTGAGCTTAACTCGTGAGAGGATATTATGCACTTTAGTACAATGTATTGAATTAGCTGCTTATTCCTGAAGATACTTGTAAATATACTGAAGGTGCAGTACTGCTGCCTTCACTGAAAGCCAAACATGTCCCTAAATGCTTTGCTAGATTGCAATTCAAGTGCCAGCATTTAATATGTCTGAAGTTCTACTAAATGTAATATGCAAAAAGCCTTAGTGCAAGCAGTGGGTCAAATCTGTTCTCATTTATGCAAGTGTGAATCAAAACTGATTTCTTTTAATCCAGTGTTGTTAAAACAATGAGCTGAAGAGTGTAAATCTGTTCCTCTCTTTTCAAGGCTGGCATGGGCTTCCTGGGACAAAATGATCTCACTTCAGAGAAATCTTCTTACCAGGCTCTCTGTAATGAATTCCTGATCAAAGTGGGTTGCTCCCCTGGGTTTTCAGCATAGTGCTAAAGCAAATGGCCTTTTTTCTAAAAGGCTTTTAACATAAGGACTGAAATTGTCTGTTGATTAGAGGTAGTATCTGTGATTTGTGGCAATATATTGTTCTGGGAACTGAACACTGTCATAAAATACCAAGACTCTACTAGTAATTGCCTGGATTTAATGTAGATGTTATATCTTTCAAGCTACAGATTTGTAAAATAAGGTCAAATGTACCTAAAATGGACTTAATGTTCTTAAGTGAACACAGTCATGAGTAGGAAGCCAAAAAAAATTCTGTTCAAAAACATGTTTTTCAGCCAGAGTAAAGTCTCATGCTTTTGTGTGCAGCTTATGAAAGTAAAAGGCACTTAGGTCTCACTGTGATTTATTCCTTTCTCATGTAGGCACAATTAGATTTCTTTTTCTATCCTCAAAAGTTGTGTCTATTCTGTCTTCACTACTAGCATGTTTGGTGAAGCTGTCACTGCTGTAATTTGATCTTGTGAAACAATTGTTAGCAATAGAGAACTATGACCCAAATGACTTAACCTTGGTAATAGATGCAACTTTAGCTATAGGAATTCATGTATTCTCCATGTTAAAATCTTGTAAAATCTCTGACTGTACAGCCTGTTTGCCAAAGAGAAATGCTGGACATTTTATTGTTCCCTATGCTGGGGAGGGGAGAGTGCTGTGGAGATCCTACAGTTGCCTAAAGTCTAAACCTGGAAGTCTCCAGAGTGCAATTCTGTGTAGACAAGCACATTTGAATAGCACTTCATCTAAACTAGCAAACTTTGCCTGAGGGGCAGCTTACCAGCACAGGGATAATGCTTTACAAACAGGGCTTCCACTGCTTTGGCCCCAGTGCTGTTTTTCTTTGAAACTTTCACTGTGTTTCCAGAATTAACACACCCAGAACAACCTCAGGTATCTCTGCATCTGATGTGTTGACTTGCCCTGTCTTTAAAAGTGGAGTAACCACAGATTTAAATGATCTTCTCATATAAGCTTAAGTCTGTCTTGATAAGATGAATAGGAATATATAGCACTTTAATAGTAACAGACACACCCTCAGCAAACAGTGTTTTGCTTCAAAACCTTTTTCTCATTATAGTCATTCCCTAAAATTAATAATATTGGGCTGTTACTGTAAAGCATTTTCTGCAATGTTCCTTTGAACTTTAGCACTGCCCCTTGATGTTTGTGTTGTAATGAAACCAGAATCTGGTCCTTCGTTATTCAGTTTTGTGAAGATCCCTGAAAAACTTGTGAGATTAAATTTCAGGGCCAGATTGAGTTAACCAGGGATTATAGAGATGAGAGAGGCAGCAACTTTAGTCAGCAGTTTGCTGGAGCATGGTGTATCAGCCCTGGTGCTTCCTTGGTTTGCCACCTGAGTAACTCTAGAGGGTCTGCCTTGGGCCTCAGTGGAGGTGAGGCAGCACACATACAGCTGTAGGAAGCAAAGGCAAATGATGTTGCAATTAAAAGTTCAGCAAGAGATGTTGTTGTTGAAAACATCATCCACAGAATCTCATTTTCATTTAAACTTCCTAGTTTTTCCATTACAGAAACAGTCTCCCATACAGTCCAATGCCCTGTGAAGGTGCACTTTTCCAAAGCAACTGAGATTGGACGTGGCACTGAGTGCCATGATCTAGTAAACAGACGGGAGTTGGATGAAGGGTTGGACTCGATGATCTCTGAGGTCTTTTCCAACCCAATCGCTTCTATGATTCTATGAGGAGTGCTGTTTCTAGAAAATGTTGGGGAATATTTGAATGCTATCAAGTAGTCTGGATAGAGTGCTGCGTGCAATTGCAGAGACCTTGGCTGAGATATGTCTTACTACTCAGTGAATAGGCTTTTAGAATAAGCAGGCTGATATCTGAAGTTGTGAACACCAAGTATTGCACTTGTGAAGATGTCCTAAGTGAGTTTAGGAATGAGATTCTTGCTTAGTAGCATATAGAAAACATCCCATTCCTCCTTCAGGCTGCATATGCTTGATGAAGGACTTCAGTCTTGAGGTGTGTCAGATGGGAACTGCACACTACATCTTTTACTTCGTGCCATGTTCGTGCTGCGAGTGAATGACCCAAAACAAGGTATTGGGCAGCCAGGCACACACATTGCAGCTGCAAGTCTGTAGACCATATCCTGTCTGCCATGGCATTTGCTGAAGTCCACAGAGGAGCAGAACATCCTGTTTGCCTAGTTTTCTTTTGTCTGCCCCATACTACCACAGGGAGAATATTACTATATATCTTTCCTCTTCTGCTCTGAAATTGGATCACAGCACTCATGATTGTGTTCAATAGCTGGAAATGCTGAGGATATCCGATTGCTGAGGTCTCTTATTTTAAACACCACATGCCAGGAAAAGTATGTGGGATCCCACAAGCTTAGCACTGGAGGGTACAGGATGCATCAACAGGAAAACCAAACAAAACATGAAGCGAAATTCATTTGAAAAGGGAAGGGGCTCATATACCACCAATCAGCAGTGTTTAAACTCTTCTGTTCCACACAATAGACCTTTTATTTTCGTTTGGTTTTTCTCAATATGCAAACTATCTTGAATTGATTTTTAGAGCTGCAGCTGTCACCAAAGGCAGTGGGAGCTGTAGGTGCTTGTTACCTTTGAAAATAAAGCCAATGTATTCTAATGTGGCAGCACAAGCCAAAACCGCTAAATCAGGGTGGTTAAAGCATAGCTTTGATAGTTCTGTAATGTGATCCCAGCCACATTCATGTTTGATACAGAGGTAAGGCCTCGTGCTGTGCACACCAGAGCTCAAAGGTATGTTGTTTCTTTGCTGTTCAGCCCTCCTTCCTCTACAGCTTCATTGCCTTGCCTCATCACTACAGTCCTTCCAGCTGAGTAATACTCACTAGGACTTTATTGGAGTTTAACAGAAGTAACTTTTATTTATCCTGAATACTTTCTTTTTCTTGAAAAACATGTTTTCTCCCCCTTTTTCTTTCAAATATGTGTTAGGCTGAACTGGGGAATGAGTGGTGACACAATTGACCCATAGTCTCCAACCTGCAGTAGCAAGGACAGGCAGACACCTGAGGCACTGTTTGATTTTCATTAGAAAGACTTGTCGTGCCCTAGGAAAGGTTCTTAAGTGATGGACAAAAATCAGAGCAAGTTCAGATTTCTCCAGCGTAGAATGAACTAAATTCCACTGTCACATCTAAACACGAGGGGAGAAAGGTGTCCCTCAAAGCTGGTCTCAGCTGTTGGGGCTCAGGAAGGATACCACTTACTGCTGCATCACTCAAGGGCACAGGAAACTTAAGCACACAGACAGAATCTGCAAACTCAAAGCCTCCTCTGGCAGAGGAGGTAGTAAACTGCCCCACTTGAGGGCTGCAGCCAACAGTATAGCACTAATTTGGGCTGGCTTGCCTCACACTCAATTTAAGAGTGGGGAGTTTTTTGTGGACAGATCTTTGCAGAAAAAGAGCCTTGACCAAGGATGAAGCTGTCTGCCCCAATTGTTCCTCTTCCCACTCACCACTGAAACAACTTTTGCCTCCATAATCCAGGAGGAGATGGTCAGCAAACTGCTATCCAAATTAGACCTGCACAAGTCCACGGGGTCTGATGGGTTTCACTCAAGAGTACTGAGAGAGCTGGCTGAAGAGCTCACTGAGACACTTACAATCATTTACTGTCAGTCAGGTCAACAGGGCAGGCCAAAGATGACTGGAAATTGGCAAATGTGACAACCATCTATAAGAAGAGCCAGAAGGAGGATATGGGGAGCTACAGGCCTGTCAGCCTGACCTTGGTGTCAGAGAAGGTCATGAAGCAGATCATCTTGAGTGTCATCATGCAACCTGTACAGGACAGCTGGGGGATCAGGCCCAGACAGTCTGGGTTTGTGAAAAGTAGGTCCTGCTTGACCAACCTTATCTCCTGCTATGACAACATGATCTGCTTGGTGGATGAAGGAAAGTCTGTTGATGTCATCTACCAAGACTTTAGAAAAGCCTTTGACACTGTTTCCCATGACATTCTCCTGGAGAAACTGGCTTCCCATAGTGTGGATGGATGTAGTTGTCACTGGGTAAGAAACTGTCTGGATGGCTGGGCCCAGGAGTGGTGGTGAATGGTGCTACATCCAGTTGGTGGCTGGTCACCAGTGGGTTCACCAAGGCTCAGTACTGAGGTCAGTCCTGCTTGATATCTCCATCAACAACCTGGAAAGGGGATGGAGTGCTCCCTCAGCAACTTTGCAGATGACCCAAAGTAGAGTGTGAGTGTTGACCTGCTGGAGGGCAGGAAGGCTCTGCAGAGGGATCTGGATAGGCTGGATCAATGCCAAGGCTAATTGTGTAAGGTTTGATAAGGTGAAGTGCTATATCCTGCACTTGGATCACAACAACCCCCATGCAACCCTACAGGCTGGAGAAAGAGTAGCTGGAAAGCTGGCTGTCAGGAAAAGATCTGGGTGTGCTGGTCAACAGCCAGCTGAACATGAGCCAGAAGTGTGCCCAGGTGGCCAAGAAGGCCAAGGACATCCTGGCCTGTATCAGCAATGGTGTGACCAGCAGACCAGGGCAGTGATTGTCCTCCTGTACTCAGTGCTGGTGAGGTCACGCCTCAAGTGCTGTGTCCAGTTTTGGGCCCCTCACTATGAGAAATACATTGAGGGGCTGGAGCGTATCCAGGGAAGGGCAACAGAGCTGGTGAGGGCTCTGGAGCACAAGTCCTATGAGGAGCAGCTGAGGGAGCTGGGCTTGTTTATCCTGGAGAAAAGGAGGCTTAGGGAAGACTTTATCACTCTCTACAACTACCTGAAAGGAGATTATACTGAGGTGGGTGTCGGCCGCTTCCTCCAAGTAGCATGACAGGACAAGAGGGAATGACCTCAAGTTGTACCAGGAGAGATTTAGATTAGATATTAGTAATTTTTTTTCAGTGAAAGGGTTGTCAACATTGGAATAGACTGTCCAGGGCACTAGTGGGGTCACCACCCCTGCAAGTGTTCAAAAAACTTATGGATATGGCACTTGAGGACATGGTTTAATGGTGAACATGGTGGTGGTGCTAGGTTGACAGTTGAACCTGGTGAACTTAAAGGTCTTTTCCCACCTTAACAATTCTATGATTCTGTGAACTGTGCCCACCAACACCTGTTTTCAGTGTAGGTTCTTGACTATGCCTGGGTCAGAAACGACTGCACAATTGTTATTGAACAAAGTGTGAAAAGTGAGTGATAAGTTAGTAACTTGTCCAAAACAATTACTTGTCCAAGAAGAGTAAAAGTGCAGGAATGCAAAAGTGATAACTTTGTGGTAAGTTGGATTCATCACCTACCTGTAACAGATGAGAGAGTATGGATTTTGTTAAATAACTAAAGGCCTTTTTGTCCGTAAGGTAGGAGATATGACAGAGAGTGGTCTGCTGCTGACGTTGGTTTCAGGAAGTGTGAACAGATGCCTGGATGTTTTCAAATAAAGTATATTCTAGGCCTAAACTGTGTTCCTCATGACCACTTCCTTCCATAGTTGCCAAGAATTAAGTTGTTTCGACTTTCTTTGTTCTTGGTTTGGGTTTATTTTTTTTTCCATAGTGCTCAGAATCAGTAGCTTAACTGGTTCGGGGAAAGGTAGTTTGATTGGCCTTCTGTCACTGCTTGCCTCAGACTGGCAGCTTTCTCAGTTTGTTGGGGTGTCTTTTTTTTTTTTTTTTAATAGTGCCACATATTGTTGGTAAAATAAGAAAACTTGAAAACAGAGGAAGAAGAGGTAATGTTGATCTTGAAACACGAGCAATTGAAAGACCATTCAGGGTTTCCTTCAAAACAAAACCAAGTGGTAAGATAATGCTAACGAAGACTGGGTGCCCAAGAGAGCATCATAATGAGGCATCCACTGTTATTGTTCAACTCAGTGTTTGTTCTTCGTGTGAACAAAAGGAAGGAAGAGCTCTGCTATCGGGCTAGAGAGGAAGGAGTCTTTGTTGCCCTTGGCTACCCTAACTTTAAATGTGAGGAAGCACAGGGCCCTGCAACATAACCTTTCTGTAGTATTAGATGAGGAAAATTGATAGTTCAGGAGGGGTTAAGGGCGGACACTCTGTTTATCTAAAGACTAGGCTTCCTTTGCATGACAACTCCAAATCAGGTATGTCAGTGCTAGTATTTATTTAGATTATGTGAGGTTTTAAAACCCTGATTTTAAACCCTGGTTCCTCTGCTTTGCTGCTTCTCTGCCATTTGATTCCTCCTCTGGATTGTTGCTCGTCATCAGAAGCAGTAAGAGATGTCATTTCCTTGTTGAATGTGACAGGCATCGGGTGTCCTGAGTGTAAAGTTCAGTCATGTTGCTCAAACATCAGGAATGTATCTGCTAGAGACTGAGTCAGGCTTACTGTACTTTTCTGCTTCTGCTCCTGCTCCTTCTCCACCCATGGAGTTGCCTGCTGAAGGGGCAGAATCCCTGCCATCCCGCTCCCCATCCTTCAGGTCATGAGGCTGACACACTGTCAGATTAATGACAAAGTTTACCATGCTCAGAGCCATTGTTTCAGATTTTCAGATGACTCAGACAATGATTTTGTCATCAGCTTATCTCAGGTTGTGATGTAAAGATAACCCTTGCCATCATGAAAGTTTGCTTAGCCTGCCTGTGTGTTAGTCTTACTCTGGCTTTGTCTAGTCCATGTACCAACTGAGCATATCAAGAGACAGTGGAGAAACATATTTGCATCCCATTAAAGGCAATGCTGTGGTGTTAGGATATTGGAAAAATGTGTTCATTCCTTGTATATGATGCTTTGAAACTTCTGGACAGAAAATAAAAGCAGCCCACAAATACTTATAAGCTTTGTCCTCCCATTCAGGATACACCCCCACATTGATTTCCTGTTAATTCACAGGTTACTGTGGTGCATGATATACAAAATGACTTTCACACCTTAATGTTAGCATCTATTTCCATAATCCCAGCATCTCAAAGGCTCTACCAACATTAATGTAGACAGAGCAAGAACTTTAATTGGATAAAATAGCCTTTTTTTGTTTAATACTAAGTGATCTGAGGACATGTTGACTTGCCAGAATGAAAGCATTTGATAAAAATGCAAAGAGAATGGGGAGAATCCCATGAAACTGCTGAGAGGGTCAAGTGTAAGAAATAGTCTTTAAGGGGTCCTAGTATGTGAACTATATACAAAACCGTTGAAGGCAGGAGAATTAAAGCTAAACTCAAATTAGATATTATGGCTCTGTGTATGATCACTTTGTGTACAAAACCATGCGAGATACTGGAAGAAATAGAACAAGTACTCCATATTACATTATTGGTATTGTGGTGCTGTAAAACCACTAAGTTCCACACAGAAAATGGAAAGAAAACTCTGAATGTCCTGGAAAATAAGAATTAAAATGAACTCAGACCACCCACCAAAGTAGCCTTCTGAAAACAGACTGATCTTTAATTCACATAGTAGATGTGAAAGCTCAGTAAAATGCTGAAAACCTAGATGGGCCAGTGGTGGAGTGACTCTGCCCGTACTTAGTTTTTTTATGTTGCTAGCATCTTGAAGAAAAAAATTCCAAGATTACATTTAGCACATTTTAGTCAACCCACAAGTGTAGTCAGTTTACAAATGCAAATGTTTTGGGTTTGTTTTATTTTCCTAATTACTAACCCTAGATATTATTTGTTTCTTAAAAGCTAAAAGGGCCTCTCTCCTTCTCACATATCATCATGAGTGGTTTTATTAGAATAAATCATCTTCCTTGCCAGTTGAAACCGTTGTCTTCAGTTATGCCAGTCACAGTGGCTTACATATGCAGTTACAGTTTTTGTACTTGGGTGTTAAAATAAAACTGAAGAGGCACAGAAGAAATAGCATTTACTTAGGTTTTTGGTGACCCATTTGCTGAACAGAACTAGCAAGGCTGACTGAGTAGCTAACATTCATTAGTGCAGTTGAAGACAATAGATGAGCTGCTGAATACTGTCAGGGAACAATTATGTTCAATAAAAGTAGGTGCTGGTTTGACGCATCTGCAGTTAGAACTGCCTAGCAATGTGGAAAGGGTTTCCTTTTCTTCCAAGGCTAGAGGGCTTGGCAAAACCTCTTTTGGGATGAAACTAGAGCATGTCTCTGAAATGCTTCTTGAGTAAAGAACAACACAATGACCTTTTTTATAGAAATTGTTCTTATGACCATCTGTGTGTCTGTCTGTCTCTCTCTCTCTCTTTGTCTATCATAATTTCAACTTGCAGAGAATATAAAACACCATGTAGCAGATACCAGAGGATTGGAAGTCTGCTATCAAAACCAAACCTCATGGAATTGCTTTTTGTTGGTGAAGCATCTCTGACAGACTTAAGCATAGGTTTTAATTAAGAGTGAGATTCCCACTATAACAAATATAAGGACTGGCAGTGGTTATGGCCATGATCCAACTGGAAAGAAGAGATAGAGAACCGTAGGGAGCACAGCTCTGTGTGGCACTGCAACAGCACACATCTTGCAGGCCGTTAGTGGACGGGGGTAGCTTTTGCAGCATTCCCCTTCCCATTGCCTCACCTTTACACCTGTTTGGAAAGTGAAAGCCCTTTCAATAACATTTTGCAATACAAATCAAAAGACAATTCTTTGATACAATGAATTGGGTGTGGTTTCCTCGTCTTCCCTGGATAGAGACTTACTGAACCTCACACTGGTGACCTGGACACAGGAAGATAGGTGCAGTCTTCATGTGGTTCCTTTAATGGGCTTTCTCAACAATGGACTAGACTTGATAACAGAACAGTTTGCTGTGGGAGAAAGCTGAAACCTGCCTGTGCACAGGTAGAAGCCTTTTATAAAAGAATCCTACTAAAATGGCTAAACCTGTTTTCAGGACTAAACTTTTTCAATGGACTGATCTGACAAAATAAAAAAGAATAAATGAGGGAGTGTTACTGAAAAACAGTGTTTCTTAAAGGAGCAAGATGGCTTTGTTTCCACAAGCTAGCAAGAGGGATATTGGTTGCTACAGCAGGAGTCTAATGGCATCAGATTCACCAGCCTAGTTGTTTATTTGTAGGGGTATGTTCAGTTAATGTTTCAAGCACTCCAGAAAGAAAGGAAAGACTGAGGACTTAACTGTGTTTTATTAATATTGTCTTTCCAACACAAATCACACTGAAGAAGACAACAGATAAATCCTGATTTCACTTTATTATTAGTTGTTGAGATATGCATTTATTAGACGAAATGGGAAACAGATTACACCAGCAAACACATCTGGCCTCAGACTGGCCTTCAAGTCATCCAAAAAGAAACACGAAACATGGAGTTGTTTACAGCCAGGCACTTAAAATCCCACACAGCTGCAATAGTGAGAGACAGCAGAATAAACTCTCAAGACAAGCTGACAACAGCTCCACTGCTGGGGTGCCCCTTTTGCAAACGAGACAACAACAGATGAAGAAATCTTGAGAATGACCCAGAGCAGTGTTCATTAGTGAATGAAGCACAGGCAGGAAATGGGACAAGATTCCTTTTGTCATAGTTTTTCACTCAGCTGTCCGCCCGTCAGACAGCCACCCACATGCAATCAAATACAGTCAAACTCCAGAAAAGTTATACAAATAAAACCTCCAGTGATTGCATACAGACTCCTTCCAAGTTACATTTGCCCCATTAGCAATGAATGAAAAATAACTGGGTTTAATCCAGGCACGTTTATCATTGCAATTGAAACTTATTATGAGGAGTTGTATTCAGGTAAAGCTGATGGAACCATGTAATTCCTCTTACTCATGTTGTCTGTCCATCTGTTTCTCTGCATATCTACTATTATTGATTATTAGCACTTTATCTATTGTACTTCCTTCTTAGGGCAAAGCTGTGATTTTTACTTTATACAGGTATATACTCTCTCTGTTTGTGTAAAACAGATGTGTGCCATTCCCAGAATGAGAGCATTAACAAGTAGGAAAAAACATTTCTGGACTTCTGAAGTGGATTCTCTGTGGAATCAAATGCTATTTTGAAATTTTTAAGTTGCCATAGTGACATTGAGACTCCAGCTTCCTTGGGACCTTTTGCTTGTGGGTACAGCTCACTTAAAATTTTGCTCATAGGTTATGAAAAGCATTTTGTTTTTCTTGTGGATTGAAAGCAGTTTTTTATCTATATTTTTCAGCTGGAGTTAAATAACAAAAGTCTGTTACAGATGATTCTGTAACTCTTGTTCTTCCAAATGGCAGCCATCCTGTTACTGTGCTGTAAGTAGTTACACTCTACTCCCATGCTGTTCATAGTCACTTCATGTTTGGCTTATCTGCTCAGCCACAGTATCTGTTTTTAAATGGAGCAGGTATGTATGAGTTGTTCATGAGATTGCTCTAAATGGAAACGTTTAATGCATCAGCACTGAGGTTGAGCATCAATAAAAATGAGTGTCACATTTGCAGCCTATAGCAAGCATTTTAAAAATCCTGGATTCATGCAGTCTTGAGTCATCCAGTGTCTGTGTAGAGTTACAGGGTGACATAAAGCACACAGAGAATTCAAGCTGGCATAAAAAAAATTAAAAAAAACCCAACAACAACAGCCCCTTTCCACCCAAAATTACCTCAGCACCAATCTGTGGCAACTCTCTCTAGTTTCAGCACCTCCATTTAAAAGTCCCATTGAATCAGTCCATGCGAGTATCATGGCATTCTTTCACACTCCAAAATATCTGCAAGGAGCTAGTCTAAGACCAACTTATTCCACCTTAGCTACCAGGGAGGCCTGAGATACAATGAGGTCATAGTTTCTATCAAAGTGATTTTAAGTTTAACTAGGAAGGGGTGCTGCAAACCATCAGAATAATCTTTGAGACATCTGGTTTATCAGTTTTGGAGTCCCATTAATATCTCTTCTGTGTTGTTACAATGGTAATGGTCACTATGCAAACATTACTGCATCTCCTTTTACCAGTGTGTCTGTGTGCAGTATCACTAGAGCTTTTAGTTGTGTATTTTTCTGCCCACGTCTCTCATTTCTCATCTTTATTTGAATCACAGTTTTGTTCAGCAGGTCAACTAATGGAGAGCAGATTTTTTACTCATTCTGGTTATTTTTTTCCCTTTTCCCTCTATTTATATAACACACAATTTGTAATCTTTTTAAAACCAAAGAAAAGAGAAGTCTTGAGTTCATCTAGATTAAAATCAGCTGCAGCCTATTAATGGACTCAGCCCAAGACTGAGACTTTAGGAAACAAAAACACTGGACTAAATTATACTGAACTGGCCTCTGTCAGTCAGAGGGGATTCATATAGCAAAAGGAAAGGGGAAAGGGGGGGGGGGGGGGGAAAGGGAGAGTATCTCCATGTGGTTTTAATTCATTTTGATTCTCTTCCTGAAGCTAATTTATGCAACACAAAGACTCTCTAGTGGGAAGCCAGCTTTTTAGAAGTTTGGCTTTCACTGATAAACAACTCAATTCCTGTTCTGAAGGTCTGAGATAGCTCAGACCTATGTGTAATCAGCCAAAGTTTAATGTAAGTATTTTGGTAGAGGGTATTTCAATTACATATTAGAGTCCTTTCATCATCTGTCAAAGTGTATCCTTGTCTTAGTTTGAAAAAGAAAACTAAGATATCTGGGGGCTAATAGAACAGAGGACTCCACACGATTAATCACACCA
>JAWWEU010000158.1:30417111-30432048 GCA_035583155.1 Acropternis orthonyx | reverse complement strand
CCCTCCGCTCCGGGCTTCACTCCCAGTCCAGGCGGGTGAGGGAAAGGGAAAATTCTGCAACCTTAAACCCATAACAATCCTGAAGACTCTCAGATAATTGATCTAACTCCTCCATTCATTCTGTCCCCAGAAACAGACAGTGAATTGTCTCACTGAAGAATCAGATCAGCAGGCACATGGGCATGTAAAGCCAAAAGTACTTCCCCAGGCATGGCACTTACAGAAGGCAGTTCTTAGCTTGTGAGCATGGGAGCCTTTGCCACCAAAGTAGCAACACAGTTTTCTACTCATTGATTCTGTTCATCCTCTTTGCCACTAAATCTTTTTTATGGCCTTCTTAGTCCTCTAGCAACATGAAAGAACTTATGTCTGTGCCCTAAAAAGGCCAGAGAGTGGGTGAAGAAGTGAAGCAAACAGTAAATCATTAGCTGGAAATTGAGGATTATGTTAGGCACAGTCTGTCTTTGGTTACAGTTTTCATGTACTTAGTGATGATAACTTTTAATCTAAGCAAAATTAGAAGGCAAATGGGGAGATTAATGGAGGGACTGAGATGGGGGAGGGAGTGGAACCGGACCTTGAAAGGAAGGGTTGACTTGAGACAATAGCTGTGCATGTATGGCCTCCCAGTGCTTCAATCCCATGTGCAAATATTTGTTATGGTAAATGAGTATGTGCACAGCACATATCTATCACAGGCTAATAAACCACAAGAATCAGCATCAGTTGTTCAGGGCTCTTTTAAATGTGCCCTAGGAATGAGTACCATAAAGAAAATGCAGTTTTAAGATTGAGGCCTCAGGATATCTGGGTTCAACTCCTCATTCTTGCCAGTTTTGTGCAATAATGGACAAAAGAATTTCAGCATGTCATGTTTTCCATCTTCTTTTCTAATTTACAGAGATGCTGAAATGTTCAGCATTATATGAAGGATGCTTCATTTCTACAGTGTTAAAGGCTGTATACATATAGTCCAGTTATTACATAGTTATCCAAAAAGCCTTATATATCCTTACCTGGGCATATTTTTCCAAAGTGAATGTTACATTTTCATGATGTTCCTGCTTCATGATCAATTCAAGCAAAAGTTTGACTACACACATAATCCCTTATACTTTGCTTGTCAAATAATTTCTCACATTTATAAAAGATCATCTGGAGGCTAGGTTGAGCAGGACATGGTTTTTCCATGGGATTCTCTTGTAGTCCTTCGTTCTCCTAAGCACATGCTGTACCTCCCCCATCAGCACCTAGTTCACTTCCTGTGTGCCACAGTCCTTTGAAAACAGGTCAGAGTTGCTGCAGCACTTTTAGGAATTACACTGGGTTTTTTAAGGATAAATCAAGTTTGAGTTGATGTGCTGGTGCTCTGAAAAACACTATTTGAATATTAAGGTGAAGGAATGGAAATCTTCTCAGCATTTCCTGCCCATATTTCTTCTTGCCAGAACTTAGGGCATGATATACCTGAAATAAAGTGACCCAAAGGCTTCTGGATACTGCAAGGTGTTTCACTTTTTCCCTGGGCCTTCCTCGAATGCTGCTATAAGCCAATTGGTCTGCTATCCTTTTCAGTTACTTTGTTTTGTTCTTTTGCTTTTACTCTGTCAGCAAGTCTATTATTTGTCTAACGCTCAGACAGATCCCTTCCTCCCCTCACCCCAACCTGTTAGATACTGACGACTCCAAGAGAAGTGGTTAAAACTTTATTCAGAAATAACTGGAAGTAATTAGCCACCTAGGACTTGGCCAGAGATTTATTTTAAGTCTCAAGGTAACCTTAGAGTATTCTGAGAGAGTAAACTTAATTTTGGATGGCTTTGGATGACTTTCTTTAAGAAGAAACCTGTTCTTGATATTCTTTACACATACACACACACACGTACCACCTAACAAAACCAAAAAATTTTATGCTTTTACTAGTTCAAGTGCTTTGAGTGACAGCTAGAAAATTACCAAAGAAATAAGTACAATATTTTGATGTTGTAAAAATTTTATCAGTAACATTGACTTACAGTAAGTCTCACATGCTAGGATATGCTTCATATGTCAACAGACACCCTATTCATCCCCAACACTTTTAGAAGCAGCGCTGCGCTACTCATTGCCCTAACCTTCACATTTGTGGCATCTCTTCCCATGATTCCCTTTGTCTTCCTGCACAACCTGCATTTTTGTAGTCTTTTGTTTTTAGCAATTACTAAACAAAGAGATATGTAACCATAGCCCTATTTAGCTTGAAAGGAAATGTAGTGCTAGATTGACCAGTTTCAATAGGTTTTGACCCAAGACATAAGAAAAAGCCAGTCTTTTTCTTGCATGAATTTCAACCTGAAGAAACAGATATGCTCAAACAAAAAACTCGGGAGAAGGGTGGAGTTCAGTCATTTCAAGGCACCGAGCTATGGCATATTTTTGAGAAACCTGTTTTAGTGTGTTTGCAACCTTGGGTAACTTATATTCTTACTCTTGGTTCCCAACATAAAAGTTGTCTTCATGATAGTAAAGCTAGAAATGCTCTGTTGAAAAGGAGAGAAAATATTTGAGAGCACAATATTCAGTTATCATCAAAAAAGTTTTATCTTGATATTCTATTCTGACTCTGTCCAATTTGATCCTTTGCTATCATACAAAATGGTGTAGTGGTAGGGTCTTGATCCTAGAGATTCCCAGGAATGTGACACAGCAAAAGTGATGTGATACCAGGCTGAGCTCTAATTACCCATGCACTGTTAACGGCCTCCAACACTTGCTCATATTTCACCTGTAGAGGAAAAAGGTTGCAATTTTTCAATTTTTGACTACATAAAGTTCTCTGCATAGAGGAAGAGTATGGAGAGAGAGAGGCATCCTGCTTTCATGTTCATCTCACGGTCCTGTAGCTGGCTGCACAAGAGCATGGGCAGCCACACGTGCCTAGGCACCCAGAGCTTAGTGCTCTTGAGCACATGAGCACACATGCACTTACGTGACTCAGAATAAGTTTCACTTCTATGGTCTGGTGGCTGTTACAGAACAGGAAGCAAGGAAGCAGGGCCTGTTGGGAGGATTTATTTTAAGAAGTTGTATGATTGATTTTGGTTCCTTTTGGCTGCAGCGTTTGTTGTCAGCGTATGGCTGCTCTCTTGAGGATGCTCGGAGTGAGCTGTGTGGTGGTCATTGTTGTTTCTCATTTGCCCTGCTGTGCTCGAAACTTAGTAAGGTTTCAGAGTGCTCTGCTGATCTGTGAGGTCAAGCTTCTTGGGTTCCACCTCTCAGATAACCAGCAGTAGTTCACTCTGGCTGCTGTCAGACCTATTCAACTTTCTTTAAAACTATTCCTGCTAGTGTAACAGTCTACAAGTATTTTACCATGAAACATACATCCTTCAGGGAGCTTCTGCACATGTGATGCTCTAGTGAAATTACAGGCAGAAGCTGCTGTACAAGGTGTACATTTGCTCACAGTATGAAACAAGAATAAAAGGCAGAATAATATAGATGAGCATCCTGTAGTACAATAGGGGTTTTATAGAAATACCATTAGGAGGATCTTTATAGTAATTGCAATACTTTACTTGTAATGCTTCCTAGTAATTTCTGAAACGAGATGGTTTATTGTTTAGAGAGCTCCAAATAATAAAATTGTTGGGAGTTTTGCTGCTGATTTCTCTAGAAGCTGTTAAGGAACAGGTCATGAGTTCTTCCTTATCACCACCACCTGCTGGGTGAACAATGCATTTGGAGTTCTTTTGTTTTGGTTTTAGTCTGTTCCGGAACACTGGCATAGAGCCTGATGCAAAATGGTGGAGGAAAAATGAAGTTATTTGCTTTGGGCATCAGCAGTTTTTAACAGAGCTAAGATGGCTCAGTCTCATGCATTTTCCGTGAGTGGGATGTATTCTGCGTTGCTTTCAAGATTTTCATGCTGCGCAGCCCTTACTTTGTGCTCACAGGCTTCCAAGCAATGTACGCTTCCCAGTGTAGGTCAAATTCTACTACACTTTCTGTCTTCTTGCTTGCAGCACTTTCCACAAGAGTCTTCTAATAGTATCAGGTTATTTGTTTCTCTTCTTTAATTACTAGTTCTAAAAAACCTGTCTCGTGCTGTTTGTAGAGAAATGATCTAGTCAATAAAAGCAGACATTGAAGAACAGTTGGCTGTGTTGGGAGAGCTCTGAGAAGCCAGTCATGCTGGTTTTCTAAGTGTAGTTAGCAATTCTCTTTGATGCTGTGAGTCTTTTCCCTTCACACTGTGAAGGGTGAATACAAAAGTAGAATGTTGGTGCTAGTCCAAAATTTTAGATGTTTATCATTCATTACCTGAATTTCACATACCTGCATAACCGTGTTTGAGGTTCCACAAGAGAAGTTTTCTTTCGAGGTGTTTGCTTTGATTTGGGTTGGATCTGTCCAGAAAATGTCTTGTGCCATATTATTTGAATTTTTGCAGGTTTTTTTATCTATCAGGAAATACATATCCTGTAGTTCTGAGCCAGCGGAAGAAGGTGAAATAAGATAGAAGATGCTCATGTAGACAATTCCACACATGTTCAAAGAATTAGTCTTCATATTTTTGCCAAGTTTTATATCAAAGTTTCGTCTGGTTCTGATGTAATCCACAGTGATTCATCTGCTTCTCACTGTCTCCCAAGAGGGTGAATCACACTGTATATCTCCAAGATACACTATCAACATACACAGACTGAGGTACACTAGAAAACATACTGTCTTGAGGTCAAACCCTTTCTGTGTGACAACTAGCAGATACATGGAAATGTCCTTTCTTGATTTTCTAGATTGTCCATTTTTTATTTCCTCTGCCTAGACAAAGGTGAGGCAGAGTGAGACAAGCTTGCTTGTCAGGAGAGTAAGTTTCTTTGCTGATACTGAGCACCTTAGTTGGGAAAGTTTTCTCCTTCCTGCTAAGTCCCTTGGCATTTTTGTTGTGTTCCTCAGATACTGCTTGGCAGTATCAACTGGAGGGGATGGTCGTGTTTGGGATAAAATCTTATTTATTTCCCCCTACCCCCACCTTTTTTTTTTTTTTACTAGACAAGGCAACTATGTCATTTGAAGAATAAGAATCAAGTTTCTATTTCTACATCTGCTTTTCTCCCCAACCTTTATCTGTTGATTTGACTGATTTGCAGCCCTTCTTCCTCTCCCTCCTTGCCGTTAACTAACAGACTTTGGCATTAAGCCAGCCTTTCAGTGCACACACCACCATGCCAACGAGAGTGTATGCAGCTATTCTGTCTGCTTTGGAGGCCTACAGATGCAGCCAGAGCTAGAACAATTCCCGTATTGATCCTGCACTTGTCAGTTAATCCGTCATAAAGCATGGGAATCCTAGCCCCTTCCACATCTGCCTGCATAACTGCAGGGGGAAAACCAATTCTCTGAAGCTCTCACCAGGGAACAAGAAAGCAAAGAGAAATGAGAGCTCACTGGGAGAGAGGGCTGTAAGCTGCTGGGCTGGAGGACCGTGAGATTGCCTACCTGCTCCACCCTTTCCCCCCAACTCCTTTTCATCCTCCGGCGGGTCAGCAGGATCAGGTTTATGTTAGCGAACCATGAAGCTTATCAAATAAATGTTGCAGCAGCAGGTGTTTGGCTCTCTCCACAGGCCAAGTCTAACAAGGTTGATATTGTGTCTGTGGCCAAAGTAATGCAGTAATTACTTCTCTGGGCTTGGAACCCCCAAGAGGTTTCTGGGAACTAGTTAGGAAAACAAACCTTGCTAAGAGCAGGGGATTTTTAAAAAGGAACAGTGGTGCTCTCTGTGCCAGAAGGAGAGGACAGGCGTTTCGCGTGCAGCGTCCAGCGTGGTGCCCTGTCCCCTCATAGACTGCTCATGTTACAGAGGCCTGGAACAGAGGCAAAGTGCCTGAGTTTAGCTCCTCATGTTGGGATGGGCAACTTATTTTGGCCCCACAGCGGAATGTGGAAAGGCAGCTGCCTTCTTTAAAGCTGTGAAAGCATACTGCAAGAGGAGTGAACCCGGGGTTTAGGGGGGCCCTGGAGTGTTTGCAGTTCTATCTGTATAATTCAATTTGACTTACACATCAGGAATTGCATAGCATAGCATTCCCACTGCTGTCTGTTTCTTGCTTTTGAGCATTTTCCTTGTAAGCTTTGAGTACAGAAATTGAGTTATGAGCCATGATGCTGCCTAATTACACCGAAAGAAGAATGAGGTCTCACAGCACAGCTGTGCTGTGCCTGTGCTCCTTTCAGACCATGTAGTCACTTTTAGGCCATGGAGGGAAAAGCTAAAACAGGTCTGTCCAGTTACTGCATTTAGAGGTAGCAATCTTCATCATTCTTTTTGAATGAATATTGATAATTTGGACCAAAACTTTTTCCCTGTAGCTGATTATTACACATGATAATGCCTGTTACACTAGGTCATTTAAACCAGCATAGGTAATTGCAAAAATCTCCTGAACTACTGAAAATTTCTTCTGCATCTGTGATCCAGGAGACCAGAATTTGAAAGCGAGAAAAGAAAGAAAGGAAAACTGATTAGACATTCATAGGGTTTTGCATTTGACTTGAACCTTTTATGTTTAAAAAAATACTTTTTTTAATATAAAAAACTTATAAAATTCTTACTACATATAAGGAATTCTTTATCTATCCTTCTCTGCTGTTGAATCAAGCTACCAAGCAATGACTCTGTAGTGATGAATGAATTTTCCCAAGCTAGGAAAGTTAGCATTTCATTAATGTCTGGCAATGCTTTCCCATTCCTACTGTTTATGTTAAGCTGTATTTTTGGATATTACTTTATATTATGAAGACCTGGCACTTTGGTGACGGTCCATAGATACCATGTCGTTTGCTCAGTGTTCTTCAGTGTTTCTTGCTAAACCGTTTTGTCCTCAGTTTGTTTGCTGAGCATACTGTAACTGAGTGTGCTGTAAAAGCCCTGTTATGAATGCCATGGCATGCTAGTCCCCAGTGTTTAATTTTGTACTAGGAATACTGTGCACTTGGAGGCAAGTGCTATGAATAGGTCAGACACCTGCTTCTTCAAGTTATTCAGTGACTTTCCATAAACACCACCTGAATGTAGCAAGTAGTGAAAAATTGCTGTTCTAAGACTGCTGGGAGGGAACATACTGGAATTTGCCTCAGCATTATTACTTTAAAAGCAAACCTTATTCTGCTCTTGAAAAATAGTGTGCCTTCCACAGCAGTTTCCCCATGCTGTAAAGCAATACAGATCAGCCAAAAATCAGGCAGGGTGTACATCCTAAGATGGTGCTTATAGAGCTTACTACTTTAATCTGGTACACATTTGCACAGTATAGAAAGTTTTGTTTAACATAGTACTTTGATTTTTATATATATATGTATATATTGTTGAAACACTTGTATGGCATTTAGAAGACCATACAAACCAGCTTGACTGGAACAGATTTTTTTAGTCATGTGTTTTGCAAACATTCAGGAATGATGTCTGGAAATTGTCATTTGGAGGAAGTTTTGCTGCAGAATTTGGCCTACCTGCCTATCTGAAGTCTCAGATTCTGAGGGGACATGGAGGCCTCTATATTAATTTTTCTGTAAAAAGCAACAATCAGCTATGACCAACTGTAATAAATCTCTGCTGGAGAGGAGTGGATCAGAAAGAAGCCTTCAGGAATGAGCTGTACAACAACGTTAAAAAGAGGCTGAGGCATGATAGGATTGGTCTTGCAGTGGCAGAGCTATGTATGAGAACCTCACACATGACTTATCAGTGTTCACCTGCATGTAACTAAACATGAACCAGAATATATTTGCTATTAATATTCCAGCTGTGATTTTTTTTTATTTTTTTTTTTTTTACTTCTGTGGTTAGAAGAATGTGTCATCTGTGTGTGTGTGTATTCTGGCAGTGGAGGGATGAAAGTGCTTACAGTTTTCATATGAAAGCAAGAGTACGACTTCTCTAGACCCAAAACAGTTATGACAGTACTTTATAAAGCTAAAGAAATAACAACAAAGAAGAAAATAATTGGCAGTGGATTTGACCAAGGTACTTTTTGTACTGTGATATTTTGTGTAGTCATCTGGAAAAAAACCAGAAGAGATCTTTTGAAGATCATTGATTGGAAACAATCTTTATTACTGATCAAATTCACCTTTGTCAAAAAGATGAGTATTTAAATATTAGGCATCTTTTACTCCCATGGCACAAAACTCATTCAAAAACTTGATCTAATAGATAAACTGCTAAATGGCTCGTTAGATTAGATAAGGGAGTTGGAATGTATTTGATGTTAAAATTACATACCTACATGCCATATGAAATCTCTCTTCATCTGTCATCTGGTGAAATACATTACCTGGGTATAGGATGCCATCTGTGTGTTGTGTAGTCTTCTGAAGGCTGGGGATTGGTAGGGACATTACTTTTGTATTTACTACTTTTTGCCCCCAGTGGAAAAAAATGTTGGTATTGGTTATAAAGAGATGCAAAGTTTTCAGGTATTGATAATAGACACCAGAGTTCTTACCCAGTAGTCAGTGTACCATAAGATCTGGGCTATGTCTGAAAGAAGAAAAAGGGACTGATAACCAACCTGATGAGAGTGGATTTTGTTCCATTCTGTATGGAGCAGATTGTTTCTGGCCTTTTAATGTAGAAATTGTCACCATGAAGGGAGTTACACTGCAAAGACTCTCCTCTAGCATAAAATACCTAATATTGTCATTTTGCCTTGAATTCCCAAAACAAGTTAGTGGTGTGACTTACTTGACATGATGCTAAACACACATCTATGACTTAAATTAATTCATTATTTTTTCCTTGATTAAGATCTTCTGTTATTCCGTGGCCCAGAGTCATCAAATTTTTTTTTTCTATAGCCTATTTCCATTCATGGCTTATGGTCAAAACAGGAGTTTAAATCTCCAGAATTAACCTTAAGCCCTTAATACACCTTGTTGATTTCTGACCCAGCAAGGACTTGGATCTCACAGTAACATATGCAGCAAGCGATACCAGTCTTCCCATTTCCTGTCTGAATGTGCTGAGAGCCACTATGGATACACGTCAGAACAATAGTGATGCAGTTGCTGAAGACGCCAGCAGTGTTTCCAATGGGACTCTTAAAACCGAAACCAAACACAGACTTCTGTCTTGACTTGATGAGAATTAAAAGTTTTAAGTTGTAATTTAGCTTTTCATTGTATTTTCTAAGCCTGTGAAAGTAACAATGGCCATTGACCAGTCACTAGCATGGCATATGCACATGCTTTGTATCTGGGAGCCAGTCCTGATCTGACTGTGAACTATGCATAGACACTGCCTAGGCAGGGTTTCTCTTAAGGGCGGTATTGTGTACTGAGCATTTAAGCATCATTTGAACACTCAGTGTTGCTTGAATGACTTGTCATATCCCTCCTAAATCTTCTGCATTCTCAATATGGGCAATTTTTTTTCAGTGACTTGCTTCCATTTAAAAAGTGATTAAATCAGCCCCTGACAAGTTTATCATGCACTAATTTCAATTGCCGATGTATTACAAAAAGTGAGTCTGAGGCAACAGTTGGAGGCTTGAAATACACAGTGAAGATACAAACCCCTAGAGGAATCCACTGGGGAGGCTCTCTTGAACAACTGCCTGTGCAGAGTTGCTTATTGTCATCCCCAAGACAACTGGTTACCACTGTGATTTGAAGTCTCTGGAGATAGTGAGACTATATTTAGGAAACATATTCAGCAGAAATTAGATAGTACTCAGGTCTTTACATAAGTTAGTCTGAGTAGCCTCAAGAATGCACACAGAACTGTATGGCACTTACTATGAGACCCAGTCTGACTTCGTATTTAAAAAATTCAAATAAAATTTCAGAAAGATCTAACTGGAGTGCTGGAAATTCCCTGTTGATTTTTGGGAGTGTGAGCCATCTTATAAATGGTTGATACAGTTAATGCTGAAGAAGTAGAAGTTTTGAGGTCCACTGGGAAACATATGAACATATGAAGTCTGTAATATCAGAAGGAAGACCAGTGTATTTGGAAATGATAGATTCAAATTTTCCTCGTTAAAAGCTATTAAATTTGTCAATTTTCCTCTCTTTTGGAAGTTGTCATGCTCAAAAGTCCCACTTTAGTCCATTTTTCCTTATATATATATTCTTTGTGCTAGTTGCTGAGGGAGTGGCAAGAATATTCAAATATATGTATCTGTGTATAACTAACTGCATAAATAAGACACATGTAGATTAAAAAAAATCCTTATGTTTTTTGGATTAATGGTCTTAGGCTACTGTTAAGATTCCTGTTTCTCAGTCCTTTAATATGTTGGAAGTTTAATCAAATGATATCAAAGTATATACCTTTGGCCGGGGAAAATAGTTTGGCAAAGAAAAGATAGGAATGGTAGAGATAGGAAGTCTTTTAATATGTTTCCATGAGACAGGACAGAAAGAAAACAAATGCAAAAGAAGATTAAAAGACAGAAAAGAACCATAAGGGAGAAAACATTAAAGAACAGTACCCAAACTGAAAAGCCATTGAGGAGAGAGAATCATCTGGGAAACTCCAAAGGGTGGGGAGTGGAAAACTGGAATTAGGAAGGCACCTTAAAAAAAGTAAAGCATAAAGCCTTGTCCATGCTGCCAACAAATCTATTTTGCTCAATTTTGGCTAAGCCGGATAAACATTTTTTCTGGCTTGTATAGGTGATGGCCCGAATTTGTTTGTTACGAGTAGGTTGGAAAAAACCTTCCAAAAATGCTTTTACCTAGTCTCTTAAATTGTGCTAAATCATATTTTTATTTTGAGTCAAAAAAATTTGGCCCCACAGAGGCCAGCCAAACACTGAGGCAGATCAGACAGTTGGATTTCACAGCTGTTTTTACATTTTGTGGTTTTAGCTGTGGGGATGTGGCTTAACTGCAACATCTCGCCAGATCTCTGAGGGAAGGAGCACCCCAAGGTAGCATTCTCCAGCTCTGCCAAACATCAGGAAGAATATAAGCAAGGGAGATACAGTACTCAATGCTCTTGATGTCTGTAGTGTAAAATCAAACAAAAATGCCTGCAGCAAAACGTAACACAAAGAAACCAAAGGCACGGACAGTCAGTATGAGTATGCTTGTTCTGCATAGCATGCCATGTGTTTGGCTCTGTTTTGTAGAACTGCAGTGGGGCTGGGGCTCAGGGTGGATCAGAGGCCTGCTTGGAGAAGGAAGAAAAGTGGCTGAATATTGCCTTTGCCTTTGGGTTCACAAAGGTTTGTTCCTTGCTCAGAGTTGGCCTCAGTGGCACTGCCTGGTGTGTTTTCCCAAGGAAGTCATTCTGTTGGGTGATGGTCACCAGCTGCACTTATTTGACTGTGGCACATAAGACCACACCCAGGTTTCAGATTGTAATAATGCTGCTCCCTCAACCCATGGTCGTCACCAGGTGTCCAAAGCAAGGTCAATTTCTGCATGAGTTCTGGTGCTCATCAAACTCCTCAGTGAGTCATCTATGGAACCTCAGAAATCTGCTCACTGTATGCTTGTGTGTAAGCCTTTTTGCCCTTTGCTCCCTGAACTGATGTCTTGCAGAGTCAGATGAGCACTCGTGCAAGGGCATCGGTAAAGCTGAATGAAAAGGAGATGAAGGACAGCATGGGGCCATGCTCTGTTAGTCCTTTATGGTTACAGCAGTTTGGCTCCAGTGTCAAGCCTTGTGCGACAATGAAGTAAAGCTAATTGTTTCCAGACAAGATACCCTCAGCTGCAGGTGTTGCATTTCGGTGGTGGAAAAGACTAATAACACAATCCCAACCAAGCTGTATGTTTCCACTTTTTCCTATGAAATAGGCAACTTCAAGGGTTTTTTTGGAAGCTGTGGCAAACCTATGACTGTAGAAACCTCATAAAATGTGTCTTGGTATAGATCTGTACATTGTGATTGGTTAACTGTATCTACAAGTCTTTCCTGTGGTTGATATACTTAGAAGTCCTCATTGTGGATTTCACGGAATCTAAAAATGAGTAGCTTAATAAGTCAGTCAGGGATATTTACAGGCACTCTCTCCTCTACTTGGTCATCTTTTTTCACTGAATTTCTATAACCTCGCATATGTTTGAGAACCCCTATCCTTTGTCAGTCTTGATCAAAAAACTTTCAGGGAATAAAACTATTGGGGTAAAGAAGGGGATTGCAAAAGTGTTGTCTGTGTAGAAAATCAGACTAAAAAAGAACCTGATAAACAGTATTAGAAGGAAAATGACACAACTGTATTGTTTGACTTTAGTGATTGTAAACATGATTTTCTTACTTCTTCCTTTGAGCAATGTCTAATGTCCTACTGCTTCAATTCATCTGAATGTTGCAATTGGAACCTCTTTTTTTCAGTTGAGCTGAGAAAAACTGGGCTTGTAAACACTAGTCTAACTCTTCTTACATCAGTTCCAGTGCACACAAGAAGAACTACTGAGGGATGTGTTCAATGGATTCTGACCGTTAGAAATATGGTCTATATCCATGGTCCTTAGGCAACTTCTGAGACTCACAGTGCTCCGTGGGATGCAGGGGGTTAGTTTTGGGCAGCTCACTAAAGGCATCTGTCCCATT
The DNA here is from genome assembly GCA_035583155.1 of Acropternis orthonyx. NCBI lineage: Eukaryota > Metazoa > Chordata > Aves > Passeriformes > Rhinocryptidae > Acropternis > Acropternis orthonyx. The sequence continues at coordinate 30,419,498 of JAWWEU010000158.1, read as the reverse complement.
CAGCCATTTTCTCTGAGGTGCCTCCATTGAGAGATAATTGAGGAACAATGGTGAATTGAGCCACTCAGCCTGATTTTTCTGACAGTCTGAGTACCTAAAGATCCTTGTGCTGTTACTGGTTGTTTTGTGATAGCATCTGTGACCCCTATTCAGTGTCCAGAGCTCCACAATGTAAGGCAGTGTATACACACAAAGAATAAAAAGATGGCCCTTGCCCTTGCTGACTTCAAATATGGTTTATGGTTCATCCAGCAACTCAGTATGTCAAACTGAGCACCAAAGCTAATGGTCAACAAAATCACAAATGGCTTGAAAACAAACTCAGCTTAAAAAGACCACATGGATCACCATGTAAATGTTGTCCTGTTCTACACTGGAAACATTTCTGACTTTTGATTGGCATGTTGATAAATTCCTGCAACCAACATCATGTGATAAACCCAACATCCAGCATTCCTAAGTGCTCATAAGCAAGATTACACTTCTTTACAAGTTCTCTGAAAGGGAAAATATAATTTTTAATTGCCATATTGGCAAATAGGAAGGGTAGGTAGGGAAAACCAAGAACGGAATATTTCATTGCAGTAAGTGCCCAAAACAAATACCAGTGCTTTATGAGTGCTGCAAACAATTTGAGCAGTCCATTTTTCTTACAGAGTTATCTAGCCATAAGCGATTCCCAATAGATGAACAGTGCCCACCAGTCTTTGCCTACCAAAGGAAAAAGGGGGAAAAACTTATCGCGCAGTTGCTGTGCTCCTTTTTGGAGTTGCAGTAGTTTTGCAAAGCAGTGTCCACAGTCATTTGTTCTGTTTCCAGCAGTGTCCTTGACCATACCCCCTGCCAGTAACAGGACCTTTAAGTCCAAGGGAAAGGAACAACTCTTTTTTTTTCCCCCCAACTAGCAGAGGATGTGCTGAGCCAAAATAGAAATAGCAAGGTCAGGTCAGGGTAAGGCCCTGCATTTCATTAGCCAGGCCTGGCTAGGAGTGATTAAGCATGTACAAGACGCTTTTAATAGATCCAGGGAGGAGGGATGACATTGTGGAATACAGAAAAATCATTCTTTGGTGCTGTCAGCTGACTAAATACAGGATGGTACTTAAATAGAGAGATAAAAAGAATTTATTTCAATTATTTAAATTCTGTGGAAGAGAGGGGATTTTTTTAATTTTCTGTTGAGTGTTTTGAAGAGAAAGAGAGGAGGGTCTGGACAAAATGCATCAGTCTGGCTTAAGAGAATCCAGATAGCCTCAAGATACATGTTGACCTGGCCTGTAGTTCTTATGGGTTTAACTTGGTGAAGACGCAGTAAAAGGATAAAATTATATTGGCAATTAAGTCAAGGCCCTGTTAAATTTTGGAGGTGCTCTGGTTAGAAGCTGATGACCTTCAGAGCACTTTACACTGTCTGTTTCATCAGCCTTGTTAGAGAATTTGAAAAGAATTCAGCTTTGAAGCCAAAAAAATAATGTGTCAAGTGATGCTTTGGCTGCCCAGTGTGAATTTGCTTTTGGAGCTGCCTGGCTTAAGTGACATTTTATAGCTGTATTATAGTTCTTGTATGACAATGGCATTGTTGCGTAGGCTCCTAGGCACTGAATGCCCACAGTTTGTAGTCCTTTTCCATAGAAAACAGAAGCCTAGATGGTTGAAACTAGAATATGTTTACAATTGTCTAGAGCACCAACAATAATGTCTTTGCAAAATTTCTAGGGGCTATTTTTTTAAACTAGCCCATAGAATCCACTTTATACCTCTTCTGAAAGATGATTCCTGCAGCAGCATAATGCTCCTTAGTGTCATGTTGGAAGGTCAATTCTCAGTCAGTTGGGGATTTCTGCATACTCATTTTTTCATGAATCTACCTTAAAACATTGTGAAAGCCTGAATTTAGTTACAGTAGTGCAATCTCTGGGTCTAGACACTAGTGAATTCATAGTAGTATAAAGATATTTGTATCATACTGATTCTTGTTACCTAAATAGTATATTTTTCCTTCTGGTCTGGTATGTCTCAACTACCCAAAAATTCTTTTCTTGGGCAGTGTTGTGTCCTCTTTGCTCTATTATAGTAAATATAAAACTTATAAAAAAGTCTTTTGCTTTTAAAAAGTCATTTGATAGTGGAGCTGACATTAATGGTTAGTTCACTGGCAGAGGTATATGATTTGATTTATATGTTTTTCTTGCTAAGATGTCAGATTGACAGCCCTGAGAACAGAAATACTCAACTAATTGCCCAAACATGCAGCATATTGCAAACTTTGCCAGCCTTTCACAGTGATACTATCTTGTTCCTTGAGCGTGAGACCATATCTAAGCCTTCAGAGGGCATTCAGTGCTGAACCCATAGGCCCAAGAATTACTTTTTGTTAGCTCTCTTCG